>CM035174.1:4895729-5231299 GCA_020205615.1 Panax quinquefolius | reverse complement strand
AGAAAGGGTGAGCTCAACTAGCCCAAGAAGAAATATTATGACTAAGATAATGCGAATAAATTATCATTAGCCTTCAAAAGTGTTAAACCGATAAAATACAATAGACAACCGGTTTAACTACAATGAATATGCAATCCATTAAAAGAGTCATGTAGAAAATAAAATCTACTATCTTTTAGGTTTTAAAAGGTTTTCATCAATTTTTATCACTAAGACTCGGTTTAATGAATAAACCACAATATCTAATCATCCACATACACCACGGTCAAGGATTTTCATCAAATTATCAATGGTCATGACTATACCGAATCACCCCTAGTCATAATCATACCAAAACTATCCATCACTGCATTACAGGCCACTGAGGACCTTTATCACATCATTTATAACAAGCTATGATTATACCGAATGATCCTCGGTCATAATCATACTAAGTTCATCTATGCACGTAATCCAAAGATAACATAATATAACATGAGGATGATGATAAATGACATAATAATTCAATAAAACAAGTTCAAGAATTTTTTATCCGGGAATTATTAACGCCCAATTTGTCAACAAGATACTTTATTTTGTAGAGTAAAATTCAAGAATGCTCGTAAGAATATTTCCATGAAAAGATACGGATGAAACGCAAATATCAAGAATATTCTACTAATTTCATGGAGTATAAGTCAAAGTTTTAACCAACCGGGTATAATAAAGAATGGAATAACAAAGGAAATCACCACGCATGCGCAGATTGCGATGACAAAGTTATTCCAATGAGAATAATAATAACGAACTGTGTCGTGAAATTCACAATCGGATGATGTTCCAACGAGAATAATAAAGATGGAACCAGATCCGGTGTAAAACACGGATAGGATATTCCAACCAGAATGATAAAGATTTTAACCAGTCCTAAAAAACACCATGACGATGTTCCAACGAATAATAATTAAGATGGAACCGGTCCCGGTGTAAAACACGTACGGGATGTTCCAAATGAAATAATAGAAGAATGTCACCAAGTATAGGGTAAACCACGTTATCTGATTATGTATAGGGTAGGCAGCGTATCTGAGTTATTCCAATGAGAATAATAAAGAATGGAATAACAGAGGGATTTCACCAAGTATAGGGTATGCCGCGTATACAGGTTATTCCAATAGAATAATAAGGAATGGAATAACTGAAGTTCTCTTCATGAATACAAACGAATAATATCCCTTACCGTAAAAGACACTGAATATCAAAGTAGTGAAGTACCAGAATACTCCTCTTCTTTCTCTCTATAGATTTTCTCTATAAGCTTCTCTCTATAATTTCTCTCTCTGAGAGTTTCAAATGAATTAAGTAAGAAAATAATGAAGGAATGAGCTTATTTTATTGGAAAATAGAATGCGTAGTAATTAATCCATGAACGGTCCAGTTGATTTACTTTAATCGACGGTCCATATTTAAAGCAAAATCTATTAAATAAAATATAATATATTCTATTTATATAAAAACATTTTACTATGCAAAACACTATGCAACACTATATCTGAAAACACTATGCAATACTATCATAATAAAATATAATATATTCTATTTATGAATAACTTTAATAAAGTATTACATTTTATATAAAAAGATGTTTCGCTTTTATTACGTTAATAATACTGAATAAAACAAAACGTCATTATCGCTATAATAATTCATATTATTAATCGTGAATAATGGAATCAAACCGAGTGACTTCTCACATAAGCATCAATAATCAATACCGTGTCTTCTTGCATGCACCACACGTATTCTTCGTATTTTTTACTACAAGAGTAGTTCAACAAGATCAACGGTAAAACTTCCGCCGTATTTCAATAAAATATTTTTGTCGTTTTCTCGATCCGAAAATAATTCTTACATTATGGGTCCACCAATGATTGAGCCGTTATCAGATTTATATTCTCTCGCTAAACCTAATATTCTGACCAATCGAATATAATATAACCACTTGCATACTTTGAAAAATTTATAAATATTACCCACAACTATAATATTATCTCAAATTCACACCATAATATTAAAAATTATTTCGACAAAATTTAAATCTTTATTGATAAAATCACTGGGTCTCACACCAAGTGTACTAAATCTATAACAATTCGACCTCCGATCCGATGGAAGTCTTGGCAATTCCTCCTGAAATACATCCAGAAATTAGTTCACTCTTCGGTATCCGTCCCATCTCTATCTCTCTACTTTCTCGCAGATCGACAATATGGGCCAAATATCCTACACATCCCTTTCTTAGTAACTTCCTCGCTTGCATCATCGATCGACAAATTGAGTGTTTGACGACTACTTCCATAGAATGCTACCTTAGGCGATCCGGAGTCCTAAGGTTTATACACTTCTTTTGGCAATCTATCATTGCTCCATAGTTAAATAACCAATCCATTCCTAGAATTACATCAAATTCTCCTAATTGAATTGGAATTAAATCCACGGGTAACTTATATCCCCTGATGTCAACAACACAATTTCTATAGACATGGCTAACGGGAATCATTTCCTTGTTAGCAACTTCTATGTTCATAGGATATTTTAATTCTTCCTGGGGGTAAGTTTAATCGTTGGGAGAATTCATGCGATACGAAGGAACAAGTAACACCCGAATTAAATAATATGTAAGCAGATATATCATTAATCGGAATGATACCTGAAACCACGTCCCTGGATGCGATCGCATCCTGAACCGTCATGTTGAAAGTCCTTGTTGTTGGTCGATTCTGAGTTGGTGGTCCATTAATCGTGAGATTCCCACCGCTTGGTCCCCTTCCTCCATTTCCTCCTGCTTTGTTTCTTCTTTGGGCAATTCCTTTTTGATGATCCAATGCTTCACAGTTGAAGCATCCATTTCTCTTTTAGTGCGAGAGCAATTGGGAGAGATGTGCCCCTCACCTTGCATGATTGAAATAGACATTCTTTCCTTTTAGACATGCCCCTGAGTGATTCCTCCCACACTCCTTACATGCCTCTGTTCTCTTCTTTGTTTCCCCTGGTTTCCCCCCAGAGTTTCTCAATTTGAAATTGTTGCTGCTACTGTTGTTATTGTTCCACTTCCTCTTCTTTGCACCACTGCTATTGCTACCTTCCCCGCGATTCCCTCCTTCATTCTTCTTCTTCTTTTCCTTATTAAATTTCATCAGGGCCTCACTTCCGCCCTCAGCGATTATAGCTTTCTCCAGGAGAGTCGTGAAGCTTTTTGTCTGTAACACTGAGAGTCTGCTATATAGCCATGGTTTGAGACCCTGCTCAAACCTCCTCGTTTTCCCTCCTCAGTGTCGACCTGGTGAGGCGCAAACCTCGCCAGCTCGTTGAATTTTGTAGCATATTGAGGTACCGTCATGTGTTCTTGCTTCAGCTCCAGGAATCGCATCTCCATGCGACTCTGCATACTAACCGGAAAATAGTTCTCGAAAAAGATTTTCTTAAACCCTTCCCAAGGTATCACGCCTTCTCCAGCCCTAGTCTAGTTTGCCTCCCACCAGAAGTTAGCTTCACCCTTCAGCATGTAAGTGGCGAAGTTTGTTTTCTGATCATCACCTACTCGGGCGATAGCGAACGCCTTTTCGATTTCCTTGACCCAAGTTTGAGCTTCGATGGGTTTAATGGTTCCTTTGAACTCAGGGGGTCCCGCGCTTTTGAAGTCCTTGAAGTGTGACACCTGGGCCACTAAAGGGTTATTGGCATTCGGGGTTCGATTCTGAAGTGCCCCCACTAACATGTCTACAAACTGCTGTATAGGATTCGGTGGATCCCCAGCATTACCGTCTGACCCCTCGGGTGTTTGAAGACGTCTTCCTCTAGCCATCTATCTTTTTAAAATGAACTTAATGTTATTATCTTATCACTTACTCTACATAATATATCAATCATAAGAAGAGACTTAATCATCACATCACATACATAAATAAAAACATATTTATTTATAAACATAACACCCAAGATATTTCATCGTCTTATAACATTAAGCCATTTACATCACTTTAAACCAACATACTTGGTAAAAACTGAAACCAAGCTTATTATTCAAAGATAAGCGTTCTATCGCCCGATAGTAAAAGTTCATCATAATAAACTAAAAGCCCGCTTTAATGGGCGTCCTCATGCTCTTCATCCGCTATCTCCAATACCAACCCTCTGCTTATAACACGTCTGGCAATCAAGGCTCCTCACTTGGAAAATGATTCACCCTATGTTTGAAACCTTCCATGTCTTTGACTTAAATCGTACTTCATCTTGTCTATCTTAACCTTCTTATCTCTCACCTCTCCTTTTAACTAGCCTTGAGTTAGCTTCTCACCCAGAACACGGTCTCTCTCTCTTCTCCCCGAGGCGTGGTAATAATCGCTTGTCGGTTTGAAGACTCTGAATCCTCGACTCTAACCCATTAATGGTATGCCCCAGTGGGTCCTAATAGCTTCTTTCTCATCCTCCGCCCTTTATCCGCCTTATCAGTGCGATGCCCATGACTTGTCGGCCCAGATCCACGTTTTAATTATCGGTGGTGCACCAATGCCTCAAGCAATCTTTGCGCAGTTTCTTTGCTCCCCCGATCTGACTCCTTCAACTCATGGACCTTGTCGTCCAACTCTCGTAATCCTATCCATCAACTCATCCAATAAAGTATCCTCGGGTGCTTCCCGAGTCCTCCTGGGCTCCTCCTCCTCTTGAGGATACTCCTCAGGTTTGAGTCACCATTGCCTCGGCTATAGGCTCGAATGCAATTTGTCACCAACTTCGCTCACTCACTGGCGTGGATATCTCTAACCTCCTCTTCTCCTGACATCCTTCAAACAAGAAAAAAAATCACTCGGTTAGTATTTTAAAATAGTTATTTTTGTTTTTAGGAAAAATAGATTTGACACAACCCCTAGAACTCTACATGAGTTCACCTCCTTATTTCATCCACTAACTTCCCTAAGGTTATAGTCTAAGGTTTTCCCACCCAAAGTTTATAACCTATGGCTCTGATACCAACTTGTGACGCCCCCAAATCTGTGTAACATCGATTACAAGACATGGTGCTCACAATATAACATACATCATCATCTATTTAAGTAACTCTAATAATAATAATAATAATAATATTAACTATTACATACTTATTCAAAATAAAGTCCCAAGTCTTTGCAACCTTTAATAAACTGAAACTTAAACTTAGCGTTTATCGCTCCATCACATCATATGAGGAAATATAATTATTACATAAATAACTCTCATCATTTCATCTTAGACTTTCCTTTGTCCTTGCTTTCGAGCCCTCGGTATATCGATATAACTAAAAGTTTAAGCAAGAATGAGCACAAATTGCCCAAAGAACTATATAAAGTAGTTTGAGAACATACATCAGAAGTAGAAGCATTAGTATGAATATTTCTTAATAGTTGAAATAAATATCAAGAGATAAACTGGAATATCAAGATAAGAGTTCTGGAATTCTCAATAACATACTAAGGGGTGTTAGATACCCTGAACATTACTTTGTTTCATCAAAAACCATCAGACGGTTTAACAATCAAATAGATTGTAAACGGTCTCTGCAAGTACTCCAGGTGATCAGCCTATCGTACCCTACATTGTGCACAAGTATAAAGTTTAAACGCATAAGCGTAAATGGGACTATATGCCCATCATCAGTTACCCCGTTATCCGGGTTGTTCATCTTAGTATTCATACGGGACCTCACCAAAGCAATTTGGATTGGTAAACATCAAATAGCTTCAAAGGATTTGAATTGTTTAAACAATATACTATGTTTGCATCAATAACATCTAGTTGGGACGGGAGCTAGAAAGCATGCTTGAATATAGTTCATTAACGGAATCTGAACTTTAAAGTATAGCGATTCTGATATAGGGCGAATAATCATCAATAACGTTTAGCATCACAATTGAAGTTATAGAACTTTCTGATAAAGGAGAGCTTACGAATGATTAATTAATCACAAGCCCAAACTTACCCTCACCGCAATCAATGAATAAGAGTTGAATAAATTCATAATGAAAAATAGGGTAATAAACTTGCCTTGATCGTTGTTTACCGATAATGAGATTAACGACTTCGACTATCTGCACTTCACATGCCTACACAATTGTATAATCATGCACATCAGCTATTAGCAACGCATAATAGTTGTAATATAAACTTTACTCTATAATTTTCAGAGTTTACTCTACGATTTTCAGTGACTCTACGATTTTCAGAGTTTACTCTACGATTTTCACTGACTCTACGATTTTTAGAGTTTACTCTACGATTTTCATTGACTCTACGATTTTTGAGTTTACTCTACGATTTTCATTGACTCTACGATTTTTACTCTACGATTTTCAGAGTTTACTCTACGATTTTCATTGACTCTACGATTTTTGAGTTTACTCTACGATTTTCACTGACTCTACGATTTTCATTGACTCTACAATTTTTACTCTACGATTTTCACTGACTCTACGATTTTCAGAGACTCTATGATTTTTACTCTACGATTTTCACTGACTCTACGATTTTTACTCTACGATTTTCACTGACTCTCTGATTTTCGAGTTTACTCTCGATTTTCAACGACTCTCTGATTTTATTCCGCTAACTTAAAGATGATATGACCATGATACTTGGACACAATAAACTTCATACATCAAGGTATTTTACAAAAATATAACATTCATAAAACTAGCATGCTAAGACTACAAATCAACTGCATAGAAAAGCGTGCCAGAATTCTGCAGATTTTATTACCAACTAGTTTTATACTTTGAAAAAAATTCTGGAATTTCCAGAATTCTGCAGATTTTATTACCAACATGCATGCTTATAATTTTCATAACTTTCTCAATTTAACTCCCTTTCTTATGAAATTTGGACAGGTTGCACCTCATGCTACATACTATTTTATAAAATTATAACATACGCTAATCGAGTCATCTACACCATGATTCCGAGGCTCCGAAAAACCCCAAAAATTACAGATTACTAGTTAAACCCAATTTGACAAAAATCCGGGATTTTGCTTCTAGCATGCAATTAAATTATTCCTAATGTCCAGATCATCTACTCTCACATGTTTTCACATTTCACAACATCAAACTTCAACAAACTTCCACCTTTTTGATTAATTTAGTACCTTAGAGACATTTTATCAAAGGTAGAACATGCATTGCTTAATTCTTTGATTTTCTATGAATTTGATGCATGATTAACCCATATCTTTTGTTGTTAATGATCTATAATCATCAAACAACAAAGTAACAACATGCAACCAAAAGCCACAACAAATCATTTACAAATTTATATATGCATTTTCTTCTCATTTTTCTTATAAAAATAAAATGGGTTCATGAATTACCTTTTGATGAATTTCTTCTTGGTTTAATATGATGCTCCTTCTCCTTGCTTGTCAAATCCTCAATAATCCACCAAAATTAGTTCTAACTCTCTTAGGCTCTCAATTTCTCTCCATGTTTACTCACTTGGTAGAATTTTTAAAAAGAAAAGTGTGTTTGTATATATGTATAGCTTTGTTAGAGTCTTTTGATTCCCATAACTGACTCCCATAACCCCCAACTCTAATGATTAGTTACTCACAATACTTAATACTACAATAATATAGTTAATTAATAGGAAGAATGTGGGAGTTAGAGAAAATGAATGTGGGAGTTAGAAAAATAAAAAGAATTTTGATTTTAAGGAATAAAATAAATTACTTCCACCTTAGCTATTATGTAATATACGTATACTCCCTCCCTTGTCCCAAATTAATAGTCTCATGGGTCCATCAGTTCAGCTGATTTCTATTATAAAAAAATACATATATTATTTTAATCAATTAATCTATTAATAAGCTATTTGACTATTTTACCCTTCGGAACCAAACTTTGCGAACCATATATCGATTCCTACTAAAGTTGACGTTCCGGACGTCATGGGACTATCCGTTTAGTCCAATTCATCTCTGAAATTCGTAGTTGACTTTTTCCTCGAAAAAGTCAAGTAGTTGACTTTGACCAAAAAGTCAACTATGACACTTTTCCGTGATTACAGTCTATCCTGACTAATTTCGACGTTCCGGACTCGAATACACAGTCCGCGTCTCTAAATTCTGCTCCTAACTCCAGCTCATGATTTAATACCATCCCACGTAATAAAATAGAATAATTCCCTACTTAATTTTATTTAAATAGTTAAATAAAACTAAATCAACCATTTAAATGCATCTCATCACATATCTTGAAATAACACATATATGTACCACACACATACATCTAATAAATGAAATCACCCAAAAGTTTCATATAAATTCGTTTATTAACAATTCTTAAATTACATAAAAAAATATTAAAAAAAATAAAAATAAAACTCGGATATTACAGTACCCGGTGCAGTTAATTCAGATATAATTCCTATATTAGATAAGTAATCTTTGAATTCCCCAAGAAGGCATTCACCTCCTCGATCCGATCGAAGGGCCTTTATGTGTTTACCTGATTGCCTTTCTACTTCTGCCTGAAATTCTTTGAATTTTTGAAATGCTTCAGACTTTCGATGCATAAGGTACACATAACCAAATCTTGAGTAATCATCAGTAAAGGTGATGAAATACTCAAACCCTCCTCGTGCTCGGATATTCGTAGGACCACATACATCTGTATAAATTAATTCTAACTTATCACTGGCTCTATATTTCTTTGCCTTGAAAGGTCGTTTGGTCATTTTTTCCCTCTCTACAGGATTCACAAACTGGAAGATTTTTAACATCTAAGGAACTTAGAGACCCATCTTTAACCATTCTTTGGATCCTATTTAGATTAATATGACCTAATCGTAGATGCCTGAGATAAGTTTGATTAACCAAAGAAACTTTTCTTTTTAATGGTATGTGTTGTGTAAGACCCCAACTTTTTGAATAAAGATGAATTTTCTATAAATATAATTTTTGAATATTATGGAGTAAATTTGATATAATGTTATAGTTGTGGGTAATATTTATAAATTTTGCAAAGTACGCAAGTTATATATAATATTCGATTGGTCGAGGAATATTCGTTTTAACAAGGAATATTCGTACAACGGCACAATCATTGGTGGACCCCACAACGAAATTATTGTCGGATTGAGAAAACGACAAAAATATTTTATTGAAAATAACGGTGGAAGTTTTACCATTAATATTGTTGAACTACTCGGTAGTAAAAGTACAGTATACGCGTGGTTGCATAGTAGCACACGGTATTGATTATTGATGCTTATGTGATAAGTCACTCAGTTTTATTTTATTGGTATAATTAATGTAATAAAACAGAAAAGCTTTTTATATAAAACAGAATACTTTTATAAAGTTATTTGTTTTATTAGGCTAATAGTAAAATCTTTTAAATAAAATGTAATACTTTTATAAAGTTATACATTTTTATTAGACAATAATTAGAATATATTATATTTTATTATGCATATTATTTGCATAAGCGCTTTGCATAATGTTTGCATAGTAAAATCTTTTATAAAGTTATTCGTTTTATTAGATTATAAATAGAATATATTATATTTTATTTAAAAGATTTTGTTTTAAATATGGACCATCGATTAAAATAAATCAATCTGACCGCTTCATGAGTTAGTTACTATGGAAATCCATTTTTCTATAAATAGAAGCTCATTCCTTCATTATTTCTTACGAATTCAATTTGAAACTCTAGAGATAAAAACTATAGAGAAAAGAAGAAAAGTATTCTACTACTTCACTAATATATCTAGTACTCTTTTCTTAAGGTAGGGGTATTATTTCTTTTGTATTCATGAAGAGAACTTATGTTATTCCATTTTTATTATTACATTGGAATAACTCAGATCTGCTGACTTCCCTATACTTGGTGAAATTCTCCTGTTATTCTATTCTTTATTATTACATTGGGAATATCACATGCAATGCGTTTACTGGCGGACACGGTTTAAAATCTTTACTATTACTTGTTGGAACATCACATCCGGTGCGTATTATTACGCTTTGAGCTAGTTTCGTTATTTAGTATTACATTGGAATAACTTTGCATGCAAAGTACCGCATGCATGGTGATTTATTGTTATTTTATTCTTTATTATTCATTGGAACATCCAAGTCGGTCTTAATTTTGCCTCGACTGGTTACATTATTATTATTACTGTTGGAATAACTTTGTTTATGCGAAACTGCATGCATGGTGATTTCTTTTGTTATTCCATTCTT
Organism: Panax quinquefolius; assembly: GCA_020205615.1. Taxonomy (NCBI): domain Eukaryota; kingdom Viridiplantae; phylum Streptophyta; class Magnoliopsida; order Apiales; family Araliaceae; genus Panax; species Panax quinquefolius. Next base: position 5,221,047 of record CM035174.1, on the reverse strand, counting down.
TATTATACTCGGTTGGTTAAAGTTAAACTTCTATACTCCATGAAATTAGTGGAATATCCTTGATATTTAAGGCTTCATCCAAGATCTTTTCATGAAAATATTCTTCTGAGCATTCTTGAATTTTACTCTACAAAGAAGTATCATGTTGACAATTTGGACGTTATTAGTTCCTGAATAACTTAATTCTTGAACTTGTTTTATTAAATTCTTATATCGTTGTCATCACCCTCATGTTTATATTTTTTAAAGTCATTTGTGGCCTATAGTGCATAGATGGACTTGGTATGATTATGACCAGGGATTATTTGGTGTAATCATGACCGTAATGTTACAAATGATGTGGTAAAAGTCCTCATTGGCCCGTAGTGCATTGATGGACAGTTGTTGGCATGATCATGACTATTAATGAATACACAAATATTCTTGGTCCGTAGTGCATGGATAGTTGTGGTCGTGATACTAAAGAATATCTTTGGCTGTAGTGAAGGGGTGATTCGATGATGTGGATTATTTATTAAGCTGAGTCCCAGCGATAAAAGTGATGAAAAACCTTTTAAATCATAGAAGATAGTAGATTTTATTCTCTACTTGACTCTTTTAATGTATTACTTGTTCCGCTGCAGTTAAACTTGATGTTTGTTATATTGTATCAGTTTAACACTGTTTAAGGCTAATGATAATTTATTCTGCGTTATCTTAGTCATAATATTTCTTACTGGGCTAGTTGAGCTCACCCTTTCTTTCACCGTTCTTGAAAATGAGAATATACACAGGACGCAGTCTGGGAACGCGAGTGATGGACCAGATGATAGTATTAGTAGTCCTCACTATTCTGTTAAATAGTGTGACAATAAATATAATGAGGACCCCATTGAGTTTGTATAATGTCTAGATGACAATATTTATATTAAAACTCACAGCATATGTTTAGTCGTATTTTACACGACTGTTGTATAATTAAGTTGTATTTGAATTTTGTACCATGTATTTGGCGACTCAAGATGGGTGATGTATACCTATTTTGGGGGTGTCATATGTTGACTACATTCAGTATGCAATAATGAATAATAATTTGGATTAAGAATATATAAATTATCTACCAATGAACTGCGGATAACAATCTTGGAATCAAAATTAATTGAATATCCATATTTAAACAAACAAGAAACTGAAATTAAATTTCTACGAATATTTGGAACATAAAGACAATCTACTAATTCTAAAGTCCTATCATTATTAAAATTGAGATGCACAAATCACACTGCAATAGCTGCTACTAGGACTGAGCAAAAAACGGGTATAAATTTAACCGAATTTTTTTGATAATTTAGTTATTTTTAACATTTCGGTTATATCCAAAATTATTTACGATTTTCGGTTAGTTCATACGGGTTTCACTTTTGGGTTAATCGGTTTAACTGAATAATCAAATAAAGCCTTACACAATAACACTTAAAATAATAATATGAGTTTATGACATCTCAAATTCTCAATTCATTTCTCAGCCGTCAGCACTTAACCCACTAGCCTAGAGCCCCAAACCCAGATCTCGAACTCAAAACTCTCAAGTCTCAATCTCTCATCGGCCGATGGCCATCGGCACATCGTCTCATCGCCTTCGGCCCTTCATCGGTCATCATCAGTCAATCCCGAACTCTCAAACTCTCGATCTCTCATCCGGTCTGACATTTTTAATTCTTCATCGGCTTTATCTAGAAACTTTTGATCTCTCATCTCTTATTTGACATCTCTCATCTCGATCTCTCAAGTCTTATCCGGTCATCCCTCAGAAATCAGAATCTGTTTCTGTCCTAACCTAGATTGTGAGTTCTTGTTCCTTCAATTTTGAGCTCTAAAGTCTTTAATTTGTCTAATTTAATATAGGGTCAACTTGTTCTTTGTTCTAATTTACTACTGTGTAAATTGTAATCAATATTTTAGAGGTTAAATTATGATTGGAACCTTGAAATGCATGTTGATTCTAGCTAGCCAGCCCATGATATGACGACTTTGCAAAAAACTCATTGGAAATTCATGGAGATGGAGGCCATTGCCTAAATTTCTCGCTTTATTTCTTCATTTAGATTTTCCTTTTTCTTGATGTATGTCAGTATATGGGTGGAACTAACAACATCAAACAGTATAACAAATTTTAGATTAGAATATATATATATATATATATATATATATTTCTTTTAAGAACCTAATAGTATTATATTTCGTCTTAGGGTTTAGGGAGAACTGCATCAGTTGTGTTGAGAGGGATACAATCAAACCTAAAACCTAAGATAGATCTTATTCAATTCTTACCACTAGGCTATATATGGCTATCTCTTTAGTATGTATTTTTTTTAATTAATGCAATAGCTTCTAAGGAATTTCCAAGTCACAGATGAGTTCTTTTCTTGGGTTATTTGTGGTGAATGCATGGTGCAATTGTAGCTTGGGCCTAGAGGTTGTGGATGGATGGTTGCATTCAGTTGGTGGGGATGAGATGTATATGAATGGCGTTGTCTGATAATTTGCAATCTTCAACAAAAAATGGTTAGGTAGAGAAATAGTTTCCACAGGGGCAGAAAACTTTAGATGATTGAATCTCCAAAAATTAATTCTCTCGTGTAAGGAGCTAGTAATATAAGAAGGGAGCTGGGAAATTTTCAGGTGGTGGATCTGATTAAGTGAACAAATTTTAAATGGGGCTTAGCTCGATCTCTCTTGAGTACGTGTATATAGGTTCAGTTATCATTAATGGTTTTTGGTCCAAGGTTCATGTGTTAGCAAATGAGTATTCTCATAGTTCTAGACTGATTTTTACTCAATAATCTTTGTTTGGTTTTTGCTTGATCTTGTGTTCATTTCTTATGGGTACAAATCTCATGTGTATATCTTTCCCAAAATTAATTCTCTCGTGCAAGGAGCTAGTAAAATAAGAAGGGAGCTGGGAAATTTTCAGGTGGTGGATCTGATTAAGTGCACAACTTTTAAATGGGGCTTAGCTCGATCTCTCTTGAGTACATGTATATGGGTTCAGTTATCATCAATGGTTTTTGGTCCAAGGTTCATGTGTTAGCAAATGATTATTCTCATAGTTCTAGATTGATTTTTACTCAGTAATCTTTGTTTGGTTTTTGCTTGATCTTATGTCCATTTCTTATGGGTACAAATCTCATGTGTATATCTTTTGTAACAATTCGATCGCATCAAAATGAACAAATCTTGGGTCAAATTTCAAGTCTGAATCGAATCTATCCAAACTACGCTTTAAACTATCTTTTCTATCTTTCATTGTTAATGTAATTTATTTGTTTGAAATTTTCAGATGATGTCAAGAAGTATTTTAAATGATTTGCAAATTGTGGATGATACAGACGAGCCTGACCTTGATGAACTTGATGCAATTGGAAATGAGAAAGAGGGGGGTGACAGTGTTCCCACCTCCACCCCCAATATAGAGATAAGTAAAAAGAGTACGGGTAAGTTAAAAAGTGTAAAGCTGCAAAGAAAGAGGATGACATCTAGATCCAAGGTGTGCACTGAGGGACACTTCATTCTAGTTAAAGATAATGATGGTAATTTCATCAAAGGTAAGTGTACTTATTGTGGAAAAGAATTAGCTGCTGATTCATCTTCAAATGGCACTACTTTAAGAAATCACTTTAGAACTTGTAAAAAAAATCCCAACAACATGGATAAAGCTCAACCTCAACTTGTAGAAATTAAAGAGGATGGGGGGGGGGGGGGAGGGGCATGTTAGAGTACACTTACCACTTGGAGGTTTGACCAAGAAGTTGTTAGGACAGTCGTGACTTACCATCTTATTGTAGATGAGCTTCCTTCCAAACATATTGAGAAGGATGGTTTTAAACGACTTATGCAAGCTGCATGTCCTAGGTTTCAGTTGCCTTCACCTTTTACATTTGCTAGAGATTGCATTCGTTTGTATGATAATCAAAAAATTAAGCTGAAAACATTCCTTAGAAAAAATTCCCATTTCTACTGTTGCTTCGGAGTCCACATTTAGCACGGTGGGGGGGGGGGGAGGCATCATATGTGCTCAAGATTAGATTAAAAAGAAGAATTTTATTGATGTTGAGGAAGATAACGACTTTGCCGATAAACTTGAGTGTGCTAATAATTATTGTTTATGTTTATTTTATTGAACTAATAAAACAATTTATAAAAATAATGTGTTTAATTATATTTTTCATTTTTCAGCAATTTCCAAGTTGAGCCTTGTTACTAATGATGCCAATGTTTCCATGACTCAACTTAATTAATGAGGTAAATTCATCTCTCGATTCATTATTGCAATTTAATTTTTATTTTTGAGCTTCTAAGTTGTTATTCCAAGTTGTTCATTATTCTAGTTTAATTTAACAATGTATGTACTTTGAATATTTATTCTTTTTAGTGGAATTGGTTGCTTGGTTAGCAAATTGAAACAACTTTACTCATTCTGTCTCATAAATTGGTTGAAAATTTTGAATATTTACTCTTTTTAGTGGAATTCATGCTCTTTTGCAAACTTTATTTGTATCAGACAGTTAATGTGAGGGATGATTGCTAAAGTGGAGTATATTAATGTGAAATTTTGTATTTTCCCCTCGAAGATTTTTATTTATTTATTTAAATATTTTTCAAATTAGTATTTGAAAGTTGTTATGCTTAAAATGGGGTATCTAGGGACATTTACTAATAGAAGAACAAGAATAATAAATTATGAGGTTGTTTTTGCACTAAAAATTGTGAGTGCCAGAAAGTTTTATTGGGGTCAAAATCTTGAGTTGGATTATGATGATGATAACCTGGTCCTGGGGTCAGAAAGTTTTATTGGGGTCAAAATTATTGTTGAATATTATGTGGAATTGTAACTGATGTAATTTCTTTCTTTTTATTCATTGCAGTTTGGCAAATAATGCAAGAACTGTTGAGACTATGAGACTCTGAGGATTTAGGATTTAGACTTGTTGGCTGTTGTAGTTTGGACTTGGCTCAGTTGGCTGCATGTTGTTGATTGCTCATTTGCTCCTGTAGTCACTGATGATGTTGTTGTTATATGTTGGCTCAGTTGTCTGCTGTTGCTGTTGATCTAAGGATCATTCATGTTTTTGTAATATGTCTTGACACTTGATTGTTACTGCTTGCTGTTAATCTTTAGACTTGTTGATTGCTTCTGTTTAGACTTGTTGATTGCTGTTGCTCACCGGCTGTTAATCTTTTGTAATATATGTTTGGCAAATATATGTTTTGTAAACACTGATGTTATTTTTGTAATATTTGAGGATCATTTATGTTTGAACTGCTGAGTGACTGATGTCTGCTGTAGAGTTATATATGTTTTAGTTAATAACTTAATATCACGGTGTACTGTTATGTTAGGCAGAGTGGTAAACTATTAAATTCGGTTATTCGGTTATCATGTATTTTGGTTAGTTGTTCGGATATTCAAAATAGTGCAATTCCAGTTTTCAGTTATAACCGAAATATTTATTTGGTTCGGATAATAATTGAATGCTCACTCGTAGCTGCTACTTTTGCGCTAAAACCAAGGTGTAGATAAATCTCGCCTTCATTCAATTTTCTGGTTTCCCGAAACCCCTACAAAGAATTGCAGACATGATTAGTGGTTCTCGAATCTACATACCAGGATTCAGTAGAACGGTCCAAAAAATATGTTTTATGACGAAAGATAGATATTTACCTATCTTTCCAAACTGATCAATGAGACAAATCAATTATACCTTGATTTTTTATCTTGGCTAAGTAAGTAGAACAATTCCTTTTCCAGTGACCTTTCTCCCCACAGTGAAAACATTTTCCTTTAGGTTTTGCTTTTGCCCCTTTCTTCTTAACCCCTCCATATGGAGGAATGTTTCTATTTATAGCTTTCTTACTGTTATTCTTTTTCCAGTTCTTGCCCTTAGGTTTTCCCTTAAAAGTACCAGTTTCTGCAATATGAATGTTTCCTCTTGCACGAAGAATACCCTCTGCTACTTGAAGTTCTTTTATCAGTTCAGGTAAGGTTAAAGACATTTTGTTCATAGTGTAATTAAGTTTGAACTAATTGAAGGAATCAGTCAAGGTCTCTAGCAACATGTCAACCTGGGTTTCCCCATCAACTGTTGCTCCCAGGATTTCCAGTTCGTTTAAGTAGGAAATAATTTTTAAACAATGATCTCGAACTAAAGATCTCTCGAACATCTTGGAATTCATAAGTGTTTTCATCATAATCTATCGTGCAGCACGACTCTGGTCAGCAAACATTTCATGAAGGCTATCCAAGATTTCTTTAGCAGTGGTAGTAGATTGATATTGGTGTTGCAATACATTTGACAAAGATGCCAATATATAGAAACAAGCCATATCATCTACCTTTTGCCCTCTTATGGTTATTCTTTTGTGCAACAGTAGCATTTTCTGGAAGAACTGGGCAAGGTTCAGTCAGCACAAACTTGTAGTCCTCAGCAGTCAACACAATGTCAAGAATTCTTTTCCAGTCCACATAATTTGGTCCAGTTAACTTATTTTCTTTAAGGATAACAACAAGGGGATTAAATGAAGACATATTAATCTGTACAATTATACATTATGCATAAATTAAATGGTCATTCCATAAAAATAAACTTTTGCATATAATATGAAAGTGTAATCCTCAAGCACAAACATAAAATAAACATGGCAACTTAATTTCAAATAATTCTCTTTTCGATGAGAAAAATAAGAATAATTTAAAATTACAATTATTTTATATCTTGACATCTCATAAGATAAAAATAATTCACCATTTAATTCAGCCCAAAACAATAATAATAAGTATCACTCCAATGGGGAGAATTATTATTTATATTTTGTCAAGTGTATACCATCCACTTAAATTTTCTCTAAAATTTTAATACAAATATTTCGATGGGAAATCATTCGTAATACAATTTTAAATAAATTTATCACAAGGAAATCCATATCTAATATAACTAGATTCATGCATCTTTCGAAGGGAACTTACAAAATTTGAGATTAGATACATGTATCAATATAATGGACCAATGATGGAGGCTGTAAGAAATACAATTCTTTCTCCCACATGATTTTTTATTTATATAAAACGGGGATTTTTATTTTATTTAAAATATATTATTATATTAATATCTCATATTAATACATATATAAGAGGAATATCTCTGTTACGGGTGAGCATGGTGTGATTTGAAGCCCAAATCGCACACGAAATCGCTTAGGTACAGTTTGACAAATCTCAAACCGCACATGAAACCACTTGTGATTAGTGCGATGCGATTTTAAATTGTGCGGTGCGGTTTCATTTGGTGCTGTTTCGGTTCCAAAACCAATTGAAATAACAAAAATTTATGCAATTTAAATTAATAATTTAGCATCATACAATATTAAAGTTGTAAAAAAATCAAAGCAAAGGCACCAGAGTTTTTGTCATTTGTTCTACACATCCGAAAAGGAAAAACAAGCAGCAAGGAAAAATATTCAGTACTATTTCATCCAACACCGAGTTTCAAAAGCACGTTGATAACTCAAGATGGTTGCCTCATGATTTATCTAATTCCAATAATTAATTAACTTCAATTATTTTAATAATAAAAGATATTGAATCCAAATAATTATATATATATATATATATATATATAAATTATGAAGTATATATACAAATATATACTCAAGTAGTGTGTAGTCCAATAATTTTCTACAATTAAGAGATAATTGTATGAGATTTGTATGGTGATGGTGATCATGTAGATCGATACCATCAAAATTTAGAATTAGCAGCTTAATTTTCATGAGAGGTTCATTACACAAGGTTAATTGAAACATCTCTCATGTAATAGGATTGTATAATTAATTAATTTTTATGATGTGGTTTGATTTCGATTTTATGCGTGCAGTTTTCGCTTGTAACCAAATCGAAACCGTAAATTTGATTCTTCAACATACCTAAAAGCCGCCATACATATGCCAAATCGTTGTGCGGTTTTAATTGGTGTGGTTTAATGCGATTTTTTTTAAGTCGATTTTTAATTTTATTTGGTTTATTGCTTAGCCCTAATCTCTGCTATAGTGTCGGTGTCTAAGTACTTACTTTGTATATGATAAATAGATGAAGAATATATATATATATATATATATATATATATATATATATATATATATATATAAAAAGGATCGGTCAGTATTTATAAATCTAAATAAGACCGACAATTCAAATAAATCAAATTTTTTTTTTTCTTTTTTTTTTAAATCAACTTAAAAATTAAAATTTTATGGGCGAAAAATTTTTCATAATCTGATATTTTAGCAGTGATTTGGATACCTATACCAAAAAATATGTACCAAATTAAAATAAATTATGCAAACCTCCTTTTTATATATGTATCCAAATCACAGTAAAATGATAATTTAGATTATTAAAAATTCAAGTTTAATAATTATTTATTTATTTTTTTAGTTGTTTTAAAAAATTAAAAAAAAAAGTCGAATTGCCAAATAAGAAGCCCTCCGAAAACATAGATTCCTTTCTTTTAAATAATCCATATATATATATATTTTGTATAAAATTTATATTAGATATTTATAAATCTAAATAAGCAAGAGACAAGTCAAATAAATCAAATCAAATAACTTATCTCAAATATTTAGATCAATTTTCTCTTCTTAAATGATTAAAACTTTGATAAAAAGAGAGAAAGCTTTTTAGAGAGAGAATATGTAGGCAATGAAAAATGAGTTTTTCTTTTCTTGTTAATTGTCAAGTTAAAATGAAAAAAAAACCTCCTATTTATAAAATTTTGAACCTCGGAGTAAAATGATAATTTGGAAGGTTATTTTGAAAATCAAGAGTTAAAATTGTTTGATTCAAAATGAATGGCTCGAATGAATTAATGACGCACACAAATTGCCAAATAAAAGCCCATAAAAAATGATAGATTACAGAATCGAGAAGCGTTTAACCTTTTTGAAAAATAGCATTCAATGTTCATAGCGTTCTTTTATTAAAACTACGTTTATTTTGGAGGACGTAGTGGTATTTTTAATCAAAATGATTTGCAGTTTATTGTATTTACAAAACTGCCACCGCCATTCGTCTCCAAAACGATATTCACGAATAAAATTTATTTAAAAACTTTTTTAATCTTATTAAAAAAAAACGCCTCGATCGATCCCGTTCTTGCTTATAGATTCCTTTCTTTTTAAATAATCACATGGCTTATTAAGTTTTCAAACTCTCAATTAATGTAAGCATATGCTCATTTAATAAACTTTTAAATTCTCCAGCATGCTTGGGTCAAAACATTTGCAAGGCTGCAAGTTCTTTTTGTCTCGGGAAATACTTTATGAACTAGTAATTTCTTTAACGCTTGATATTAAATTATTAAGGTCAAAAAATATTAATTCAATAAAATTTAAAAATATTTTTGATCAATTAAAATCGATTATAATATAAATCATGTGGAGATGATTCTATCTTTTTATTTAATCTATTTATTAATAATTATTATCATCAAAATAAAATTAAAAATTAGAGATCCAACACACACGTTAGTCACAATTTAAGTTCATCATAAAATTGATCAATATATAATTATTATAATTTTATAAATTAACTTTAAAAAATCAAATTGAAATAGAGGAACTATTTTGACTTTATGGAGGCTGATGCACATACAGTTCCGTAGAGGGTTAGTATCCAATAGAGGAATGGTCTCCAGTAGAAAAGTACGTGTGAGGTTTTTATATACACATTTAAAGTGTGGCGGACAGATTTTCTTCAATAGAAAAGTCTCCCAAGTCTAACGTTTTTATTTTCTAATTATTGAAAACATGAATTTTAATTAATTTACCCAAAAAAAGAAGTGTAACATTAATTGATAGAAATTAAAATAAATGAAAAATAAACTCATGCATTTTTTAATAAACAATGTATGTTAACTAAAATTTATTAGTAAATTTTTATTTTTAATTTAGCACGGAGCACGTATTATTAAATAGCAAAGTGTGTGAAATTCAACTAGTTCACTATTCTTATTTTTAAGAATTAATAAAATCCCAACTAATTTATTATTTGTTTCCTTGTTAATAGATATATATATATATATATATATATATATATATATATATATATATATATATATCTAAATTTTTTAGGTTATTTTTTTATTGAAATTATTGAATTTAATAGCTTTTTTTTTTTAAAAAAAAGCATAACTAATAAAAATGTATAATAATTTTTGGAATTGAAAGTTTTTTTAAAAAAGTATTTTTGGTGTGATTTGATGCATATAACAAAAGCAGGTGTTATGCAGTTGTATACTGCTTTTGTTTTGATATACTAAAAATCACACCCAAAATATTTTTTTTAAAAAACTTTCAATTCCAAAAATTATTATATATTTTTATTAGTTATGTTTTATAAAAAAAAAAAAAAAAAAAAAGGGAATGAAATGGAGGTGGCTAATAAAATGGCTAAGATCTCTCTCTCTCTCTCTCTATATATATATATATATATATATATATATAAAATACAAATGATTTTGAATTTCATTTCAATTCAATAAATCATCCTATTGTCCAAAATTTGGGATAAATCCTACCATTCAATACAGTCTTAAAAGCGTGTGACACATCTAGTATATATATATATATATATATATATATATATATATATATATATATATATATATATATATATATGAAATGATCATAACATCTATTTCTATGGATTAAAAAGTGACATAACATCTTAATCATCCATTAAAAATATGAAGGGTTGAAATTTAATATTAACATACGCCGTCCGCTAGAATTACTAGCGGACTTGATTAATGAAATTGTTAGACAAAAATACCCCTAAATCCGCTAGTATTTCTAACGAATGCATATGAGGAAGAGAGGAGGTACCGTATTATATTATATACTAGTTGTGTCCCGTGCCTCTGGCACTATATGGACGGTGGGATTTATCCCAAACTTTGGACGGCCAAGATGATATATTGAGTGAGCGAGAAATTTAAAATTATTTGTATTTTATTATATATATATATATATATATATATATATATATATAATGATGGGTAGAATGAATGATTTTTGAACGTAGTCCAACGTATCTCTATCATGATGTCAATTTTTTACGACTTTAATTGGTGTGCTCCATACTGGTCCAATCTTCATAAATTTTGTTTTGGCCTTTGGCAAATAAAGAAAATCATTTATTTATTTATTTGTAGAAAACAGATTAATGCTAATATACCGAACGAACTAAAAATTTAATCCTATGATCAACCCTTTCTAATGATAATTCTAATCATCCTTTTTCTATCTTTATCTCTTCATTCTCCATTTAAAGTAAAATTATTTTTTTATTTTCATAGATCGATTACATTTTAGATATCTTTACAATTCTTTCTTTTAATTTCTATCTTTATCTCGATCTTCATTTAAAGTAAAATTATTTTGTTATTTTCATAAATCGATTACATTATAGATATCTTTACAATTCTTTCTTTTAATTTAAATTTATATTAAAGTGTACGTAACCCATAACACGTGTAGCGAGCCCAATAAACATGATGAATCATCTCCTTACTTAAAATGTTAACCTATTAGGTTGAGACTACACCATACTTATTAACTCATCTACACTCTTAAATTTATCCAATATAAAATTCATGTGAAATATCCCAATAACACGCTCCTTGTTGGAGTTTAGTTTTTAAACTCAAACTGTCAGTTTTCTTACTTATTGCTGAGTCATCTTAGTTTGAATAAGTCTGTAACTATTTGCAGATTTTTAGGTAGTTTGTTTTCAGTTGTTTGTTGAGGCAAGTAGTGCCATAAAAGAAGTAGATCTGTGGGTATTTTCTTTAGGCTAAAGTTAAGGATTAGTGGAGAAGTTCTAAGTTGTCTGTTGGAGTCTTTATTCACCTATATATAGGTGTAGTACTTGTTGTTCTTTTGTGTGTTCAAATTATATAAAATTCTTTTCTTTCTTCCAAATTTCTTCTGCTACTATTTTGTTTTTGATCCTGTGTTGGTTTAATTTTCTGCATTTGGTATCAGAGCCAGAATTATCCAGTGTTCTTATTGGTCTAAGTTCTCTTACTTAGATTGTTTGTAAGCATCCAAATGATGAACGGGATTCAACCTCAGCTTCCGAGGTTTAGCGGAAAACACTTTGATCAATGGTGCATCCAGATGAAGGCGTTGTTCGGTTTTCAAGAGCTATCCGAGACTGTTGAACTTGGATATGCAGAACCAGTAGATCAAGAGTCAGCAGCAGCACTTACTCAAGTCCAGAAGGACAGTTTGAGTAACAATAGGAAGAAGGACAAGAAGGCCTTATTTTTTCTCTACCAAGCTGTAGATGAGGTTGTCTTTGAAAAGATTTCAAGTGCAACTACGACTAAGGAGGCATGGGAGATGCTTCAGAAATCCTACAAAGGCGATGAGAAGGTGAAGAGTGTAAGGTTGCAAACCTTACGAGGTGAATTCAAATCTCTTAAAATGAAAGATTCTGAATCTATATCTGACTATTTTTCCCGTGTTCAATCTGTTGTCAATCAATTGCGGGTTAACGGTGAAAAAAAGAAAGATTTGCGTGTTATTGAAAAGATCATAAGGTCCTTGACAGGTCGATTTGATTATGTTGTTGCTGCAATTGAAGAAGGAAGGGATCTTTCAACCATGATAATTATTGAAGGTCTGATGGGGTCATTATGTGCTCACGAGTACCGAATGAATCAGAGGTCAGCCGAGCCTGTTGAGCAACCTTTTCAAAGCAAGGTAACTATGTTCCACAAAAGCATTTCCAGTGGTGGTAAAGGATCAATACAAGACAAGGATGGTAAGAGTACGAGCCACAAGATTGGTGCCCCCTCTTAGAAAAGTAACTCTGCTCAACAAACTTTTGGTAATGGAGGGTATTATGATAAGTCCAAAATTCAGTGTTTTCGTTGTAAGAATTATGGGCATTATCGATCACAATGTAGAGTTAAATTACCTAAAGTTAACTGTGAACGTGCTAACTATGTTGAAACTGACATACAAGAAAAGGAAACTTTGTTGTTAGCTTGCAGCGCTTTCGAAGAAGAACACTTCGACAAGTGGTATCTGGATACTGGATGCAGTAATCACATGTGTGGCAAGAAGGAGCTATTTTCTTGTTTAGACGAATCGGTACGCGGGGAAGTGAATTTTGGAAACAAAGCTAAAGTTCCAATTTTGGGCAAAGGTAAAGTTCTCATATGATTGAAAGATGGCTCTCATGAACATATCTCTGATGTTTTTTACGTTCCTAGTTTACACTGGAATTTATTGAGTATGGACCAACTCTCTGAAAAGGGACTTAAAATCATCATTGATGATGGGGTTTGCACTATTGAAAATCAAAAAAGGGAACTTGTTGCTAAGGTAAAGATGACTAAAAATCGCATGTTTCCTTTACCTCTACAAACGAATCTGATATGGGCTTTTAGTGCTATTGTTATGGATACTAACTGGTTGTGGCATTTTCGTTTTGGTCATCTGAATTTTAATGGATTAAGGTTGTTGGCAAAGAAGGAAATGGTTACAGGGTTGCCTTTGTTGGGAGATTTTAATCAATTATGTGAAGGTTGTATTCTTGGCAAGCTGCACATGGACTCTTTTCCTGTAGGAAAGTCACGTAGAGCACAACAGCCATTGGAGCTTGTCCACTCAGATATTTGCGGACCAATGGAGACTGTATCTCATGGAGGTAATCGATACTTTCTTACTTTCATTGATGACTATAGTAGGCGAACTTGGGTCTATTTTTTAAAGCAAAAATCTGAAACTTTTGAGAAATTTAAAGAATTCAAAGTCTACGTGGAAAAACAAAGTGGTCGGAGTTTAAAGATACTTCGTACGGATAGAGGAGGAGAGTATACCTCTAATGAATTTTCTGTGTTTGTAAAAATCATGGAATTAAGCATCAACTCACGGCTAGCTATTCACCGCAACAGAATGGGGTGGCTGAGAGGAAGAACCGAACAATTGGTGAAATGGCACGTAGCATGTTAAAAGGAAAAAACTTGCCCAAAGTGTTTTGGGCAGAAGCTGTATCTTGTGCTATTTATATTTTGAACAGGTGTCCTACTAAGAGTGTTCTGGATATGACACCTGAGGAGGCTTGGAGCAGTTGCAAACTAGATGTTGGAGCTCTTCGTGTGTTCGGCTGTGTTGCATATACTCATGTGCCAACTGAGAAAAGAAAGAAGTTGGATGGTAAAGGAATAAAATGCATTTTCCTTGGTTACAGTGATAGAACTAAAGGCTACAAGTTGTTCAACCCAGCCACATGTGAAGTTATTGTGAGTAGAGATGTAGAATTCAGTGAAGGTGAAGCTTGGGATTGGTCAACCACTGAGAAGGAACAGATGGGGATTGATTGGAATGAAGAATTAGTTGGTGACACCCAACCTGAAGTGCAACCACAAAATACGAGCAGTGCAATGCCCTCTAATCCTATTTTGAGTCATGATGGAGCAACTCGTAGTTCATCACGCAGTCGAGTTTTGCCAGCACGCTTACAGGATTATGTACTAACCAATGATAGTGATGTTTCTGATGAGGAACTGGTCAATTTTGCATTGTTTGCAGATTGTGATCCATTCACTTTTACGGAAGCAGCACAAAATGATGAATGGATTCGAGCTATGGATGCTGAAATTCATTCAATCGAGAAGAACAATACTTGGGAACTCACTTCTCTTCCTCCGGGAAAGAAATCAATTGGTGTCAAATGGGTGTACAAGACCAAGTATCAACCAGATGGTCAGGTGGACCGGTTGAAGGCCAGGTTGGTTGTGAAAGGATACAAACAAAAGCCAGGAATCGATTATTATGAAGTTTTTGCACCTGTAGCAAGGCTTGATACTATTTGATTGGTAATTGCTTTAGCTTCCCAAAAGCAATGGCAGATACATCAGATGGATGTGAAATCTGCGTTTCTGAATGGATCACTTGAAGAAGAAGTCTTTGTGGATCAGCCGGTTGGTTATGTGAAAAAAGGTCACGAGGATAAAGATCTAAAGTTGAAGAAAGCGTTATATGGGTTAAAGTAGGCGCCTAGGGCGTGGTACACTCGTATCGACTCATATTTCCAAGAAAATGGTTTTCTTAAGTGTCCCTACGAACCTACGCTATATATCAAATTTGATTCACATGGAAATATGCTTATTGTATGCTTGTATGTGGATGATTTGATATTTACTTGAGACAACCCAAGTATGGTTGATAAGTTCAAGGAGGCTATGACTAACAATTTTGAGATGACTGATATGGGACTTATGTCTTATTATCTTGGGCTTGAAGTTATGCAGACAGGTGATGGGATATTTGTCTCACAAAAAGTAGTACAGCAATGATATCTTGAAGCGTTTGAGATGGAGTCATGCAAGCCTATCAATACTCCAGTCGAAACAAAGTTGCAATTGGCCAAATCTGGTAATGGTAATCTTGTCGATCCAACGTACTTTCGGAGTTTGGTAGGTAGTCTACGTTATTTGACTTCTACTAGACCTGACATTACTTTTGGAGTTGGCATGATTAGTCGGTTTATGGAAACACCCAGCCAGGTTCATTTACAAGCTGCAAAACGAATTTTGAGATACATAAAAGGTACTCAAAGTCATGGTCTTTTTTATGCATCTGCTATTGATTGCAATCTTGTTGGGTATTCGGACAGTGATTGGGCAGGTGATATTGAAGGGAGGAAAAGTACTTCAGGTTTTGCTTTTCACTTTGGCTCGGGAGTTATTTCTTGGTCATCAAAGAATCAACAAGTTGTGGCACTATCAACTACTGAAGCAGAATACATGGCCGCTGCCTCCACTGCATGTCAAGCTATTTGGATGCGACGATTGTGTGATGAGTTGAATCAGAAGCAAGAATTCCCTACAAAGATTTTTTGTGACAACAAATCGGCTATTTCTCTTACAAAAAATCCAGTTTTTCACGGGAGAAGCAAGCACATCGACATCAAATTTCACTACATTCGTGAACTTGTCGAAAGAAGGGAGATAGAGATGGAGTTTTGCAAGTCGGAAGATCAGGTTGCCGACATTCTCACGAAGCCGTTGAAAGCTGAAGTCTTCAACAAGTTAAAGGAGAAGATGGGGATGTGTACCTCTGAAAGTTTGAGTTTAAGGGAGGCTGTTGGAGTTTAGTTTTTAAACTCAAACTGTCAGTTTTCTTACTTATTGCTGAGTCATCTTAGTTTGAATAAGTCTGTAACTATTTGCAGATTTTTAGGTAGTTTGTTTTCAGTTGTTTGTTGAGGCAAGTAGTGCCATAAAAGAAGTAGATCTGTGGGTATTTTCTTTAGGCTAAAGTTAAGGATTAGTGGAGAAGTTCTAAGTTGTCTGTTGGAGTCTTTATTCACCTATATATAGGTGTAGTACTTGTTGTTCTTCTGTGTGTTCAAATTATATAAAATTCTTTTCTTTCTTCCAAATTTCTTCTGCTACTATTTTGTTTTTGATCCTGTGTTGGTTTAATTTCCTGCACTTGATCTAACGTTAATGTGAGAAGGGATATTATGGATCCAACAAAATAATCTTTTGAAACGAACAGTGTATTAATTAATTAATATAACCATGCACAAATATACAAACATTATTAGAATCATAAGCAAGGGATCAGAAGGAGATCGAGGAGATTAAGGTAAAAGCAGTGTGTCAATTCAATATGACACTTCTTTTCTCAAGAAATTAGAGTCTCAGTTTGATTTTTGTGTTCTTTTATTTATTTATTTATTTTATTTTTTGCTTTTTTTTAAAAAAATGACTAAAAAATTTACATGACAAACTTTTAATATGAGAAAATACTCAAAATATTTATATATAAAAAATTTAAAATGCCAAAGAAAACTCATTATATTGTGTTCCAAAGGAATAAAAGACTAATGACTTAACCCCAAACTATATTCCTCTCAGAAGAACGCATTCTTAGATGATAAATAATTTTTCCAAACTACCTCGTTAATTTTTTATTTTTTTAAAAAAATTCTGATTTTTGAGTTACCAGAAGTTAGGTAGAATGCATTTCATGACATGCATGCTCAACAAATAATTAGGCCGCAGAAACAATTAATATGTATCTAACACTTACGTAGTTAAGAGTCTTTTGCTTGTACAGTACTACTATTTCTTTAATTAGCTATATATAGATAGAGATACGTTGGACTACGTTCAAAAATCATTCATTCTACCCATCATTATATATATATATATATATATATATATATATATATATAATACGGTACCTCCTCTCTTCATATGCATCCACTAGAAGTACTACCGAATTTGGGGGCATTTTTGTCTAATGGATAGTTAAAATGTTATATGCCATTTTTTAATCTATAGTAAATAGATGTTATGGATCATTTCTTTTATATATATATATATATATATATATATATATATATATATATATATATTTAAGTAGGATTTGTGGTCGGGCCCCGGCCAAATTTAATATGAGAGCTCTATTCATCGAATGGACGGTCACATATCTGTTAAAACTGGAATAGTGCATTCATCTAACGTTTGTTATGGAATAGGTCCCTATAAATATATATATATTCTTCTTATACTAGCATTTCATTTCAAGAAAAAAGTGATCGACCATGGCATCCAATGATCAAGAAGAGTTCTTAAAGGCAGTTCAATTTGCTGATTCACAAGCTATCCATGGGGTCCTAAGTGCCCTTTTTGAGCTTAATGTATTTGACATTATGATGGCAAAGGCTGGCCTTGATGGCTATCTTTCTCCTGTTGAAATTGCATCTTATCTTCCTACTCAAAACCCCCAAGCACCAGCCATTCTTGATCGCCTGCTTCGCCTACTTGCAACTCATTCCATCCTCAAGTGCACTCTTGTGAAAACTAGTCCTCCCACCAGAACATATGGTTTAACCCCTGTGTCCAAATATTTTGTTCGCAATCAAGATGGACCTTCTGTTGCTCACTTGTTCCTTTTCGGTCATAGCAAAGCAATCGCGGATAGTTGGTGTGTTATTTCTCTCCTTACATTTTTTTATTTATTATTAGTCTGATTTGATATATCCTGCTATTTGTGGGAGCTGGTTAATTTATATTTTTTAACGTTGTACTGATAATCAGTACTGCATGCGAGGCAGGTGATATATGATCATCACCTAAATATTAACTATATATATATATATATATATATATATATATATATATTCATCCGATCGATCTTAATTATGATGTACATGCATATATGGTCTTGAAATTAATTAGTTCGTAGTTGGTGTGTGTTTGTTTGTTTTTGTGTACGTAGGTATTGTTTGAAAGACACAATTCTGGAGGGAGGGATTCCATTTAACAAGGCTCATGAAGGAATGCATATATTTGAATACTTGGAAAAAGATAGAAAACTCAACCAGATTTTCACTGAAGGAATGGGAAAGTCTACTACTAGCGCCATGACCAAAATTCTTGAGATGTACAATGGATTTGAGGAGGTGAAAGAGGTGGTAGATGTGGGTGGATCACATGGTGAAACATTAGGCACTATTATTTCCAAGTATCCTTTTATTAAAGGAGTTAACTTTGATTTACCTCATGTGCTTAAATATGCACCTGCCTTACCAGGTATTAATTAATTTACACACACACACACACACACACATATATATATATATATATATATATAGTTCTTCTTTTTTATTCAATATACTATATATAATTTTGCTCATTTCACTTCATCGATCAATTTTCGTTTTTGTTTTTTTGGTGTATCCAGGCGTGGAACACGTTGGGGGTGATATGTTTGAGGCTGTTCCCAAAGGACAAGTAATTTTGCTTAAGGTTAGTGCATGCTATGCTTGTTAGTAGTATAAATCTGTCCTATATATCGTGAAAATGGCTCAGCCGGAAGTAATTAAGGTCCGACGGCTAGACATCACCACCACATTGAAGCACACAAATCAAATTAAATAAATTGATAACAAAGATTTAATTACTTCCTTAATTTGTATGATCGAAATAACCCAAAGTAGTGACACTTTTAATTATACATGCAGTAGTAGGGATTATATATGGAATTAACAGTAACTAACTAGTTGAATTCTGCTACACATTTGCAGAGGGTACTTCATGATTGGAAGGATGAAGAATGCTTGAAGATTTTGAAGAATTGTTATGAAGCATTACCGGAATCCGGCAAAGTAGTCGTTATCGATATGGTACTTGTAGATTTTCCGGAGAATGATATTGTCTCCAAGTGTGTGGCACAGTTGGACATAGCCATGTTAATGGTAACCCATGGGGGAAAAGAAAGGACTGAAGGAGAATTTGGAGCCTTGGCAATAGCAGCTGGATTTGCAGCTTATAAATTTATATGTCGTGCAGATTTATTTGGTGTTATTGAGCTCTACAAAAAAAATGTGAATTTCTCAACACTTTTATGAGTGATGTTTTATTGATATGCTTTCTTATTTGTTTGGCTTAAGTTTGGAATCCACATGTATTCATTGATGGATCGAACAATATTTCCAAGAATAAATTCTGTATAATATTTTAATCAAAATCATGATGGGCTAAGAATATGTTTGAGATTGTTTAAAAAAAAAATGTGATTATTGATTTTAATTAGTGCTTTTACCTATAATAATTTTTTTAAAAAGTAGCTTGTGTTTGAAAGTGAATAGTGTTTTGTGCAAAAAAATATATATAAAGATGGGTAGGTGATGGAATAACTATAATAAATAGGGTTCATAAATTAGTAATATACCTTGTCAAACCATATTATTAGATCGGACAAACTTCTCATTATTCTCATAAAAAGTGATTATAAGGAGTTTTAAAATTAAATTACCAAATACTTTTTATTTTTAAAACTGATTATAAGTAAATTTGACTGTTTATTAATAATCCCAACACCCTCTAAATTATACTTGATTAACTTTTTTACACTTCTAAAATTAATTAGCTCATGATTCTCATGCGAAGCACATGGTGTTATAAAATTATTGTATTTCTTATATTTTAGAAATTATACTATACTAATAAATTAATTATAATAATAATAGATTAATATTGTGGACGATGATTTTTATAAGAGAAAATATTTCCTTTTAAAATATATATTATTTAGCTAATAATGTATCATTAATTATTGATGAAAAAATAATAAATTTAAAATCTATAATAATAGCTCATATAACTGATAGTATTCATCTTTAAACGTTTCATTTGTTTATATATTCATCTATTTATAATATGTTTCATTTGTGGATTGCAACGATGAAATTTGGTGATTAAGATATTTGAGATTTTTTTAGGGTTAAATAAAAATTTATTTATAGTTAAGGTTTATTGTTAAATTTTAGGACTAAAGGACCATTCTTAAAATTTAGAGTTGAGAGACGATTTTATGCTATTTATTAGAGTTGAAGGACTATTCCTTAAATTTCAGGGTTGAGAGAAGATTTGTATTATTTATCATATAAGGGATTGATATTCATTAACAATGTTGTCAATTTAAGGTTAGACTTACAATAGATCCCGACCGTTCATCCGTAAATTAAACGGTTAATAGGGCTCAATACTGCGAACGAGATAGAATTCCCAATACCATATATTTCCTTATTCTTCATGTGGTGGTTTGGTTTAGTTTATATTGTAAACAACAAGACTAAAGTTTGTTGGATTATTTGATTACATGAACATTTTACTTCTTCATGAAATTAATTAATGTCAGGTGGCAGAAACATCTATGTGACTTCTTCTAAAGTTTTGTACGCATATTACAATATATGATCTATGTTTGCCTTATTTGATCTATCCGTTTTGAAGAATTGTTAGAATTATTTGGAGTCTTGAAAACTGAAAAAATTGAATTTGGCATCCGTAATTTAATATTGCGGACGAGACTTATTTACAAACGGTGTCGTTTCCAGTTGGTCATTTGGCCATACCTAGCGTTCGTAGTTTAATACTACGGACGAGAACATTTACAAGGAGGGACATTTTGGTCTTTTGTCTTGTCTGCAGAATTAAATTACGGAATATTAGAAACTAAACTGTGGACGATTCCTCTATTTAACCGTTCGATCTTCGGACGAAGGGTCACGATGTGTTGTAAAGATAATCTTAAGTTAACGTTAATTAATTATATATATATATATATATATATATATATATATATATATATATATATATATATATATATATAGGGTTCAATTCATAAGAACCTATTTGGTAGGAGAACTATTCCAAAGAACCATCATCTCCATCGTTAATCAACATATTTAAATATTTAATGATTGAGAATGGAAAAAAAAAATGTCCCAACCGCTACATGTTGTAGCGGCTGGCTTATGCTTGAATCCCAATATATTGCTTCCTCTTGTAATATTATATTATTATTGTAATATTATATTATTAATATGTAATATTATATTATTATATTACTAAATATAATATCAACTAAAATTGACATAATTTATGAAAATATTAACATGATTTATGAAAATATTGAAAATAATAAATATTTTAAGATTATAATTTTCCAAGTTAATTGTAGAAAACTGAATTGGAGATTTAATTTCCATATAATAAGTTATCTTTTGCACAAATTTTTTATTGTGAATGATTATATTTTACATAAGTTTTTTTTTCAAGTTGACGATTTTTAATTATTATGCAATTTCTAATCATTCACAATTAAAAACTTTGTCCAAAAGATAACTTATTATATGAAAATTAAATCTCCAATTCAGTTTTCTCTACAATGGGTTGTGTCATTCTTAATTCTTACTTATCGACAGAAAACATTAGCAATACATTCTTAATTCCTACCTATCGACTACTGAAAATTTTAGCAATACATAACAGGACTATTTAGAAAAAGGAGTAATTTAATTTTAACTAACATTACAAAGAAAATAGGGTTGACCCATTTCTTAAAATGGAGGATGTAATTTATACGGTCCGGATCTTAAAATTTCATCACACTTTATCTAACTTCACCTGAACTCACTTTTAGCTAGCGGACGGACTAGACGATGATTCGGTTATACAATACAATCAATACTATACTTTTAGCGACGCTATATGTTGTCCGTCGCTAAAAGTATAGACGACGGTTGTATGACCCAACCGTCGCCGGATCCGTCGCTAAAAGGGGGTGAGTTCGAGTGAGTTGGATAAAGGGTGAGCTTAAGATCCAGACTCGTAATTTATAATCACAAATTATAATGAAAGCAATTAGCTTTTGGTTTTAGCAATTATGAAGTTTAGATGTAATAGCTCTCTTTTAATGCATAATTGAGTTTTACCAACAAAAAAATTGTATCCTAATTTTGTGACGACAAAATTTGTCTCTACAAGAACTACTTTGTAATTGCCATTATACAGTTAAAAAACAATTTTCATATATTTACTTTTGACAATTTGCACAAGTTATAGAATGTATTATTCTATATTTTTGTTGATACTTTATATAAATAAAAATGAACAAATAATATTAAGGTACAAACTGAGACGGGCAGAGCTAGTAAAATATTAAGGTACAAACCATGGTTAGATTATTGATAGGTGATCCTGTTACCCTGAGTATTACTCTGAAAATATTAAGGTACAAACTGAGAAGGGAATTAGAGCTTTCTATCTTCTAATGCTTTACAAGTAATTTTACTAGCCATGGTTAAAATTATTTACCCAACCAAGAACCCCCAAATACCTACAAAGTATTAAAGTACTCATAACGCAGAGGAATTAAACTAAGGGGTTTTTTGATAAAAATTGAATGAATCTGAATCTGAATGAAAAAAGTTGTTTGCTAATAGACATGTCTGAAACATCTGAATAACATATTTTTATTATTTTTCCCCTCTAAAAAAAGTCAAAAAATTGTTGTAAATTTATTTAATATTACTTATATAATAGTTAATATTATAAAAAAAAAAATTCATTCAGCCAAAAAAATTGGACTAAACCATTCAATTAAAGTCGTCGAATCGAATGGTGACCGATTCAGTACCATTCGCATTTAATTTTTTCCAAACAACGAAATAAATTCTTTGAATCGATTCACCATTCAAATTTGCAATCAAACAACCCCTAAAACTCATAAACCAAATATTATTATTATTATTACTTTTACAATTATTAGCACCACCAAATATAATTATATATCATTACTACAACTATTATTATTGTAACTAATACATGGACAGTTGCTAACAAGGAAGATTCTACCCTCTCAACTATTCAAATAACGCCTTCCCGTCTTCAAAACCAACAAACATGCACAGGTAGAATGTGAGTAATTAATGTTGGATAAATTATACATGAACGTGTTATTGCATAGAATAAAATAAAATTAATAATCATAATAATAAGTACTTACATGAATTGAGAGAAGTTATCTCGTATGTATCACGCTTCCGCTGCGTTTAAGGGTGAAGGTCTTCAATTTTGTCTCTCAATCTTAGGATGGATGTATATGTGTGTATAAAATTCTTGAGACGACAATTGGGACCAAACCCTAACTGTTTTATTTATATAATAGCTAAGTGTCAAAATCGTCCATCAAGATTATGAAACCCTAGGGCCCATTATGCCAAATACTATTAGGAATATTATTTATAAGCCACATAATTAATTACCAAACCCATAAATAAAGTGATTAAATTAATACAATATGTAAGCCCAATAATTACATAAATAGTAGAGGCCACATAAAGAATAAAATATTCCAACATTCTCCCACTTGGCCGAAATACTATTTATATACAAAACATAACACTTACAATCATTAATTTGGCCAAGTATTAATTTAATATCTACATCTTGTTCAAATAAAAGTACCAATGCGAATTAATACAATCTTTATGTCACTATTAACACAAGATC
Organism: Panax quinquefolius; assembly: GCA_020205615.1. Lineage (NCBI taxonomy): Eukaryota > Viridiplantae > Streptophyta > Magnoliopsida > Apiales > Araliaceae > Panax > Panax quinquefolius. The sequence continues at coordinate 5,197,120 of CM035174.1, read as the reverse complement.
CCCATTAGTTACACAATTAGTACTTTTATTAAAACAAAGATTAACATTAAGCATAACAGGTATGAATAGAGTTTACATAAGTGATAATAGATTAAACTCATTCATATGGTCCAAAACATTACCGTACCGTTTGCTCACAAGTTCTCAAGTGTGCACAATAAAGAGAATATCAAACCATAAACATAATGTGAAGTTCAAAACAACGAGCTCAAAATTATTGTCTTACATCAAAATAACTTACTAATTAAGACTACCAGTAAAACCCATGCCGGCAACATACTCTAAAAAGAGCTTGGGTAAGCCTTTCGTAAGTGGATCTGCTAACATATCATGCGTACTAATATATTTAATGACAACGTTTTGATCTTCAACTCTTTCCCTGAAAAATAAGAACTTAGTGTCGAGGTAGAGTTCAGCACCACTCGAAATGGTGATATTGGAAAAACTAACAGCATAATCATTATCATAAAATACTTTCAATGGCCTTGAAATGGAATCTACAACCTTAAGTCCTAAAATAAGATTTCTTAATAATAAGGCGTGACAAGTAGCATGATAACAAGCCACATATTCTGCCATCGTCGTGGAAGTGGTAGATAACTCCTACTTATGAGTTTTCCATGAAATAGGGCCTCCTGAAAGCATAAAGATGTACCCTGATGTAGATTTCTTTTCGTCTTTACACTTAGCAAAATCAGAATCAGAATAACCAACAACTTCAAGATTATCTGTTTTTCTGAAGGTAAGCATAAAATCCTTAGTACCCTGTAAGTAGCGTAAAACCTTTTTGGCTGCTTTCCAGTGATCCAAACCTGGATTTAACTGGTAACATCCAAGCATGCCAGTTACATACGCTATATCTGGACGTGTATGAACTTGAGTATACATAAGACTCCCAACCACAGAAGTATAGGGAATAAGATTCATTTGATCACATTCAAGGTGATTCTTAGGACATTGATATGAGCCAAATTTGTCACCCTTAACAACATGGGCGACAGTAGGGGAGCAATTTTGCATGTTGTATTTGTTAAGAACTTTTGTCAATATAAGCTCTTTGGGACAATCCTAATATCCCGCGAGACCTATCTCAATGAATTTAAATCCCTATAACATAAGAGGCTTCACCGAGATCCTTCATATCAAAATAAGAATAACAAATTTACTCCCACTGACCTTCAAGTATATATATGCATTGATCCACTATATATATATATATATATATATATATATATATATATATATATATTCTTCTTAAAATCAAAATTACTCATCACCTCGTGAAACTTAAGATACCATTGTCGAGAAGCCTATTTTAACCCATATATGGACTTCTTAAGTCTACATACCATATGGTCATTGCCTTTAACCAAATAAAACCTTCTGGTTGTGTCATATAGACATTCTCATGCAATTTACCATTAAGGAATGTAGTTTTAACATCCATCTGATGTAACTCTAAATCATAATGAGCTACTAAAGCCATGACTATTCTAAATAAATCTTTCCTGTATACTGGAGAGAAATTTTCATTATACTCCACACCATCCTTTTGAGTGAAACCCTTAGCAACAAATCGAGCTTTATACCTTTCAACGTTCCCTTTAGGATTTAAATTGGTCTTATAGACCCACTTGCAACCAACAGGTTTAAAACCTTTTGGTAATTCTTCAAGATCCCAAACGTTATTAAGCTCCATTGATTTCAACTCATCATTCATGGCTTCAAGCCATTGAGTTAATTGAGCACTCGTAATGGTCTCTTTATAGGAGATAGAATCATTAATCTTACTTGAATCATAGTCAATCTCATTAAGATAGGTTATAAAATTATCAAAATTAATAGGCTTTCTAGGTCTTTCAGACCTACGTAAAGGCTGCACAATTTCAGGAATATGATTTTCAATAATGTGAGGTTCAACATTAGGTGGTGGCTCAGCTATCTCAGGGGCATCATTCGCCTCAATAGGAGGTTGTTGTGCCTCACCCTCTTGAATTACAGGATTAGAAACATAAAACCTATTTTCTTCAAGATTAATTTTTCTAGGTTCACCACTCCCACTTAAATTAATCACCATTCTCTAAAAACTCTGCATGCCTAGTCTCAACAATTCTAGTGGTATGAGAGGGACAGTAAAATCGAAAACCCTTAGATCTCTCAGGATATCTAATAAAATGACAACTAATGTTTAGAATCAAGTTTTTTTTTTATTTATGGATTAAAAATCTTAGCCTCGGCTGGACAACCCTACACCCGTAAGTATTTTAAACTAGGTTTCCTACCTGTCCAAATTTCATAAGCAGTTTTAGGGACAGATTTTCTAGGAACCCGGTTTAAAATATGAACAGTTGTCTTTAATGCCTCAGTCCACAAAAATACAGGTAAGTTAGAATTGCATAACATACTACGTACCATATCCATAAGGGTACGATTTCGCCTCTCAGTTACATCATTCTGTTGCGGTGTACCAGGCATTGTGTACTGAGTGACGATTCCATTTTCTTGACAAAATAAGGCAAATGAGCCAGGACTATGACCTGTATCAGAATGTTTACCATAATACTCTCCGCCTCTATCTGATCTCACTACTTTAATATTTCGGCCAAGTTGATTTTCAACTTCAGCCTTGAAAACTTTAAACATATTTAGTGATTCAGATTTTTTATTAATCAGGTACACATAAGTATAACGAGAATAGTCATCAATGAACGTAATGAAAGATTTGTATCCACCAATTTTTGGAGAAAATAGTCCACATATATCAGTGTGAATCACCTCAAGAAGTGCACTACTTCTAGTTGCTCATTTTTTGTTACCTTTCACAAATTTTCCTTTTATACATTCAATATAATGGTCAAGATCGAAAAAAATCTAGTGAATAAAGAATTCCATCCTTTATAAGACGTTGCATTCTGTCTTTTGAAATATGGCCTAAGCGTTAATGCCATAATTTTAAAGAATTCTCATTATCTAGTTTTTCTCTTATTTCCACTTTTAAAGGTACTTTTTGTCACATTCATTGTTAACAAGGATTCAGAAAAGACATTATCCAAATTTATCTTATAGAGGTTTCCCTCTAAAGAGCCAGAACCAATAACATGAGAGTAATGATAAATAATTATTTTATTATTCCCAAACTCAAACGAAAATCCATCAACATCAAGTTTAGATACAGAAATTAAATTCTGTGTCATACTAGGAACATAAAGTGTATCATATAAATACAAGATGAAACCATTCTCCAAAGCTAAAGGAAGAGTTCCTACAGCTTCAACTTGTATAGAATCTCCATTGTCAACTTTAATGGTTCTTTCCCCCTTTTGGAGTGTCTTTTTTGAAAGGAATCCATGCAATGAATTAGTAATGTGAACCATAGCACCAGGGTTAAGCCACCATGTATTAAAAGGAACATCAATTAAAAGGATTCATAAGTTACGTAATTGATGGACGATATACCTTTCTTTTCATGCCATTCTCTTAATTTAGGACATTCTTTTTAAATATGTCAGCTTCTTACAGAAGTGACATTTAAGACATGTCTCAGAATTTTTTTTACCTGAATAATTTGCCTTATTTGTTTTGGTAGAAATTGGTTTATCCTTATTCTTAAAACCTTTGCCATTTTTATAAGCCTTCTTCTTATAGGATCTAGTGGTAGTCAAATGAGCAACATTAGGTTTTTCAACCTTAAGCCTTTCTTCATCTTTAATTTAAAAGTCATGCGTTCATCATCATAATATGCTCGCGCACCCCACTAATCCCATCATACATGCTAATAAGCATTTTCAAAATAAGGGTACTTGCATGAGTTTTAGAAGAACCCTTAAATTATTACTCGACTGAACTTAAGTACTCTTTAACATTCTCAAAGTCAAGAATGACTCCTCGAATAGCTGTCATGATAAAGTTTTTCATAATCATAAGAGACATGCAGTTGGATCGCTCCCACTTTCATAAATATCCTTTTGCTCAATTGAGCTAGTAGTTGTAAGTGGAGCAGGATGATTCACTCGTAGTGCATAGTCCAAAACCATAGTGTCGAGAACAATTTTCACTTATACTTTTGAAGCAGTAAAATTAGTTTCATTCAAGGTTTATATTATAGAGAGATACCCAGAAATACTAGTTGGAGTCAATGTCGAAACATAATCAAGCTCATAAATATGCTTACAAAAAACTAGAAGAAAACCATAATTTACAACAATAATTAATAATTAATCATAATAAAACCAACTGTAGGGCAAACAGTTAGTTACATAAAATCTATTTATAACACCCAAAATAGATTTTAATAAAATGTTGGTGCATAATCATCAATCTTTCGTTGGTTCAATTAATAATATACTAATAACATCCCCATAAAATAATGCACAACACATTTATCCACGCATCACCGTTGGGCAGAAACGAAATAAACATGTTACTTATGCAATAAAATTCCATTTAATAAATTCTAACTCTAATTTTCCGTTGGGTAAAATTAAAATATTCATTTATTAAATGTAACATTATGTGACTTTTCTTAATCTTTAATTGTTTCAATTAATAACCCTCCGTTGGGTTGATTATTAATTTTAACAATAAAAGAGTCACGCATACATGTAAATTATTAATTATGATCAAACTCAATTTTCTTTAAACATATTTATCAAGTTTGAAAATTAACCTTATTTAAAATTTACATGTAACAACTTAAAATCCCTAATAATATATCACATCAAGTTCAAATTTTTTAAATTAAAATATATAATTATGAACATGAATTGAATATAAAATAATCACGTTAATTTTAACATGAATACAAGGTAGCATAAGAATATCATAATATTATCTAGACATAATAAATAATAAATTTAACATATATTATTTTAATATTCATGTTCCTGCTTCACGCGTAACATTATGAACAATAAAACTTTATGCATAATACATATATATATTTAAACGTGTATGAGCAATGAATATATATGCACTATTGAACTTATATAATATCTTGCATATATATATATATATATATATATATATATATATATATTAATTTACGGTAAAAAATAAAATAAAAAAATAATAATAATTAATAACAGCGATATGCATACGAATGACGCCAGGGACATCTCCCATTAGCATATATGTATTATATATATTAAGTACTGCATATATATATGTATTAACATATATGTAATTGTTATAATGATGATTCCCTCCTGAGGAGGGAACCTTGCATGTGCACCTCCTGCCTTTCCTTTCTTCCTTCTCCTTTACTTCTTCCTCCCGTGAATTCTTCCCCTCCCCCGTGACTCCTCTCATTGCCTATATAAAGGAGATGATCTGAAGGAAAATAATATAATAATTCTATGAAGAATTTTTCTCTCTCTTTTCTCTTGCTTATTCTCTCTAAATTTATGCAACAATTATAAGAGTATCTTTATATACTTTGCTAAAGTTTTATAACACGTTATCAGCACGAAACTCTAACCAACTGAGACGGTAAAATTAAATTCTTGCAATTTATTATTATAATACAGGTTGGGCTATGCCACCAATAATATAATTTTATTCTTATAATTGCATTTAAATTCTGTTATTTACAATGATACCATCTATCCTTGTTGATCTTACAAGACTTGGTGGGAACCTTTTTACCGCTTATTAAATTATGGGAATAACCTGTATATGTGAAATATCATATACCTGGTGAATAATCCTTTGTATTCATTTCTTATTAAATTATTGGAATAACCTGTATACGCGGACTACCCTATACACGGTGAAATTCTTACATTATTCTATTCTTTATTATTACATTGGAACATCCGTCGGTGCAATTTACGCTGACACAGTTTCCGATTATTTATTATTCGTCGGAATATCCACATGCGTGCGTTTACGCATGACTTGTTCCATTCTTTATTATTACATTGAAATAATGCATACATGAGAACTACTGCACGCCGGTGAAGATCCATTTGCATTATACTAATAACATAAATATAAGAATATTTATATTTGCATTTTATCACCACTTGAGGTCGTGACTTCGTTTATTTTCTATATCATACATGCAATTATTTATTATTTTAATAAATAATAATTGTGTTTTAACCTGAATAGATGGCAAACTTGGCAAAAATAGATTTTTCTATTTTGAAAATCTCTGAGACAACTATTTGGCTTGGGCACTTGATGCGAAATTGCACCTTAGTGCAAATGAGTTAGAAAAGACCATTGAATCGGAAATCTGACTACTTGACACAAAATGCAAAAGCCATAATTTTTCTTTGTCACCATATTGATGAAGGATTAAAGACCAGAGTATTTAACGATCGAAGATCCTTTGTCTTTATGGACCTGTTGAATGAAAGATTTGACCACCAAAATTGGTTGTTCTCCCTAATGCCAAATTTGAGTGGCTTAATTTAAGGCTACAAGATTACAAATCAATTACGGAATATAGTTCCAATGTTTATAGAATAACCTCTACTTTGGCTTTGTGCGGAGATCCAATTTCTGAAACCCAAATGTTAGAGAAAACGCTCTCAACTTTTTATCCCATCAACATGATTCTGTCGCAACAATATAGACATAGTAAGTTCACAAAATTCAGTGACTTATTGTCTATCCTCCTGGTTGCAGAAAAGAATAATGAATTGTTGTTGAAAAACCATCAAGTACAGCCAACAGGTGCTATCCCATTGCCAGATATTAACAGCACGTCATTCCAGAAGAATAAACGTGACAATAGATGGTCATATAATAAGAAGCCTTGGGGACGAAAGAATAAACGAGGCCATCATAATAACAAATTCCAGAACCGCGACAATTCAGGCCACCAGAAGTGGCAAGTGTCTGGGTCGGGTAAAAATAAAGAAAATGCAGCACCGATAAATAACAAACCAGATGTTTGTTTTAGGTGTGGGATGAAAGGGTATTGATCGGCAGACACATCAAATGCGCCGAGGCATCTGGCTAATTTATTCTAGGAGTCTCAAAAGAACAAAGTAACTGAGGCAGAAACAAACTTTGTTAATCATCAATTGAATATTGTTGATGATCCACCAATGACCAACAATGAGGAAAAGGTTATTGATATTACTGAACCTTCTGAAAGTATCTTTTGGGATATCGTTTAATTTTTTGTTTTAATTAAACATCCTGCATGTATAATATTATTAGTTTTCGTTCTATATGTGGTATGTGTTTCTCATGAATAAAATTATATTTGAAATGTAACTTTTCTTATTTATGTTTTTATATGTGTCAGACCATTTTTAATGGATATGGAGGATATATATTTAGCAGACAGTGCAACAACTCATACAATCCTTTGAAGTGAGAAATATTTTTCACAACTGATCAAAGCTAATGGAAATGTAGGAACTATCTCTAGCACATCAAATTTAATCGAGGGATTTGGAAAAGCTAGTTTCATGCTACCAAATGAGACACAAGTTTTTATCAAAAATGCTCTATATTCTAGTAAATAAATAAGAAATTTGCTTAGTTTTAAAGATATTCGACTAAATGGTTTTCACATTGAAACAACCAATGTGAATGATAATGAATATCTTCTCATCACTTTTACTATTTCTGGAAAAAAGAATATCCAAGAAAAACTTCATTCAATTTCTTCTGGATTATATACTATGAAAATTAGAGCAATTGAGTCTCATAATGTTATGATTCCAAAAATCATAGATCCCAAATCCTTTATGCTTTGGCATGAAAGACTTGGTCATCCAGGTACTTCTATGATGCGTCGTATTATTGAAAATTCTACTGGTCATCCTCTCGAAAATAAAAATGTTTTTCCTAGTAGTGAATTTCTTTGTGCTGCGTGTTCTCTAAGAAAATTAATTGTTCGACCATCACCAGTAAAAGTTTATAAAGAAGCCCCAAAATTCCTAGATAGAATTCAAGGAGACATTTGTGGACCTATTCACCCATTGTCTGGCCCATTTCAATATTTCATGGTTTTAAAAGATGCTTTAACTAGATGGTCCCATGTTTGTCTTCTCTCTTCTCAAAATTTTGCCTTATCAAAACTTCTTGTTCAAATAATCAAGTTACGGGCTCAGTTCTCGGATAATCCAATCAAGTCAATTCGACTCGATAATGCAGCTGAATTTTCATCAATGACTTTTAATGATTTTTGTATGACTATTGGAATCTCCATTGAGCATTCTGTTCCTCATATTCATACACAAAATGGTTTAGCTGAATCTTTGATAAAAAGACTTCAACTAATTGCACGACCATTAATGTTAATGGCTAATTTACCTACCTCAGTTTGGGGTCATGCAATTCTTCATGCTGCAGCCATCATTCGAGTAAGACCAACGGCTCTTCATAAATTTTCTCCTCGTTAGTTCTTGGACAGACACCCAACATATCACACTTTCGAGTATTTGGGAGTGCGATATATGTTCCAATTGCACCTCCACAAAGAACTAAAATGGGAGCCCAACGAAGAATAGGTATTTATGTTGGTTTTGATTCTCCTTCTATTATCAGATATCTTGAACCTTTAACTTGAGATGTTTTTACTGCACGTTATGTAGATTGTCATTTTGATGAATCTGTATTTCTACCATTAGGAGGAGGGAATGTTTTAAATAAAAAACCCTCTGAAATATCATGGAATGCATCAGATTTAAATTCACGTGATCCTCGTACAGGACAATGTGAAATTGAAGTTCAAAGAATTATTCATTTGCAAAATATTGCAAATCAAATGCCAGATGCATTTAATGATGCTAGAAAAGTGATAAAGTCACATACACCTGCAGTGAATACTCCAACAAGGATAGAAATACCTATTGAAAAATCAATTCCTGGAGAATTGACGAATAAGGTAATATAAGAATCTAAACCACGCTAGAAGCGTGGAAGACTGGTTGGTGCAAAAGACACTGTACCACGAAAATCAAAAGCAAATAAGGGAATCCCAGATGGAATACCCGCTCCAGAAGTAGCAATTATTCCAAGAGTGGGAATAGCCCCAGAAGAGGTTCAAAATCTCAGTGAAGGGATAAGAGATGAACACCAAGAGATCTCAATAAATTATGTACATGATGAGAAAATATGGGATCGAAGCAAAGTCATGATTGATGACATATTTGTTTTCTCTATAGCATCAGATATTACTTTGATTCCTGACACGGATCCTGAACCACAAAACGTGGAAGAATGTCAAAAAAGAAAAGATTGGCCAAAATGAAAAGATGCTATTCAAACTGAGCTACAATCTCTATTGAAAAGAGAAGTATTTGGACCATGGTCCAAACACCGGCCGGTGTAATCCCGGTTGGAAACAAATGGGTATTTGTACGAAAGCGAAATGAGAAAAATGAAATTGTGAGATACAAAGCCCGACTTGTAGCTCAAGGGTTTTCACAAAAACCTGGTATTGATTATCAGGATACATATTCTCCAGTAATGGATGGAGTCACTTTTCAATTTCTGATAGGTATGACAACCATAGAAGGTTTGGAAACACGTCTCATGGATGTTGTAACTGCATACCTATATGGCTCAATTGACAGTGAGATTTACATGAGAATCCCTGAAGGATTAAAAATGACTGAATCACAAAAGCCCCGTCACATATATTCAATCAAGTTACAACGCTCGTTGTATGGGTTGAAACAGTCTGGTCGTATGTGGTATAATCGACTTAGTGATTATTTAATAAAAGATGGATATATAAATGATCAAGTATGTCCATATATTTTTATTAAGAAATTACAAAGTGGATTTTCCATCATTGCTGTATATGTGGATGATTTGAATCTTGTAGAGTACTCTCAAGAACTCACAAGCTATACTTATTTAAAAGATGAATTTGAAATGAAAGATCTTGGAAAGACAAAATTCTGTTTGGGAATACAAGTGGAGCATTTAGCATCTGGAATTTTTGTTCATCAATCCACATATGCTGAAAAGATTCTAAGTCATTTTCATATGGATAAAGCTCATCATTTGACTACCCCGATGGTTGTTCAATCTTTAGAAGTTGATAAAGATCCACTTCGGCCTCTAGAAAGTGGGGAAGAAGTTCTTGGACCTGAAGTTCCATACCTAAGTGCAATAGATGCTCTTATGTATCTTGCAAACCTGTACCGCGACGACGATATTACTTTTCTTTGTCAACTTGTTAGCAAGATATAGTTCTTCTCCACTAAGAGACATTGGGATGGGATCAAACACATTTTGAGATACCTCCGGTGGAAGTATAGATCTTGGGTTATTTTATCCAAGATATTCAACGTCATGATTGGTTGGATATGTCGATGCAGGGATATTTATCGATCCACACAATGGAAGATCACAAACAAAGCGAGTTATGTATTTACATATTGTGACATGGCTATATCCTCGAAATCCACAAAGCAAACCATGATAAATACATCTTTCAAATCACTCGTAGATTCTCTCTATACATGAAGCAAGCGGAGAGTGTGTTTGGTTGAGATCAATTATTCAAAGATATTCAAAAGTCATGTGGATTACCATCAATCAAAGACATTCCTACAATTTTATATGAGGATAACGCTGCATGCATTGCTCAACTTAGAGGAGGATACATCAAGGGAGATAGAACAAAGCACATTTCACCTAAATTCTTCTTCACAGATGAGCTACAAAAGAATGGTGATATAGATGTGCATCAAATTCGATCATGTGATAATCTAGCCGACTTATTCACAAAGTCGCTTCCATATGCAACGTTTGCAAAACTTCGAAAAAGGATTGGAATGTGTTGACTGAAAGATTTATGACAACATCTCATCAAGGAGTAATGAATTCCTTTTGAGGGGAAGACTGTACTCTTTTTCCTTAGTCACGGATTTTATCCCAATGGGTTTTTCCTGACAAGGTTTTAACGAGGCAGTCAATTAAGATATGTACTCTTTTTCCCTTCGTTAAGTTTTTCCCACTAGTTTTTCTTAACAAGGTTTTTAATGAGACATAATCTTCTATCGTAGGGAATCAAGGGAAGTGTTATAATGATGATTCCCTCCTGAGGAGGGAACCTTGCATGTGCGCCTCCTGCCTTTCCTTTACTTCCTTCTCCTTTACTTCTTCCTCCCGTGAATTCTTCCCCTCCCCCGTGACTCCTCTCATTGCCTATATAAAGGAGATGATCTGAAGGAAAATAATATAAGAATTCTATGAAGAATTTCTCTCTCTCTTTTCTCTTGCTTATTCTCTCTAAATTTATGCAGCAATTATAAGAGTATCTTTATATACTTTGCTAAAGTTTTATAACAGTAATATATATATATATATATATATTAAGTACTGCATAACTTTTCGGGACATGAACTTCTTTTCGGAAATAATTATCAGGATCGGTTATAAAGTTGTACTTTATTAATTTGGTTCACATACTGTTTGCCGTATATATGATCTGTACAGGAACATTAAGATTGATGAATTACTTTTCAACCTATATTGAACAAGTTACTTTTTGGAAAAATTATTTTATAAAATTCCTTAACATATAGAATAATTCTATATTATACTAATAAAGAGATTATGCGAAATTAAAAATTATAGCATAATTAACATCATAATTTATTTATTTTTCTATACAATAACGTAACCTTTAGCTCTGATACCCGATGTTGAATAAATTATACAGGAACGTGTTATTTCATAAAATAAAATAAAATTAATAATCATAATAATAAGTACTTACATGAATTGAGAGAAATTAAATCTCAGATGATCACGCTTATTGCATTAACGTTTAAGGGTGAAGGTCTTTAATTGCCTTTCTCAATCTTAGGATGGATGTATAAATGTGTATAAAATTCTTGAGACGACAATTGGGACCAAACCCTAACTGTTTATTTATATAATAATAATAAAGTCAAAATCGTCCCATCAAGATTATGAAAACCCTAGGGCCCATTATGCCAAATACTATTAGGAATATTATTTATAGGCCACATAATTAATTATCAAACCCATAAATAAAGTGATTAAATTAATACAATATGTAAGCCAAATAATGACATAAATAGTAGAGGCCACATAAAGAATAAAATATTCCAACAATTAACACCAAACAACAATTAAACATTCCATATAACAGCGACTAAGAAACTTATACTGGACGTCCTTAAGAGGTTGCTCTGACCGTTCCAAACTTCCAACAGTTGAGTTGATTGGAGCAATTTATTCAGTTTTTGTGGGGTGGATTCAATGTTAGGTTGCAATATTTATTTCCATAACTTGACGGAACTTTCGTGACTTGCGGATGCAACCATTCCTGTGAGAGGTGACTGTGTCATTTTGCAACCACTGATCCTTCTACCACCACATAGCTTCTTGATAGTGGTGCATTTAGGCCTGGCAAAATATGGTTATGAGTTGGTTTTGATTTTCAAAATATGGTTATGGTTCCATTTAAGAACTAAAACTATATTAACCATTTTTAATATGGGTTATGTGGGTTTGAACCATATGGTTATGGTTAAAAATCATATTAACCATTTTAAGATGTTTTGACTTTTAAACAAAATTTTAAAAAATGAAATTAATATATACTATATAGATAGAGAGCGAATATAAGGGTGGAATTTAGACTTTCCTTAAAGTAATGCTATGAGATATGTTTGTATGAAAAAAATATTTTTTATCACTTGTATTAGAAAATTAATATTCTTACGTATAACATGTGACATGCCTCTAATATTTATGTGCAATAATCTATACTAATAAAATATTGTTACATACTTATTATTTGGCTACGTTTATATATTTTAATAAATGAAATTATCACTAATCAATTAAATGTTGTCACATAATTATTATTAATTTGGCTACGTTTATTTTAATAAAATTATCGCTAATCATTGTTGAATTAATCAATTTTGTGTTGGTATATAAGTTGCAAATGAGCCAAAATCGTTACTTTTAGTAGGTAGGCAAGAGAGTGAGTGGGTGGGTGGGTGGGTGGGTGGGTGGGGGTGGGATGGGGTATGTAGGGGTAGAGGGTGGGTGGTGTATACATAATCACTTAATAATAATATTTTTTGGGAGGGAGTGGTGGGGGTGGGGTGGGGTGTGGGGTAGGGGTGGGTGGGTGGTGTATACAAATTATTTTTGTGGGGTAGGGGTGGAGTGAGGAGTGGAGTGGGGTGGAGTGGGGTGGGGTGGTAAGAGTGTATACATAATCATATAATATTATTTTTTGGGTGTGGGTGTGAGTGTTGGTGGGGGTGGGGTGGGGTGGGGTGGGGGTGGAGGTGGGGGTGGGGGTAAGGGGTGTATACATAATCACATAGTATTATTTTTTTGGGGGGTGGGAGTGGGAGTGGGGTTGGGGTGGGGTGGAGTGGGGTTGGGGTGGGGTAAGAGGTGTATACATAATCACATAATATTATTTTTTTGGGGGATATGAGTGGGAGTGGGAGTGGGGGTGGGGTGGGGTGGGTGCGTGGCGTGGGGTGGGGTGGGTGGTTGAGCTTCTTGAATATGTAAATATGGATGGAAAAGACTTTTGATTTGGAAAAAAATATGAGTCAAAAAATGGTCAACCGGGTTGGAACTATATTTCTTTTTAAAAATATGGTTCCAAACTTTAACCAACCCAAATAAATAAAAATAGTTAACCAACCCATTTGGTTCCAGTTAATATGGGTTGACCCGACAGTTAACCAACTATATTGTCAGGTCTAGGTGCATCCCATTATGTCACCACCGACCTTAGTAATCTCGCCTTTCACAATCCTTATGACAACACAAATGACATCGTAATTGGCGATGGGTCTGGACTTCCCATATCCCACACCGGTTCCATCTTTCTTTCCACTCCCTCTCGTTCTTTTACTTTATCTAATGTTTTATATGTTCCCACCATGAAATTAATCTCATCTCTATTTCTCAATTTTGCACATCTAACAACACTTCCATTGAATTCTTACCCACCTATTTTCTAGCGAAGGATCTTCGCACGGAGGCAATCCATTTGCAGGGTCAGATTAACAATGGTGTGTATGAATGGCCACTCTCCACTCTTCAAGCTCTTTTACTAGATTTTTCAAGTGTCAAGACCACTTCATCCGAGTGGCATCATAGAATAGGTCACCCGTCTATGTATACCTTTAAGTATATTATGTTATCCTTTCAATTAGAAGTATCTCGTCCTTTCAATTTCAACTTCAATTGTAATTCATGTCAATGCAACAAAAGTCACAAATTACCTTTCTCTATCTTTACACTTGCCACTTATTCACCTCTTGAAGTAATATTTACTGATATATGGACCTCTCCCGTTTACTTAGTCGATAATTTAAAATATTATGTCATTTTTGTTGATCACTTCACAAAATATATATATGTTTTTATCCTCTTAAACGCAAATCTGATACACATGATGTTTTTTCTCGCTTTAAGTCATTAGTTGAGAATCATTTTAAGTGTAAAATCATCACCTTTTACTCTAACAAAGAGGGGGAATACCACGCATTATCATCCTTTTCAACTACCAATGGTGTCTCCCACCTTACCTCTCCTCCTCATACACCTGAACACAATGGGTATTCCGAGCATCGTCACCGTCATATCTTTGAAAATGGTCTTTTCCTTCTTGCCCATGCCTCTACGCCTTTATCATACTGGTCGTTTACCTTTTCCACTATAGCCTACCTCATCAATAGTCTTTCTACTCTGACTCTTAACCTACTCTCACCCTACCTCAAACTCTTTGGCACTCCTCCCAACCACTCCAAACTTCGCAGCTTTGGTTGTCTTTTTAATCCATGGCTTCGCCCATATTCCTCTCACAAACTTGACCCACGTTCCTCTCCATGTGTCTTTGTTAATTACTCCCCCTACTCAAAGTGTTTATCTATGTCTCGATCCCTCCACCTCTCGCCTTTACACTTCTTGTCATGTTCATTTCGTTAATTTTATTTTTCCCTTCGTCACCACTCACACCTCCCTTCCTCGTTCAATTTCATCCATAGTGTCTGAGTGGTGCTCTATGTCACTTATGATCATTGACACATCAATACTGACTTCTGGCTCTGTAAATCCTGTCATTCCACCCTCACACAACTTCCCAAACCCACTCTCGAAGCCCTAGTAGTTGGCACAGTAGAGCCTGACATCCAGTGTCGTAGCCCACCTTCACAACCCAACCTAACCCCTTAAACTCATCCTTCTAAGCCACCAGCCTCACCTAGAGTTATTGTCACAAGATCTAAATAAAATATCCATAAACTAATCCAAAAGTTCAACCTTACTACCCAACTCCAATAACCTAGTCTTAAACCTACCAATGTGACCCAATCCCTTAAATACCCTAAGTAGCGACAAGCTATGTCCGATGAGTATGATGCACTCATTCGCAATGAGACTTGGGAACTAGTGCCCTCTCATCCCACACAAAATTTGGTCGGTTGGAAGTGAATTTTTCGCACTAAATATTTACCGAATGGTTCTATTGATAAGTATAAAGCTAGGCTAGTACTTGTAAAAGGATTCCACCAAAGCCATGTAATTGACTACACTGAGACTTTTAGTCCTGTTATCAAGCCTACTACTTTTCGTCTTGTACTTAGTCTTGCAGTTAGTCGGGGTTGGTCTCTCAGGCAACTTGATATCAACAATGTATTCCTCCAAGGCACTTTTACTGAGAATGTGTTCATGTCTCAAACCCAAGGCTTCCTTGATTAAGACCATTCTCATAATGTCTACAAGCTATGTAAGCCCATATATGGCCTCAAACAAGCTCCTCGTGCATAATATCATGATTTGTGCCAGTTCCTTGTCACCTCTAGTGTCTCCAACTCCATTGCCGACATGTGACGCCCCCAAAATAGGTCCATACAACACATTCTGAGTCACCAAATACATGGTACAGAAACAACTACAAACTTCATTATTATAATTGTCGTGCAAAATACGACAACACATATGTTGTGAGTTTAAATACAAATATTTTCTTCTAGACAATATCCAAACTCAAATAAGTTCTCATTACAATTATTAATACACTATTTTACAAAATAGTGAGGATTGCTAAAACAATTGTCTAGAACCATCATTCCATACCCCGACTAGTTCCCGCTATATTTTCGCCTCTTGAGAAGAAAAATGGAATAAAAAGGAAAAGGGTGAGCTCGACTAACCCAATAAAGAATATTATGACTAAGATAATGTAGAACAAATTATCGTTAACCTTCAACAAATCAGATAAAATATAATGGACAACAAGTTTTAGATCAATATTCACAGCGAAAATAACAATTCATTAGAAGAGTTAAGTAGAGAATGAAGTCTACTTTCTTCTATGATTTACAAGTCCATCATCAATATTTTATCCCTGTAACATCAATCAATATACATCTTGAACCAAATATTTATCTTTACACTACGGGCCAAAGATATTCATTCCTATCCCCAGTTGGTCATGTTCATCTCAATACCTGTTCATCTTTGTACTACGGGCCAAAGATATTCATCGGGTAATCATTCATCTTTGCACTACAGGCCAACGATATTAAGTTATATCATCATTTAGGACTGAGTATGATGAAAAATATTTTAAAAAAATGAATCCAGTGAGATTAAAGGACAAAGATTAGGGATTCGTAATTTGGTTTATCCAAGTTCAAAAATACTCCATAATAATCAATTGTGGAGCAAAAATCAAGAATGAATATCAAAACATGGATACAATCAAAGATAGTTGTAAGACCCCGAAATTTTTAAATAAAAAGGAATTTCCTTTATTTATTATTTTGAAATAGTAAGGGTTGATTTGATTAATGTGGATAGTTAAGGGTTAAATACGCAAATATTTCAAAATAAGCAAGTGGTTATAAAATATTCATTATCGTCGGGGAATATTCGTTTAGTCGTGGAATATTCAATCGCTTTGTCGGGAATATTATTTGCGGCTAAGCAACGACCATGTGTGGGCCCCATAACGAAAGCGATTGGATGAAGAAAGCGACAAATATAAGTTGTTTTTAAATAACTTGGCGTAGTTATTGCTTGATTAATCTTCGTTGGAATACCCGGTGGTTAAAACACACTAATACTGGCGTTGTTGAAACGGTTTGCACACGGTATTGCACCAATTATTGATTCTTACGTGAAGAAGGCACTACTCAATAATGGTTCTGATAATTCTTTATTCGAAGATTTTATTTTTATTGATTCAATAATTGCTTGCGTTGATATTTTATATTCTTTGTTGTTTCATAATTGTCATTACACAATTTTTCATTATCAAAGCAATAATTCATATTATCCCGAATAATATTATTAGATAACATTATTGGCAATGTCTAGAAAGTTCTCATCTAAGGAGAGGTTTGGTCACCTAATTGCGCGCGCCATGAAGGAGAAATTCTTATTGGAAAGCCCCTTTCTCTGAACCGCTTTGGTTTGTCAATATTGTGATTCTGTAATATTATTTATGAATAATTAGTTATTGATTCATATGATGAGGAAAATATTAATTTTATGTGATATAGATGGAGAAAAAGTTTAATGTGACAATTCTTTGAAAATTAAAATTTTATCTTTTTCCGATAAAATAATTCATTTAAATATATTATTATATTTTAATAATATAATAATGCTGATATTTTTACAACGAATGTGGGATATATGAGTATACGAGGAGGAAGAGTATTTTTGTTGCAATAAATGTTTAAAACATGTTAAACATGTCGGTGGACCCCATTTATTGACTGAAATTTGATTATAGCCTGTAAAATCGCCCGTTTGTGGATTTCGGTCGATTTCTATTTGGAATTTGGAAAAACTTTCTTCTGCAAAGTTGTAGAGAATTGAATTTTCTATAAAAACACGTGAGATTCGAATTTTCTAACAAAAGAGCTATTTATTGTGAATTATTGAAGTTCTGAAGCTCCGAAATAATTAATTTTTGAAGTTTTAAATATTTTTAATAAGAAAAACATTTTTTTTTTGAGTTAGGCAAGGTGAGTCACTCTTGGTGGTGATGGTTTGAATCAGATTTTGGAAAAGTGAGGAATTTAATAATTATATATTAATATTTTATTAAATTTTACGCTTTGGTGTTCTAGCAATTTCCTATAAATAGGGTGCTTAGGTTAGAATTGAGAATCACACCGAAACCGTTTTCTCTCTATATTATCGGCGTATTCTTGTGAGTATTTTGAGTATACTTTGAGTATTGCTAGACGGTGCAAGTTCCTTGAAAGACTATACCCCGTTATTCTAGCTAAAATCTTGATCTTTTCGAGGTAAGGGATATTATTTTTTTCGTAATGATATTATTTCTTCAATATCATTATCTTTGAAATGTTGATCCGAAGTTTTTATCAAATTTGGAACTTTTCATGTATCGGGATTACTATCCATGGGTTACTATTCATGAGTTACTATTCACGATTTACTATTCATGAGTTCTTATTCACGAGTTACTTATTCACGAGTACTATTCATGAAGCGTGAAGATGTTTTTGTGGAATTTCTATCTTTTGGTGTCGAGTTACTATTCATGTATACGGCCTTATTCACGTATATCTGATCTTATTCAATAAAAAATAAAATTTCTTCTTTTCGTCCAAAACATCTATTCTGGATACTAACTCTGATTGTATCCATGTTTTGATCATTCTTGAATTTTACACCACTATGATTATTTTTGAGGTATTTTTGGGCGTGGATAAAACCAAGTACGAATCCTTAATCCTTAATCCTTGTCATTTTGTTTCACTGGATTCGTTTCTTTAAAAAATATTTTTCATCATCCTCAGTCTTAAATGATGATATTATGGAATATCTTTGGCTTTTAGTGCAAAGATGAATGATTTCTTAAGAATATCTTTGGCACCAGAGTGCAAAAAGATGAAAGATTTCTCAAGAATATCTTTGGCCGTAGTCTGCAAAGATGAGCAGTGTTTAAATGAACATGACCAATGATGAATATCTTGGGCCTCAGTAGTGCAAAGATGAATATTTGATTCCGGATGTATATTGATTGATGTTACGGGGATAAAAGATGAGCGATGAACTTTTAAATTCATACATAGAAGATAGTAGTTTGCATTCTCTACTTAACTCTTCTAATGAATTATTATTTCCATTGCGAATATTGATTTAAAATTTGTTGTCTATTATATTCTATTAGATTTTTCCCTTGAAGACTAACGATAATTTGTTGTATATTATCTTAGTCATAATATTCTTTACTTGAGCTAGTTGAGCTCACCCTTTTCTTTTTGTTCCATTTTTCTCGGGGAGGCGAGAATATAAGCGAAATGCAATTAGCCTGTGGGTATGGAATGAAGGTTTTAGAAAGGATTGTTTAGTAGTCCTCACCATTTTTGTAAAATAATGTATCAATAAATGTGATGAGGATTTATTTGAGTATAGATATTGTCTGAAGATAATATTTGTATTCAAACTCACAGTTTCTTGTTGTAATAATAAAGTTGTAGTTGTTTACGTACCATGTATTGACAACTCGAGAATGGGTGATGTATACCTATTTTGGGGCGTCCACGGTTAATTATCGAGCTTAGGGATATGTTCTCTGGCGGAGATCGGGGAATAGAACTAGGAGGGAGAGAGCGAGTAAATCCTTCGCTAGTGTGTCCTACCTAAGCTTATTTGTTAGTTGGTCAAGATATATAGGATATTATGTGATATATTGATTTCCTTAATTAACCCTTGTTTTATGACAAAGATTTGAGAATGTCGTGAGAATATTAACAATGGAAATGAGACCGTGTGGAGATGCTCAGTACTCACCAACGAGGAGAACGTGCAACAGCAGTGGCAATGTTCCTCCCGTGAACAACACCATTGAAGCGATGATGAACGAGGGGATGTTTAGAAGTTTTTTGCAGTTCATGCAAAATCGATTTGAGGAAACTTCGTGTTCAAAATACTGAGGAGGAATGATAGCAATTCACGGGTTGTCACAACCAAGCGATTCAAAGAGTTGGGACCACCGAAATTTAAGGGAAAGCCGATCCGATCATGGCGGAAACATGGGTCAAACAAATTACCAAGATATTCGATGTCTTGGGATGCACGAGGAACGAAGGTTCCATTCGCCACCTTTATGTTCCGTGGGCGAAGCGCACTATCATGGTGGGAGTCTCAGGAAGCGTACCCATCCAAATTGCACTTTCGGATGTCTTGGGAGACGTTTGAAGCTATTTAATGACAAATACTTTCCTGAAAGTGTTACGTCATATGAAGGAAGTGGAGTTCATCAAATTGGAACAAAACAACATGTGGTTTCTGTCTCAAGATGCGAGGCAAAGTTTGCGAGTTATCCAGTGTTTGCACCTCATTTGGTGGAGAATGAGGAACGTATGACGCGGATGTTTCTTAGAGGTTTGAAACCCGGCATACGTCGGTATCTCATTTCTCATAAATTTTCTCTTTATTCGAGATGTTGTAAATGTGGCTCAATTATTAGAAATGAGATAACGAGTACGGTCAACCGAGGACCACAACCGTGGATCGTATCGTAGATAGCGGTCAACGAATAATGATAACTCGGAGAAAGAAACGACGGACAGAAATGGTAACCACTCGGTGGTAATCATGGCCATGAAAATAGAAGAAGCGAGTCGAGGAGATTTTAAAAGAGGAGATTTAACAACGACCATGTGAAGATGACAGGTCTTGGCAAACAATCGGTTCTAAGGGAGGAGAACGACCACCGGTCATATATCTTACAAATCACGGAAAGAGGGACATATCACCAAAAGCCGACCACAACAGTTCAAGGTATGCTATAATTGTGGAAAGGAAGGACATATCGCTTCGAGATTGTGACATGAGCGAAACCTAGTTCAATGGGGGACGGTGACTCAAAAGACCGTCCCGGAAAAGTCAAAGTCAACGATTTCGGGAAGAAGCGTTTGTTGTGACCGTCATAATCGACGAGGAACCCAAACGAGGTGATCACGGTAAGCTATTTATAAATTCTTGCAAGTTTATACCTTACTTGATACCGGTACCCCATTCATTTATCTCTCCTGCTTGTGCTCAACGTTTAAACTTGACTCGGGAGAAATTAGACTTTGACCTATCTGTGGAAACTCCGTTAGGAGAAACTTTCATCACATCCACTGCTTATAAATCTTGTTTGATTCAAGTTGGCACCATTACCTTACCCGTTGACCTTATCTCTTTAAAGATACTTGCTTTTGATGTGATTTTAGGGATTGATTGGTTAACTACTCATCATGCCAAAATTGATTGTTTTAAATAAGGTTGTTAGTTTTCATATTCCTAACCAACTGTTGTATGAATTCAAGTAACTAAACCATTAAAATCGATCATTTGTCATATCTAATCATAAAGCTATTCGTTTATTAAAAAGCGGATGTCAAGCTTTCTTAGCCCATGTTATGGATTTGAATAAAGACACGTCAAATTTGAATAATATTCTGTTGTTATTGACTTTCCGACGTATTTCCCAAAGAACTTCCTGGTCTACCCCGAACGTGAAGTTGAATTCTTTATTGATCTTGAACACCGTACAAAGCCCATTTCTAAAACCCCATATCGAATGGCTCCTATTGAACTTCGGGAGTTAAAGGTCCAACTACGAGGAATTGTTGGACATCGGTTTCATTCGTCCCCAGTACATCTCCTTGGGGTGCTCCTGTTTTATTTGTAAAGAAGAAAGACGGAGTATGCGACTTTGTATTGACTATCGGGATTTGAACCATGTCACCATCAAGAATAGGTATCCTCTACCTCGTATTGATGACTTGTTTGACCAATTCTGCAAGGGGCACAATTCTTTTCAAAAATCGATCTTCGATTACGGATATCATCAATTGAAGATTAGAATCGAGGATATTCCAAAGACGCGCCTTGAAACTTCGGTATGGGCATTATGAATTCTTAGTCATGTCTTTCGGACTAACTAATGCTCCTGCGGCTTTCATGGATATGATGAACCGAGTATTCAAGGAATATTTGGATCAATTCGTTGTTGTCTTTATGGATGACATCCTCATATATTCCAAAAGTGTGAAGATCATGAGCACCATTTGAAGCCGGTACTCGAAAGGCTTCGTGAAAACCAACTATATGCCAAATTGAAGAAATACGAGTTCGGCTTGAGGAAGTAGCATTCCTTGGGCACGTGGTGTCGAAACATGGAGTATCTGTTGATCCGTGAAGATTGAAGCAATACAAAGTTGAGCAACCGAAGTTGGTGATTGAAGTACGTAGCTTTTTGGCTTAAATTTGGTTATTATCGGAGATTCGTGGAAGGGTTTTCTCAAATCACTACTCCATTAACTCATTTAACTCGGAAGGATACAAAATTCGTTTGGAGCGAAGAATGCGAGAAAAGTTTCCAAGAGCTTAAGAGGAGACTTATTTCTAAGACTGTTCTAACAATACCATCTGGTTCGGATGGATTTGTTATCTACAGTGATGCTTCAGGCAAAGGGTTAGGATGTGTTCTCATGCAACGTGGGAAAGTCATAGCCTATGCCTCGCGACAACTTAAAGAGTATGAGAGGAATTATCCTACTCATGATCTA
This sequence comes from Panax quinquefolius, assembly GCA_020205615.1. Lineage (NCBI taxonomy): Eukaryota > Viridiplantae > Streptophyta > Magnoliopsida > Apiales > Araliaceae > Panax > Panax quinquefolius. Next base: position 5,174,582 of record CM035174.1, on the reverse strand, counting down.
GAGTTAGCGGCCCGATCGTTTTCAGCTATTAAAAATATGGAGCCACTATCTATATGGGGAGAAAGTGGAGATATATTCAGACCATAAAAGCCTTAAATATTTCTTCACTCAAAAAGAACTCAACATGCGGCAGCGACGTTGGCTCGAGCTATTGAAAGACTACGACCACACTATTCAATACCATCTTGGTAAAGCGAACGTGGTAGCTGACGCATTGAGTAGAAGATCATATGCGGGAACGAGTGCGATGATGTCAAGTATACGCATAGAGCCAACTTTAATAGAAAAAGTTAAGGTTGCTCAAGCCACCGAATCCGGAATGATGCGTATGAAGAAGAAAGTACAAGAAGGAGCTATTCCTAAGGGCGAGAATTGATGAAGAAGGAATACTTCGAGTCCACTCTAGACTTTGTGTTCCTAACGACTCTGATTTAAAGTACAAGATTATGATGGAGGCACACAATACGCCATTTGCAATCCATCCTGGAAGTACTAAAATGTATCGTGATCTTCGACATACATTTTGGTGGAACAATATGAAGAGAGAGATTGCAAAGTTTATCTCGATGTGTTTAACTTGCCAACGTGTAAAGTAAAGCATCTTGTACCTAAGGGTCCGTTGCAACCACTTGAGATTCCTAATGGAAGTAGGAACACATTACTATGGATTTCGTTAAGGGTCTTCCTACGGTTTCTCAAGGCATCAATGCTATTTGGGTTATTGTTGATAGATTAACCAAGTCTGCTCATTTCTTGCCGATACGGAGACTTATTCCTTGAGCGTCTTGCTGCTATATGCGTGAATGAGATTGTGAGGTTGCATGGCATGCTGTATCCATAGTTTTGATCGTGACCCAAGATTCACTTCAAGATTTTGGGTTAGCTTGCAAAAAGCTATGGGCACGGATTTGCGATTTAGTTCTAAGATACCATCCCCAAACAGACGGACAATCGAGAGAGGACTATTCAAACTCTTGAAGATTTATTAAGACTCGTGTCCTAGACTTCAAGGGTAGTTGAGATAAGTATTTACCATTGGTGGAATTCTCCTACAACAACAGTTATCGAGCAAGTATAGGTGTGGCTCCATTCAAGCATTATATGGACGAAAATGTCGTTCTCCAATATGTTGGGATGAGGTGGGTGAAGCAACATTGTTGGGACCCGAGTTAAATGCGTATGACTCACCGAAAAGATCCAAATGATTCGACAACGTATAAAAACCGGCACAAGATCGACAAAAGAGTTATGCGGATCTTCATCGAAAGGACGTGGAATTTAATGTAGGGGATCATGTATTGTTGCGAGTTGCTCCATGGAAGGGAGTTACAAGATTTGGGAAGAGAGGAAAGCTCAATCCACGATTTATTGGTCCATTTCAAATTCTTGACCGAGTAGGAAATGTAGCCTATAGACTTGCGTTACCTCGAGTATGTCTCGTGTTCATAATGTGTTTCACATATCTCATATTAAATAAATATGTGAAAGACCCGAACCACGTTATTGAGTTAGAACCGGACGAGATAGCCAGAAGACTTAACGTATGAGGAGGTACTGTCAAGATCTTGGATAGGAGCATGTCCTACAGCATGAAAGGTCAGTCATACCACAAGTTAAAGTTTTGTGGAGGAATCATGCTATAGAGGAAATGACACGGGAATTGGAAACGAAAATGAAAGCGAGGTATCCTCACCTTTTCAAACACACAGTATCGTCGTCGTCAATTTCGAGGACGAAATTTCATAAGGAGGGAGGTTGTAAGACCAAAATTTTTTAATAAAAAGGAATTTCCTTTATTTATTATTTTGAAATAGTAAGGGTTGATTTGATTAATGTGGATAGTTAAGGGTTAAATCGCAAATATTTCAAAATAAGCAAGTGGTTATAAAATATTCATTATCGCTCGGGAATATTCGTTTGGTCGTGGAATATTAAATGCTTGTCGGGGAATATTAAATGCGACGAAGCGACCATGTGTGGGCCCCATAACGGAAAGCGATTGGATGAAGAAAACGACAAATATAAGTTGTTTTTAAATAACGGTAGTAGTTATTCTGATTAATCTTTGTTGGAATACCCGGTGGTTAAAACACACTAATATGCGTTGTTGAGCGGTTGCTGCACGGTATTGCACCAATTATTGATTCTTACGTAAGAAGGCACTACTCAATAATGGTTACGATAATTACTTTCGATTTTTTATTTTATTGATTCAATAATTGCTTTGCGTTGATATTTTATATTCTTTGTGTTTGATAATTGTCATTACACGATATTTTCATTATCGAAGCAATAATTCATATTATCTGAATAATATTATTAGATAACATTATTGGCAATGTCTAGAAAGTTACATCTAAGGAGAGGTTTGGTCACCTAATTGCGCGCAAGATGAGAGAAATTCTTATTGAAAGCCCCTCTTTCTGGAACCGCACGTTTATCGATATTGTGATTACATAATATTATTTATGAATAATTAATTATTGATTCATATGATGAGGAAAATATTGATTTTATGTGGATATAGATGGAGAAAAAGTTTAATGTGACAATTGTTGAAAATTGAAATTTTATCTTTTTACGATAAAATAATTCATTTAAATATATTATTATATTTTAATAATATAATAATGCTGATATTTTTACAACGAATGTGGGATATATGAGTATACGAGGAGGAAGAGTATTTTTGTTTGCAATAAATGTTTAAAACATGTTAAACATGTCGGTGGACCCCATTTATTGATGAAATTTGATTATAACTTTAGCAAAATCGCCCGTTTGTGGATTTCGGTCGATTTCTATTTGGAATTTGGAAAAACTTTCTTCTGCAAAGTTGTAGAGAATTGAATTTCCTATAAAAACACGCAAGATTCGAATTTTCTAACAAAAGGGCTATTTATTGTGAATTATTGAAGTTCTGAAGCTCCGAAATAATTAATTTTTGAAGTTTTAAATATTTTTAATAAGAAAAACGTTTATTTTTGAGTTAGGCAAGGTGAGTCACTCTTGGTGGCTGATGGTTTGAATCAGATTTTGGGTGCGTAGGAATTTAATAATTATATATTAATATTTTATTAAATTTTACGCTTTGGTGTTCTAGCGATTTCACTATAAATAGGGTCTTGGGTTAGAATTGAAAATCACACCAAAACTGAAGTTTTCTCTCTCTATATTATCGAGCGTATTCTTGTGAGTATTTTGAGTATACTTTGAGTATTGCTAGATCGGTGCAAGTTCCCTTCAAAGACTATATACTATATTACAGCTAAAATCTTGATCTTTCGAGGTAAGGGATATTATTTTTTTAAATAATGATATTATTTCTTCAATATCATTATCTTTGAAATGTTGATCTGAAGTTTTATCAAATTTGGAACTTTTTCATGTCGGGATTACTATTCATGGGTTCTTATTCATGAGTTACTATTCACGAGTTACTATTCATGAGTTACTATTCACGAGTTACTATTCACGAGTACTATTAATGAAGAAGTGAAGATGTTTTTGTGGAATTTCTATCTTTTGGTGTCGAGTTACTATTCACGTATCGGCCTATTCACGTATCTCACGATACTATGACTATTCATTCATAAAAAATAAAATTTCTTCTTTTAAATCCAAAACATCTATTACGGATACTAACTTTGATTGTATCCATGTTTTGATCATTCTTGAATTTTACACCACTATGATTATTTTTGAGGTATTTTTGGACGTGGATAAAACCAAGGACGAATCCTTAATCCTTAATCCTTGTCATTTTGTTTCACTTTGGATTCGTTTCTTTAAAAAAATATTTTTCATCATCCTCGATCTTAAATGATGATATTATGGAATATCTTTGGCTTTATAGTGCAAAGATGAATGATTTCTTAAGAATATCTTTGGCACAGTAGTGCAAAGATGAAAGATTTCTGAAGAATATCTTTGGCCCGTAGTGCAAAGATGAGCAGTGTTTAAATGAACATGACCCAATGATGAATATCTTTGGCTGTAGTAGTGCAAAGATGAATATTTGATTCGGATGTATATTGATTGATGTTACGAGGATAAAAGATGAGCGATGAACTTTTAAATTCATACATAGAAGATAGTAGTTTGCATTCTCTACTTAACTCTTCTAATGAAATATTATTTCATTGCGAATATTGATTTAAAATTTGTTGTCTATTATATTCTATTAGATTTTTCCCTGTTGAAGACTAACGATAATTTGTTGTATATTATCTTAGTCATAATATTCTTTACTGAGCTAGTTGAGCACACCCTTTTCCTTTTTGTTCCATTTTTCTCAGGAGGCGAGAATATAGCGAGTAAATGCAGTCGGGGTATGGAATGAAGGTTTTAGAAAGGATTGTTTAGTAGTCCTCACCATTTTTGTAAAATAATGTATCAATAAATGTGATGAGGATTTATTTGAGTATAGATATTGTCTAGAAGATAATATTTGTATTCAAACTCACAGTTTCTTGTTGTAATAATAAAGTTGTAGTTGTTTACATACCATGTATTGACAACTCGTAATGGGTGATGTATACCTATTTTGGGGCGTCACGGTTGGTATCGAGCTTAGGATATGTTCTCTGGCGGAGATCGGGGAATAGAACTAGGAGGAGAGCGAGTAAATCCTTCACTAGTGTGTCCTACCTAAGCTTATTTGTTAGTTAGTCAAGATATATAGGGATATTATGTGATATATTGATTTCCTTAATTAACCCTTGTTTTATGCGGTATTTTAGAATGTCGAATCGAGAATATTAACAATGGAAATGAGGCCAGTGGAGATGCCTGCATACTCACCAACGAGGAGAACGTACTGTCAGTGGCAATGTTCCTCCCGTGAACAACACCATTGAAAGCGAGATGATGAGCGAGGGATGTTTAGAAGTTTTTGCGATTCATCATGCAAAATCGAGACGAGGAAACTTCGTGTTCAAAATACTGAGGAGGAATGATAGCAATTCACGGGTTGTCACAAACCCAAGCGAGTTCAAAGAGTTGGGACCACTAGAATTTAAGGGAAAGCGGATCCGATCATGGCGGAAACATGGGTCAAACAAATTACCAAGATATTCGATGTCTTGGGATGCGGAGAACGAAGGTTCCATTCGCCACCTTTATGTTCCGTGGCGCGAAGCGATCTCTTGGTGGGAGTCATGAAGCGTACCCATCCACCCAAACGGCATGTCTTGGGAGACGTTTGAGAGCTATTTAATGACAAATACTTTCACGAAAGTGTTAAATCATATGAAGGAAGTGGAGTTCATCAAATTGGAACAAAACAACATGATTTGTCTCGATGACGAGGCAAAGTTTGCGAGTTATCCAGTTTTGCACCTCATTTGGTGGAGAATGAGGAACGTATGGCGGATGTTTCTTAGAGGTTTGAAACCCGGCGTCGTCGATATCTCATTTCTCATAAATTTTCTCTTTATTCGGATGTTGTAAATGGGCTCAATTATTAGGCGAGATAACGAGTACGGTCAACCGAGGGACCACAACCGAGGATCGTATCGTAGAGATAGCGATCAGCGAATAATGATAACCATGCGGAGAAAAGCAACAGACGGACAAAATGGTAACCACTCTGGTGGTAATCATAGCCATGAAAATAGAAGAAGCGAGTCGGGGAGATTTTAAAAAGAGGAGATTTAACAACGACCGTGTGAAGATGATGATCTTCTGGCAAGAATCGGTTCTAAGGGAGGAGAACGACCACCGGTCATATCTACTACAAATGCGGAAAAGAGGACATATCGGTCAAACCGCCCACAACAGATTCAAGGTATGCTATAATTGTGGAAAGGAAGGACATATCGCTTGAGATTATACAAGATGGCGAAACCTAGTTCAAAGGGGACGGTGACTCAAAAAGATCGTCCCGAAAAAAGTCAAAGTCAACGATTCCGGGAGAGGCGTTTGTTGTGGTTGGTCATAATGCGAGGAACCCAAACGAGGTGATCACGGGTAGCTATTTATAAATTCTTGCGAAGTTTATACCTTACTTGATACCGGGTGCTACCCATTCATTTATCTCTCTCCGCCAGTGCTCAACGTTTAAACTTGACTCGGGAGAAATTAGACTTTGACCTATCTGTGGAAACTCCGTTAGGAGAAACTTTCATCACATCCACTATTTATAAATCTTGTTTGATTCAAGTTGGCACCATTACCTTACCCGTGACCTTATCTCTTTAAAGATACTTGCTTTTGATGTGATTTTAGGGATTGATTGGTTAACTACTCATCATGCCAAAATTGATTGTTTTGTAAGGTTGTTAGTTTTCATATTCCTAACCAACTTTGTTATGCGAATTCAAGTAACTAAACCATTAAAATCGATCAACATCATATCTAATCATAAAAGCTATTCGTTTATTAAAAAGCGGATGTCAAGCTTTCTTAGCCCATGTTATGGATTTGAATAAAGACACGTCAAATTTGAATAATATTCTGTTGTTATTGACTTTCTGACGTATTTCCCAAAGAACTTCCGGTCTACCCCGAGCGTGAAGTTGAATTCTTTATTGATCTTGAACTGATAAAGCCCATTTCTAAAATCCCATATCGAATGGCTCTATTGAACTTCGTGGAGTTAAAGGTCCAACTACGAGAATTGTTGGACATCGGTTTCATTAAATCTAGTACATCTCCTTGGGGTGCTCTGTTTTATTTGTAAAGAAGAAAGACGGGGAGTATGCGACTTTGTATTGACTATCGGGATTTGATCCATGTCACCATCAAGAATAGGTATCCTCTACCTCGTATTGATGACTTGTTTGACCCGATTGCAAAGGGCACAATTCTTTTCAAAAATCGATCTTAGTTACGGATATCATCAATTTGAAGATTAGAATCGAGGATATTCAAAGACCGCCTTGAGAACTTCGGTATGGGCATTATGAATTCTTAGTCATGTCTTTCGGACTAACTAATGCTCCTGCGGCTTTTCATGGATATGATGAACCGAGTATTCAAGGAATATTTGGATCAATTCGTTGTTGTCTTTATTGATGACATCCTCATATATTCCAAAAGTCGTGAAGATCATGAGCACCATTTGAAATTTGGTACTCGAAGGCTTCGTGAAAACCAACTATATGCCAAATTGAAGAAATGCGAGTTACGGCTTGAGGAAGTAGCATTCCTTGGGCGCGTGGTGTCGAAACATGGAGTATCTGTTGATCCGTGAAGATTGAAGCAATCTGAAGTTGAGAACAACCAAAGTTGGTGGTCAAGTACGTAGCTTTTTGGGCTTAAATTTGGTTATTATCGGAGATTCGTGGAAGGGTTTTCTCGAATCACTACTCCATTAACTCAATTAACTTCGGAAGGATACAAAATTCGTTTGGAGCGAAGAATGCGAGAAAAGTTTCCAAGAGCTTAAGAGGAGACTTATTTCGGCTGTTCTAACAATACCATCTGGTTCGGATGGATTTGTTATCTCTGATGATGCTTGAGTAAAGGGTTAGGATGTGTTCTCATGCAACGTGGGAAAGTCATAGCCTATGCCTCGCGACAACTTAAAGAGTATGAGAGGAATTATCCTACTCATGATCTAGAGTTAGCGGCATGCGTTTTCGCTTAAAAATATGGAGGCACTATCTATATGGGGAGAAAGTGGAGATATATTCAGGACCATAAAAGCCTTAAATATTTCTTCACTCAAAAAAGAACTCAACATGCTGGCGTGACGTTGGCTCGAGCTATTGAAAGACTACTACGACCACACTATTCAATACCATCCCGGTAAAAGCGAACGTGGTAGTGGACGCATTGAGTAGAAGATCATATGCGGAACGAGTGCGATGATGTCAAGTATCGCGTAGAGCCAACTTTAATAGAAAAGTTAAGGTTGCTCGAGCCCCAGGCCGGAGCGATGCATTATGAAGAAGAAAGTACAAGAAGGAGCTATTCCTAAGCGAGAATTGATGAAGAAGGAATACTTGAGTCCACTCTAGACTTTGTGTTCCTAACGACTACGATTTAAAGTACAAGATTATGATGGAGGCACACAATACGCCATTTGCAATCCATCCTGGAAGTACTAAAATGTATCGTGATCTTCGACATACATTTTGGTGGAACAATATGAAAAGAGAGATTGCAAAGTTTATCTCGATGTGTTTAACTTGCCAGCGTGTAAAGGCGGAGCATCTTGTACCTAAGGGTCCGTTGCAACCACTTGAGATTCCGGAATGGAAGTGGGAACACATTACTATGGATTTCGTTAAGGGTCTTCCTACGGTTTCTCAAGGCATCAATGCTATTTGGGTTATTGTTGATAGATTAACCAAGTCTGCTCATTTCTTGCCGATACGGGAGACTTATTCCCTTGAACGTCTTGCAAGTATGTACGTGAATGAGATTATGAGGTTGCATGGCATGCCTGTATCCATAGTTTCGGATCGTGACCCAAGATTCACTTCAAGATTTTGGGTTAGCTTGCAAAAAGCTATGGGCACGCAGATTTGCGATTTAGTTCGACATACCATCCCCAAACAGACGGACAATCGAGAGGACTATTCAAACTCTTGAAGATTTATTAAGACTCGTGTCCTAGACTTCAAGGGTAGTTGAGATAAGTATTTACCATTGGTGGAATTCTCCTACAACAACAGCTTATCGAGCAAGTATAGGTGTGGCTCCATTCAAGCATTATATGGGCGAAAAATGTCGTTCTCGAATATGTTGGGATGAGGTGGGTGAAGCAACATTGTTGGGACCCGAGTTAAATACGTATGACTCACCGAAAAGATCCAAATGATTCGACAACGATATACAAAGCGGCACAAGATCGACAAAAGAGTTATGCGGATCTTCATCGAAAGGGCGTGGAATTTAATGTAGGGGATCATGTATTGTTGCGAGTTGCTCCATGGAAGGGAGTTACAAGATTTGGGAAGAGAGGAAAGCTCAATCCACGATTTATTGGTCCATTTCAAATTCTTGTTGAGAGTAGGAAATGTAGCCTATAGACTTGCGTTACCTCAAGTATGTCTCGTGTTCATAATGTGTTTCACATATCATACTTAAGAAATATGTGAAAGACCCGAACCACGTTATTGAGTTAGAACCGGACGAGATAGCAAGAAGACTTAACGTATGAGGAGGTACTGTCAAGATCTTGGATAGGAAGGAGCATGTCCTACGCTAGCAAATAGGTCATACCACAAGTTAAAGTTTTGTGGAGGAATCATGCTATAGAGAAATGACACAGGAATTGGAAAGCGAAAATGAAAGCGAGGTATCCTCACCTTTTGAAACACACAGTGCGTCACGTCAATTTCGAGGGACGAAATTTCATAAGGAGGGAGGTTGTAAGACCAAAAATTTTTAAATAAAAGGAATTTCCTTTATTTATTATTTTGAAATAGTAAGGGTTGATTTGATTAATGTGGATAGTTAAGGGTTAAATACGCAAATATTTCAAAATAAGCAAGTGGTTATAAAATATTCATTATCGTTGGGGAATATTCGTTTGGTCGTGGAATATTCGTCTTTGTCGGGAATATTAAATGCGGACAGTACAGCGACCATGTGTGGGCCCCATAACTTGAAAGCGATTGGATGAAGAAAGCGACAAATATAAGTTGTTTTTAAATAACAGGCGTAGTTGTTACTGAAAGTTATCTTTTGTTGGAATACCCGGTGGTTAAAACACACTAATATGCGTTGTTGAGCGATTGCACTGCGGTATTGCACCAATTATTGATTCTTACGTGAAGGCACTACTACTAATAATGGTTACGATAATTCTTGTTCGATATTTTATTTTATTGATTCAATAATTGCTTTGCGTTGATATTTTATATTCTTTGTTGTTTCAATAATTGTCATTACACGCGGTATTTTTCATTATCGAGCAATAATTCATATTATCTGAATAATATTATTAGATAACATTATTGGCAATGTCTAGAAAGTTCTATCTAAGGAGAGGTTTGGTCACCTAATTGCTTGCGCCAAGAAGGAGAAATTCTTATTGGAAAGCCCCTCTTTCTGAGAAGCGCACGGTTGTCAATATTGTGATTCTCATAATATTATTTATGAATAATTAGTTATTGATTCATATGATGAGGAAAATATTGATTTTATGTGGATATAGATGGAGAAAAAGTTTAATGTGACAATTGTTTGAAAATTGAAATTTTATCTTTTTCGATAAAATAATTCATTTAAATATATTATTATATTTTAATAATATAATAATGGTGATATTTTTACAACGAATGTGGGATATATGAGTATCTGAGGAGGAAGAGTATTTTTGTTGCAATAAATGTTTAAAACATGTTAAACATGTCGGTGGACCCCATTTATTGGTTGAAATTTGATTATAGCACAGTAAAATCGCCCGTTTGTGGATTTCGATCGATTTCTATTTGGAATTTGGAAAAACTTTCTTACGCAAAGTTGTAGAGAATTGAATTTCCTATAAAAACACGCGAGATTCGAATTTTTCTAACAAAAGGGCTATTTATTGTGAATTATTGAAGTTACGAAGCTCAAAATAATTAATTTTGAAGTTTTAAATATTTTTAATAAGAAAAACGTTTTTTTTGAGTTAGGCAAGGTGAGTCACTCTTGGTGGCTGATGGTTTGAATTAGATTTTAAAAGGTGAGGAATTTAATAATTATATATTAATATTTTATTAAATTTTACGCTTTGGTGTTCTAAGCATTTCCTATAAATAGGGTGCTTAGGTTAGAATTGAGAATCACACCGAAATCAAGTTTCTCTCTCTATATTATCGAGCGTATTCTTGTGAGTATTTTGAGTATACTTTGAGTATTGCTAGATTTGCAAGTTCCTTGAAGACTATATACCTTGATTCTAGCTAGAAATCTTGATCTTTCGAGGTAAGGGATATTATTTTTTCGTAATGATATTATTTCTTCAATATCATTATCTTTGAAATGTTGATCTGAAGTTTTTATCAAATTTGGAACTTTTTCATGTCGGGATTACTATTCATGGGTTACTATTCATGAGTTACTATTCACGAGTTACTATTCATGAGTTTCTTATTCACGAGTTACTATTCACGAGTACTATTCATGAAGCGTGAAGATGTTTTTGTGGAATTTCTATCTTTTGGTGTCGAGTTACTATTCACGTATCTTTTAACTATTCACGTATACGGTACTTATTCAATAGAAAAATAAAATTTCTTCTTTTAAATCTAAAACATCTATTACGGATACTAACTCGATTGTATCCATGTTTTGATCATTCTTGAATTTTACACCACTATGATTATTTTTGAGGTATTTTTGGACGTGGATAAAACCAAGTACGAATCCTTAATCCTTAATCCTTGTCATTTTGTTTCACTTTGGATTCGCTTTTAAAAAAATATTTTTCATCATCCTCGGTCTTAAATGATGATATTATGGAATATCTTTGGCACAGTAGTGCAAAGATGAATGATTTCTTAAGAATATCTTTGGCCAGAAGTGCAAAGATGAATGATTTCTGAAGAATATCTTTGGCCCAGTAGTGCAAAGATGAGCAGTGTTTAAATGAACATGACCAATGATGAATATCTTTGGCTGTAGTGCAAAGATGAATATTTGATTCCGAGATGTATATTGATTGATGTTACGGGGATAAAAGATAGATTTATGAACTTTTAAATTCATACATAGAAGATAGTAGTTTGCATTCTCTACTTAACTCTTCTAATGAATTATTATTTCATTGCGAATATTGATTTAAAATTTGTTGTCTATTATATTCTATTAGATTTTTCCCTGTTGAAGACTAACGATAATTTGTTGTATATTATCTTAGTCATAATATTCTTTACTTGAGCTAGTTGAGCTCACCCTTTTCCTTTTGTTCCATTTTTCTCGGGGAGGCGAGAATATAGCGAGTACGAGTTGGGGTATGGAATGAAGGTTTTAGAAAGGATTGTTTAGTAGTCCTCACCATTTTTGTAAAATAATGTATCAATAAATGTGATGAGGATTTATTTGAGTATAGATATTGTCTGAAGATAATATTTGTATTCAAACTCACAGCTTTTTCTTGTTGTAATAATAAAGTTGTAGTTGTTTACGTACCATGTATTGACAACTCGAGAATGGGTGATGTATACCTATTTTGGGGGCGTCCACACTTGGTATCGAGCTTAGGGATATGTTCTCTGGCGGAGATCGGGGAATAGAACTAGGAGGGAGAGGCGAGTAAATCCTTCGCTAGTGTGTCCTACCTAAGCTTATTTGTTAGTTGGTCAAGATATATAGGGATATTATGTGATATATTGATTTCCTTAATTAACCCTTGTTTTATGACGATGTTGAGAATGTCGATGAGAATATTAACAATGGAAATGAGACCGTGGAGATGCTGTACTCACCAACGAGGAGAACGTGCAACAGTGGGCAATGTTCCTCCCGCGTGAACAACACCATTGAGTAGATGATGAACGAGGGATGTTTAGAAGTTTTTTGCGCTTCATGCAAAATCGACGAGGAAACTCGTGTTCAAAATACTGAGGAGGGAATGATAGCAATTCACGGGTTGTCACAAAAGCAGGCAGTTCAAAGAGTTGGGACCACCAGAATTTAAGGGAAAGCCGATCCGATCATGGCGGAAACATGGGTCAAACAAATTACCAAGATATTCGATGTCTTGGGATGCACGGAGGAACGAAGGTTCCATTCGCCACCTTTATGTTCCGTGGCGGCGAGAATCTTTGGTGGGAGTCATCGTGAAGCGTACCCATCCAAAGCCTTTTCAAAGATGTCTTGGGAGACGTTTGAAGCTATTTAATGACAAATACTTTCACGAAAGTGTTAAATCGTATATGAAGGAAGTGGAGTTCATCAAATTGGAACAAAACAACATGACGGTGTCTCAAAGATCGAGGAAAAGTTTGCGAGTTATCCGAGTTTGCACCTCATTTGGTGGAGAATAAGGAACGATGATGGCGGATGTTTCTTAGAGGTTTGAAACCCGGCGATACGTCGATATCTCATTTCTCATAAATTTTCTCTTTATTCGGATGTTGTAAACAGGCTCAATTATTAGAGCGAGATAACGAGTTCGGTCAACCGAGGACCACAACCCGGATCGTGTCGAGAGATAGCGATCAACAATGAATAATGATAACTCTGCGGAGAAAGAAACAGACGGACAGAAATGGTAACCACTCGGTGGTAATCATGGCCATGAAAATAGAAGAAGCGAGTCGGGAGGAGATTTTAAAAGAGGAGATTTAACAACGACCATGTGAAGATGACGATCTTGCGTGAAAGAATCGGTTTCTAAGGGAGGAGAACGACCACCGGTCATATGCTACAAATGCGGAAAAGAGGGACATATCGGTCAAACCGCCCACAACAGTTCAAGGTATGCTATAATTGTGGAAAGGAAGGACATATCGCTCGAGATTGTCAAAGAGCGAAACCTAGTTCAATGAGGGACGGTGACTCAAAAGATCGTCCCGAAAAAGTCAAAGTCAACGATTCCGGGAAGAAGCGTTTGTTGTGGCCGGTCATAATCGAGAACCCAAACGAGGTGATCACGGGTAAGCTATTTATAAATTCTTGCGAAGTTTATACCTTACTTGATCTGGGGTGCTACCCATTCATTTATCTCTCCCGCTTGTGCTCAACGTTTAAACTTGACTCGGAGAAATTAGACTTTGACCTATCTGTGGAAACTCCGTTAGGAGAAACTTTCATCACATCCATCGCTTTATAAATCTTGTTTGATTCAAGTTGGCACCATTACCTTACTGTTGACCTTATCTCTTTAAAGATACTTGCTTTTGATGTGATTTTAGGGATTGATTGGTTAACTACTCATCATGCCAAAATTGATTGTTTTCGTAAGGTTGTTAGTTTTCATATTCCTAACCAACCCGTTGTATGCAATTCAAGCAACTAAACCATTAAAATCGATCATTGTCATATCTAATCATAAAGCTATTCGTTTATTAAAAAAAACGGATGTCAAGCTTTCTTAGCCCATGTTATGGATTTGAATAAAGACACGTCAAATTTGAATAATATTCTGTTGTTATTGACTTTCTGACGTATTTCCCAAAGAACTTCCGGTCTACCCCGAGCGTGAAGTTGAATTCTTTATTGATCTTGAACTCGGTACAAAGCCCATTTCTAAAACCCCATATCGAATGGCTCTATTGAACTTCAGAGTTAAAGGTCCAACTACTGAGAATTGTTGGACATCGGTTTCATTCGTCCTAGTACATCTCCTTGGGGTGCTCTGTTTTATTTGTAAAGAAGAAAGAGCGGGAGTATGCGACTTTGTATTGACTATCGGGATTTGAACCATGTCACCATCAAGAATAGGTATCCTCTACCTCGTATTGATGACTTGTTTAACCAACATTGCAAGGGCACAATTCTTTTCAAAAATCGATCTTAGATTCGATATCATCACCAAGATTAGAATCGAGGATATTCCAAAGACCGCCTTGAAACTCGGTATGGGCATTATGAATTCTTAGTCATGTCTTTCGGACTAACTAATGCTCCTGCTGACTTTCATGGATATGATGAACCGAGTATTCAAGGAATATTTGGATCAATTCGTTGTTGTCTTTATTGATGACATCCTCATATATTCCAAAAGCCGTGAAGATCATGAGCACCATTTGAAGTCGGTACTCCAAAGGCTTCGTGAAAACCAACTATATGCCAAATTGAAGAAATGCGAGTTCGGGCTTGAGGAAGTAGCATTCCTTGGGCACGTGGTGTCGAAACATGGAGTATCTGTTGATCCCACCAAGATTGAAGCAATACAAAGTCGAGAGCAACCGAAGTTGGTGACTAAAGTACGTAGCTTTTGGGCTTAAATGGTTTATTATCGGAGATTCGTGGAAGGGTTTTCTCAAATCACTACTCCATTAACTCATTAACTCGGAAGGATACAAAATTCGTTTGGAGCGAAGAATGCGAGAAAAGTTTCAAAGAGCTTAAGAGGAGACTTATTTCTACTTTGTTCTAACAATACCATCTGGTTCGGATGGATTTGTTATCTACAGCGATGCTTCAGGCAAAGGGTTAGGATGTGTTCTCATGCAACGTGGGAAAGTCATAGCCTATGCCTCGCGACAACTTAAAGAGTATGAGAGGAATTATCCTACTCATGATCTAGAGTTAGCGGCCAATCGTTTTTACGCTAAAAATATGGAGGCACTATCTATATGGGGAGAAAGTGGAGATATATTCAGACCATAAAAGCCTTAAATATTTCTTCACTCAAAAAGAACTCAACATGCGGCGGACGTTGGCTCGAGCTATTGAAAGACTACGACCACACTATTCAATACCATCCTGGTAAAGCGAACGTGGTAGCTGACGCATTGAGTAGAAGATCATATGCGGGAACGAGTGCGATGATGTCAAGTATACGCATAGAGCCAACTTTAATAGAAAAAGTTAAGGTTGCTCGAGCCACCGGGCCGGCCGGGCGATGCGTATGAAGAAGAAAAAGTGAAGAAGGAGCTATTCACAGGAACCTGCCTGGTTGTCGATATTGTGATTACAGTAATATTATTTATGAATAATTAGTTATTGATTCATATGATGAGAAAAATATTGATTTTATGTGGATATAGATGGAGAAAAAGTTTAATGTGACAATTCTTTGAAAATTGAAATTTTATCTTTTTCTCGATAAAATAATTCATTTAAATATATTATTATATTTTAATAATATAATAATCTTGATATTTTTACAACGAATGTGGGATATATGAGTATCTGAGGAGGAAGAGTATTTTTGTTGCAATAAATGTTTAAAACATGTTAAACATGTCTGGTGGACCCCATTTATTGACCGAAATTTGATTATAGCACAATAAAATCGCTTGGTTTGTGGATTTGATTACGATTTCTATTTGGAATTTGGAAAAACTTTCTTCTGCAAAGTTGTAGAGAATTGAATTTTCTATAAAAATATGTGAGATTCAAATTTTCTAACAAAAGAGCTATTTATTGTGAATTATTGAAGTTCTGAAGCTCCGAAATAATTAATTTTTGAAGTTTTAAATATTTTTAATAAGAAAAAAGTTTTTTTTTAGTTAGGCAAGGTGAGTCACTCTTGGTGGCTGATGGTTTGAATCAGATTTTGGGTGCGTAGGAATTTAATAATTATATATTAATATTTTATTAAATTTTCTGCTTTGGTGTTCTAAGCAATTTCCTATAAATAGGGTGCTTAGGTTAGAATTGAGAATCACACCAGAAACTGAAGTTTTCTCTCTATATTATCGGCGTATTCTTGTGAGTATTTTGAGTATACTTTGAGTATTGCTAGATTATGCAAGTTCCTTGAGACTATACCCTAGTATTCTAGCTAGAAATCTTGATCTTTCGAGGTAAGGGATATTATTTTTTTCGTAATGATATTATTTCTTCAATATCATTATCTTTGAAATGTTGATCTGAAGTTTTATCAAATTTGGAACTTTTTCATGTCGGGGTTACTATTCATGGGTTACTATTCATGAGTTACTATTCACGAGTTACTATTCATGAGTTACTATTCACGAGTTACTATTCACGAGTACTATTCATGAAGCGTGAAGATGTTTTTGTGGAATTTCTATCTTTTGGTGTCGAGTTACTATTCACGTATACTGCACTATTATTCACGATATCTGGATTATTCAATAGAAAAATAAAATTTCTTCTTTTAAATCAAAACATCTATTCGGATACTAACTCGATTGTATCCATGTTTTGATCATTCTTGAATTTTACACCACTATGATTATTTTTGAGGTATTTTTGGGCGTGGATAAAACCAAGTACGAATCCTTAATCCTTAATCCTTGTCATTTTGTTTCACTGGATTCGTTTCTTAAAAAATATTTTCATCATCCTCGGTCTTAAATGATGATATTATGGAATATCTTTGGCACGTAGTGTAAAGATGAATGATTTCTTAAGAATATCTTTGGCACAGAGTGCAAGAGATGAATGATTTCTGAAGAATATCTTTGGCCCGTAGTGTAAAGATGAGCAGTGTTTTAAATGAACATGACCAATCGATGAATATCTTTGGCACAGTGCAAAGATGAATATTTGATTCCGGATGTATATTGATTGATGTTACAGAGGGATAAAAGATGAGCGATGAACTTTTAAATTCATACATAGAAGATAATAGTTTGCATTCTCTACTTAACTCTTCTAATGAATTATTATTTCCATTGCGAATATTGATTTAAAATTTGTTGTCTATTATATTCTATTAGATTTTTCCTGTTGAAGACTAACGATAATTTGTTGTATATTATCTTAGTCATAATATTCTTTACCGAGCTAGTTGAGCTCACCCTTTTCCTTTTGTTCCATTTTTCTCGGAGGCGAGAATATAAGCGATACTGAGTTGGGAAAAATGGAATAAAGGTTTTAGAAAAGGATTGTTTAGTAGTCCTCACCATTTTGTAAAATAATGTATCAATAAATGTGATGAGGATTTATTTGAGTATAGATATTGTCTAGAAGATAATATTTGTATTCAAACTCACAGTTTTACTGTTGTAATAATAAAGTTGTAGTTGTTTCTGTACCATGTATTGACAACTCAGAATGGGTGATGTATACCTATTTTGGGGGCGTCACAATAGTAACCATAATAGATAACTTGGACAAAGAAATTTTTTTTTAATTTTTCTGTGAATAGTGTCGTATACGTGAATAGTAATCCCAACACAAAAGATAACAATTTCATAAGAAAAATCATACTTCGTAAATATTACTCGTGAATAGTTTCGTATTCGTGAATAGTGCCGTATACGTGAATAGTATCGTATACGTGAATAGTAACCTCGACATAAAAAGGTAAAAATTTCATAATAAAATTCATGCCAATATTTCGGCATAATGATATTGAACGAAATAACATCATTTACGAAGAAAATAACATCCCTTACCTCAAAAGAACAGTACTTCTGACTGGAATATCGGATATAATATTGAAGGAAACTTTCACTGAATAGAAACTCTCAAAGTATCTAAATACTCACAAAAATACGTTCGATATTATAGAGAGAGAAAACTTCAGTTTCTGGTGTGATTTTCAATTCTAACCTAAGCGCCTTATTTATAGAAAAATGCAAGAACGTCAAAGTAGACTTAACCTGCTACCTGATGGCTTTACCTGCTACTATTAATGCACACCACCATTGAAAAAAATCTCAGCACATCAACAAGGAAAAGAGTGGGGCCCACCCATTCTAAAAAATTTCTAAAAATGTTTTAAATATAAACAATATTCAGAAACTTCAGTAATTCATAATAATTAGCCATTTTATCAGAAAAATACAAATTTTATGTCCATTTCATAGGAAATTTAATTCTCTACAATTTATAGAAGAAAGTTTTTCCAAATTACAAACAGAAAATGACCGAAATCCACATACGGATGATTTTTAATACCTCAATTCCGATAAAATACTGATAAAGCACCTCAACATTAATTCCTTCATTTATATCCACATAAAAATAAATATTTTCTTATCATATAAACACTACAAGAAAGCCGGCTAAATTCGACGGATATATGTTCGACGGAATCCGAGAATGATATATACGTTGATTCTGATGGGTTTGATGACGTGCGTAATTGAAAATGAGCTTTCATATTAGTCCTTACCACATATTGTTAAACCTTACATATTCGTAATCTACCAATTTTGTTATTGCGTTGGATATTCATGGCTAGACATAGCGGTGGAGGTCGTAGAGGTGGTGGGCTATCCCAAGTCTTAGAGGCAGTGAGTCGCGATGGAGGCTCTTCTTTAGCGCGAGTAAGTTATCTTAACTAGGATTTAAATATATCTCAAGCTTTATTAATTACAATGATTATTGAAGTACTATGTTAAATACAATTATTACAGATGCACCTCGTCGACGACAGAGGGACGAACCTCGGATCTTTGGTCGTCTGGTCCGTACCAGGCTACTTCTACAAAGACTGGTGGATGTCATTTCCCAGCAGTAAGTGTTAATATTTTCGGTACTATTTCTATAAGTTATTGCAAAACACAATTCACATAACACATATTGTTATACTTTTTCTGTAGTATACTAGACCCGGTGGCTAAGCACAGCTTACATGCGATTTGTTTGACGCATCTCCCTAGAGGGTGCATGCGGTTCAGTCAGTATGCACGGTACGATGCCACTTTTATGCAGACCGTATTGCGGGAGTTCCACGTAAGTTAAGCATATTATCACCACATAGTTGTATTGGTCAGTTCGTTAAATGTTATTATTTTAAATAATCTTTTGTTATAGGTTTATTATCGATTTGACCCGAGCATCTCTCAGTCAGCTGGCGATGCTCTGATTGAGCTTCACGTCGCTGCAAATTACTCTGGATGGCTGTATGAGATGCGATAAAAGGCAGCCCGGGCAGTTGTGGACCAGCCCGGGACCACCATCAGAGATCATCAGCCCTGCATAGTCTCCGATTTAGCCTGGGAGGCTATGTGTGTGCACTGGGAGGCTGATGACTTCAAGAAAAAGTCCGAGCAGGTGAAGAAGAACCGTGGTCAGCTCCGGATAGTACACACCACTGGTTCTCAGTCGTTCGAGGAGGCGAAGACGGTAAGTGCGTTGTATTTAGTTATTTATGTGTCAAGTTCTCACAAAAATACTTAAGACCTCATTTTATGATTGTTTGTATTAGGCATTGGGAGGACCTTGGTAGTGATCCTACCATTCTAGAGTTTTGGGATCAAGCCCACACGCCTAAGGACGAAGCGTGCTTTGTCTCAGGCAGCTTTATCTATACGGGTAAAACTCATCTTACTACTTAGCTTTTAATAATATTCAATCGTAACTAAAATGATATAATTAACATACGTATATGGAATACATTACAGGACCGATTTAGAGGCTTTGGGACGAACGTATAGCTGAGCTAGAGACTATTAGGAGGGGTTCTGAGCCGTTAGATTCCGCCACCCCTCTTCCCAATATTGTATTAGATCGGGATGAGGAGCTGAGACTATGGGTTGCGTCTCAGGATCCCCTACTAGCGATGCAAAGCGGATATCGAGTGTTGGATGCAGCGAGGATAGCCGCATATACACTTCCTGGAGGTAATATTTTTAATGTTTCACAAAATTATCCGAATTTATCACATTATATAAATTATTATTAGTAATCGAATTTGTATCTCTTTATAGGCTCCAGCCAGCGCCAGTGTCCGAGAGCACATGTCGGACCATCTCATACAGGCGCTGGCTTGGATGACGATATCTTCCGGCGACTGATAGGGGTCGTGTCGGATAGGTTCCAAACCGATCCGGTCTTTCGGCGTCAGCAGTTGCCTTCCAATTCACGTCTTCACCAGATTGCTCAGGATATTATAGTAGGGGCCTCTGCAGAGAGTACGAGATTACCACGGGAGCAGTCCGACGCTTGTAGCGCCGAGATGCTCTGGATGGTGATTACTGTGACAACCCCAAAATAGTTCTAGTCCATCCAACCTATTCTGAGTCGTTAAATACATGGTACAGAAAACAACTATAACTTTATTACAACAATTGTCGTGCAAAATACAACAACACACATGCTGTGAGTTTTGATACAAATATATACCAACTGTGACCCTCATCCCAACCTTGGATAGCACGTCACAATGGCACCTTACATAAAGGTATAGTCAAAAACTGTTTTAGAAATTAGAATCTTTGGGAAATGCTCAAGGAAACCTTCGTACATGGGAGACCATGCATTTAGGTTATAATAGATATCATATGGCCACAAAATTATCATTGGTTGACCCAATAGACCCCAAAGAAAAATGAGAAGATTACTATCATATTCTTTCCAATGGTGAGTCTTCTCTTGACATATAAATATCTCTACTGTCTCTAATTGAGAATTATACTTCAAATAAACTCCAAGATCATATAGGTAGTGCTAGTAGATATACTCAGTAAGTGGATGTGCACAACCCTGTCTTATGATGACACGAGGTTGTATGTCATTAGACATCTTGTATGATGGTGGCAAAACACCCTTCCAACGTTGGGTTCGCCTCACCCTATTTGATTCACCAAATATAACTACTAAATGATGACCACCGTTCTATTCCCTTGTTACCCCCACTCGACCTAGCTACACTCTGATTACTTGAAAGGAATTGTGAAGCAAAAGGGTGAGCACAACTAGCTCAGTAAAGAATATCATGACTAAAGATAATTAAATTATCAATAGCCTTCATCAATAATAAATCAGAGATTTAGAACATATGGTAGATGATAAAAAATTTCAACCATAGTTACAGCGGAACGAGCGATCCATTAGAAGAGTCAAATAGACCATAAAGTCTATTATCTTCTCCATGTTAAAAATCCACCAACAATATTTTATCCCTGTAACATCAATCAACAGTTCTGGTCCACAATCATATGAATAACTCATAATTATAATTGTGATTCTAAATTCCTCTTCGCCTCCGGGATCGAAGATAATTTTCATCACATGTCTTTACACTCAAAACATCAAAGATCATGGTTATACCAAATCACGCCTCGCTCATAATCATACTAATAAATTCATCTTTGAACTACGGGCCAAAGATATTCATTATCATTTCATCTTTGTATTATAGGCCAAAGATATTCCTCAACAGTTCATATTTGCACTACATGCCAAATATATTCATCAACAGTTCATATTTGCACTACAGGCCAAATATATTATTATCTCAAAGAAATATATAATCATTTCAGAATTTATATAAACAATAATTATAACCATGCTGATCAATTCACCTTTGCACTTAAGTTAAAGATATTCAATTATAAATTCAATGGTTATGATCAAAGATGATTATCAACTGGTCATCTTTGCACTACAGGCCAAAGATATTCATCAACAATTCATCTTTGCACTACAGGCCAAAGATATTCCTCAACAGTTCATATTTGCACTACATGCCAAATATATTCATCAACAGTTCATATTTGCACTACAGGCCAAATATATTATTATCTCAAAGAAATATATAATCATTTCAGAATTTATATAAACAATAATTATAACCATGCTGATCAATTCACCTTTGCACTTAAGTTAAAGATATTCAATTATAAATTCAATGGTTATGATCATACCAGTCAACAATTCAACTTTGCACTACTAGCCAAAAAGAACCCATAGTCACGATCATACCAATAATCTACCCATCTTTACACTCAAGTCAAAGAGAAATTTCATCACTAAGATTATAAAAATGTTATATATGATAATAAAAATAATATAATCAACATATAGTTTTAATCTCAAGAGTAATATTCATAAATCAACTATAATTTGGTCAGAAAAAGAAACCATAATAGTAACTCATGAATAGTAACTCGTGAATAGTAACCTCGACATGAAAAAGGTAGAAATTCTACAATAAAATCCATACCAATATTTCGGTATGATGATATTGAAAGAATAATATTTCTTAAGCTTATAAACAATTTATTTTAATTGTTTACACTTTACTAAATAATGCATTTAATCATTCTAAAATGCCAAACTCATAAGATTTCATCACTAATAACCAAAACCCTCATCAAAAATCTGCATATACCTCATGTAGGATTCTCAAGCCATAAAATCCTATTTTCTAATTTTTTTACTTCACATAACATATTTAATTCATTTACTCATAACTAGTCCATTTTCATGAAAAATACCAAATCAGTCCCAAAAATGTTTCTTTTCTTGTATTTAGCAGAATATTGTCCCATATTGAACATATATTTTTCTCAAAAATTTTAAAATTCATTTACTATTTTTCATATGGCCAAAACCGCCGAATATTTAGACATTTATCATAAACTGTACTTTTTTCCAAAAATTCCGAAATTCATAGAGTACACTGATATTATATAGATGTACTCACAATAAAAATTTCATCAATTTTGGAGTTAACCACAAGGAGTTATAATCGGTTACTTTTAAAATAGTCTTTTCTCATAAAATTCATAACTCTTAATCTATACATCCAAAAATCACCATTTTTGGACACAATCAATAAAACTCATCAAAATATCATTTCAAATTTTTCCAGAATTTTCTGAAGGTCGAAAGAAGTACGAACTGAAAAACATAATAACCCTTAAAATCCCTTACCTCAAAAGAGCAATATTTCTGACTTGAATATCGGATATAACGCTGAACAAACTTGCGTCGTATAGCAACACTCAAGATATCTAAATACTCACAAAAATATGCTTGATAATATAGAGAGAGAGAAAACTTATGTTTCTGGTGTGATTTTCAATTCTAACATAAGCACATATTTATAGGAAAATGCTAGAACGCCAAAAGAGACTAAAATAATAAATTATTATTATTATTATTCAATCTTCTATGCACACCCAATTTGATCAATCAAGCCAGCCAATTCTGAAATTCCCAGCAACCCACATGTTTATAACACAAGTGGGTCCCACCCATAATTAAATAAAAATTATTTTATTTTTCAAAACTTCAATAATTCATAGAAAATAGCCCGTTTATCAGAAAAATATGAATTTTATGTCCATTCTTCCTGAAATCGAATTCTCTACAACTTTGTAGCTTTGAGTTTTACCAAATTTTAAACATAAAATATCCGAAATCCACAAACGGATGATTTTTAACACCTTTAAAAATCCATAACAAATCATTCGTTCATTTTTAACGATTCAAAATTTGTGGATATATACTCAACTTATATATGTATAACATATCCAAAACTAACAACGATCCAACGGTCGGATCAAAATTATAACTCACGCAATAGAGTTTTAAGAACACCGATTTGATATTTTAATACCTCCAATCCGTCAAAATACTGATAAAACACCTCAACAGTAATTCCTTCATTTATAACAACATAAATAAATCCATTATTTATATCCGCATCAAATAAATATTTCCTTATCATATAAATCAATAATTAATTATTCACAAATAATATTACAGAATCACAATTATGATAACCAAGCAGTTCCCATGAAAGAGGGGGCTTTCCGATAAGGATTTCTCCTTACTGGCGCGCAATTAGGTGACCAAACCTCTCCTTGACAGAATTTTCTAGACATTGCCAATAATGCTATCTAATAATATTATTCAAATAATATGAATTATTGATCTGATAATGGAAAATACTGTGCAGTGACAATTATTGAAACAAAAATAATATAAAATATCAACGCAGCAATTATTGAACCAATAAAATAAAATATTGAATAATAATTACTGTAATAATTATTGAGTAGTGCCTTCTTACGTAAGAATCAATAATTTCAAAAATACCGTATAATACCGGTGTCTCTTTGTGCGATAATGCGTATTCGTATTTTAACCACTTTGGGTATTCCAACAAATATTAACGGTAACCATTACGCTGAATTATTTATAAAAACTCAAATTTGTCATTTTCTTCATCCGACGCTTATTACATTATGGGGCCCACAAATGGTTGCGCCACGTCAATGCATTTAATATTCCCCGACGTAAAGAATATTCCACGACCAAAACTATATTCCCCGAAACAATGATGAATATTTTATAACCACTTGCATATTTTAAAAAAAAATTCATATATCACCCTTAACTTTAACTTTTATCAATTAATCATTTACTGAATTGTAATTATAAGAAAAATTGAATAATTTTATTTCATAAAATTCGAGGTCTTACAATTACCCTCTTGGAGGAGGCTTTTCGTCCGCCCCACCTACTTAGGTATACTTATTGTTTATGTTTTTCAATTAAGGCTAGTTTGTTAATTCTCGTATATATATATATATATATATATATATATATATATATATATATATGGACTAATTATTTATATTTTTGATTCAATCAATGTGGTGGCGATGGCGACCCGGTGATGATGATGAGCGAGAACACGAGTCGACATCCATACACGAGAGCAAATATTCGTTCACCTCACTTGGATGATGATCATACTTTTACTAGTTTATAGTTCATTTGTATATATTCATGTTATTGTAGACCCTTTTGTATATATTGTATTGTCTAATTAAGGCCTGCATCTGACTATTGTAAATTATATTGTTTAACATTTATGGAACATACGCCTTTGAATATTTGTAATTGGTTAGCTTATAATACATTTTGGTGGATATTTGAATGTGAATGATAATGAGTTGAAGATTAAGTTTTAGTGCTACGTTGCATATTTGAATGTGAGATACAGGTTTATATTACTGTGTATTGGGTTGTGACAGGTTACAGGTACATTAATGGGTTTAAACACCTGGAAACTGAACTTTTAAAATCTGTATTTAAAAAAAAGGATAGTTAATTGCGACGGAATTTCCCTCGGAAGTAACAAATAAGTTATTTTTAATAAATGCCGAAATATCCAAATTTCAGTCGAACATACGTTATCTTCGACGCAACTTATCCGTCGTAAACACTCTATCTCCGACGCAAATTTCGTCGAATTTAATAATTAGCCAATTTTAATAAATGATGGGTTATTCTATTTTTTAGTCGGACATAAGTTAAGTCCGAGGGAATGTATCCGTCAAACTTATGTACTCTTATATTCGACGAAATGTTTCGTCCTATATATTCGGTCGAAGATAGTTAATGTTCGACGTACATCCGTCGGAGATACGTTCGTCGAAGATATGTAATTTCCGACAGAACTTTTGACGGATCTTATTTTTGACGCGAATATTTACGATAGAATATCTAACGGATATTTCCGTCGGGAATAATGTAATTTCGACCGAATAGGAGTAATTTCGACGGAATAATCTGTCGGACGTAAGCTTTTTTCTTGTAGTGAAATCAATAATTAATTATTCACAAATAATATTACAGAATCACAATAATGACAATCAGGTCGTTCCCAGGAAAGAGGGGGCTTTCCGATAAGGATTTCTCCTTACTGGCGCACAATTAAGTGACCAAAACCCTTACCTAGACAGAAGTTCCTTAGACATTGTCAATAATGCTATCTAATAATATTATTCAAATAATATGAATTATTGATCTGATAATGGAAAATACTGTGCAACGATAATTATTGAAACAACAATAATATAAAATATCAACATAACAATTATTGAATCAATAAAATGAAATATTGAACGGTAATTACTGTAACAATTATTGAGTAATGACTTCTTACATAAGAATTAATAATTCAAAAATACTGTGCAATACCGTGTGCTACTATGCAACCATGCGTATTACTGTATTTTAACCACCGGGTATTCTAACAGTGTTAACGGTAACAATTACGCCGTTATTTATAAAAACTCAAACTTGTCGTTTTCTTCATCCAACCGTTTTCTGTTATGGGGCCCATAAATGGCTGCGCCATCGTACGAATATTCCCCGAAAATAAGAATATTCCACGACCAAACGAATATTCCCCGACAACAATGTATATTTTATAACCACTTGCTTATTTTGCAAAATTTGCACATTTCACCCATAACCAAATCATTATATCACATTAACACCTTATTATTCAAAATAATAATTAGAGAAAATTCAATTTTATTTATAAAAAGTTGGGGTCTTACACGACACCTCTCTTTTTATTTTCAATACACATGGATCCATAATCTATCTTCTTGTCTATGTTGATGATATCATTATAATTGGTGACAATGTTGGAGCCGTTCAAAATTTCATTCAACTTCTTTCTAAACGCTTCTCTCTCAAGGACCTTGGATCTTTATCATACTTTATCAGTGTTGAATTTACTTCACACAACAATGGTAGTTTCCTTAGTCAACGCAAATACATCGCTGATCTACTCACTAGAGCTCACATGACTGAAGCTAAGCTTGCTCCCACACCCCTTGCTCCCAATCCAACCCTTACCTTACATTCTAGAAACCCATTATTTGATCCTTATGATTTTTTTACAATTGCTGGCAGTCTCTAATATCTATCACTCACTCACCCCGATATTGCTTATACGGTAAATAAGCTCTCTCAGTTTATGCACCAACCAATTTTTGAACACTATAATGTTGTCAAACGAATGGTGTGTTATCTTTAAGGCACTCTAGATTATGGTATTAATCTCCTTCAGCACTCCCCTCTAGCTCTTCATGCCTTTTCGGATGCTAATTAGACAGGAAACAATGATAATTTCACCTCAACTAGTGCATACATTGTTTATCTCGGTCATAATCCTTTTTTTGTAGCTCCAAGAAACAACATATTGTGGCTAGCCCTTCTACTGAGGCTGAGTACCACTCCATTTCTGCCACCTCAATGAAACTTCGTTGGTTTTACTTGTTACTTATAGAAATTGGTATCACCCTTCCTCATCAACCAATAATTTATTGTGACAATGTTGGCACCATAAATATCTTTTCCAATTCGGTATACCACTTGAGCCTGAAACATATTGATTTATTTAGATTATCAATCACTTTATCCGAGATCAACTTCAAAATGATTTGCTTAGAGTTTCTTACATCTCCGCTACTAATCAACTTGTTGACGCTCTTACCAAACCTCTTCCTCATCCTCAGTTCGACTCTCTCAAGGCCAAGATTGGACTTTCCCCCATCTTACTGGGGGAATGATAAATATATAAAAAGATAACACCAAATCTAGTTGAGAAAAGTAAGGAATTTTCGCATTCATTTGTATATTTTGTAATTATATCTTTTGATTCTTAGGTAGTTACTTAATTTGATTTGTTTCCCTTTTTTTTGCTTTTATAACTTACATATACGTTGTTCAAATCAATGAGAAGATATGTTATAATTCTTTAATTCTTCTCTAACTTTAATATCTTTAAGAAGAAACATACCACATATGTAAGACCCCAACTTTTTATAAATAAAATCAATTCTCCCCTAATTATTATTGTGAATAATAAGGTGTTAATTTGATATAATGCTTTGGTTATGGGTGAAGTGTTCAAATTTTGCAAAATAAGCAAGTGGTTATAAAATATTTATTATTGTCGTGGAATATTCATTTGGTCGTGGAATATTCTTGCTGTCGGGGAATATTCGTACGATGGCGCAGCCAATTGTGGGCCCTATAATAGAAAGCGGTCGGATGAAGAAACGACAAATTTGAGTTTTTATAAATAACGGCGTAATGGTTACTGAATTAACATCTTGTTAGAATACCCTTAATTCAAAATACGATGTCTGGCGTGGTTGCACGCGATGGCGCAGACGGTATTGCACAATATTTTTGAATTATTGATTCTTACGTAAGAAGACACTATTCAATAATTGTTACAGTAATTACTATTTAATATTTTATTTTATTGATTCAATAATTGCTACGTTGATATTTTATATTATTATTGTTTCAATAATTGTCACTGCACAGTATTTCCCATTATCAGATCAATAATTCATATTATTTGAATAATATTATTAGATAACATTATTGGCAATGTCTAAGGAAGTTCTGTCTAGGAAAGGGTTTGGTCACCTAATTGCGCGCCAGTAAGGAGAAATCTTTATCGGAAAGCCCCTCTTTCCTAGGAACGACCTGGTTGTCATAATTGTGATTCTGTAATATTATTTATGAATAATTAATTATTGATTTACATGATAAGAAAATATTTATTTTTATGTGGATATAAATGAAGGAATTAATGTTAAGGTGTTTTATCAGTATTTTGTCAGATTTGAGGTATTAAAAATCATTCGTATATGAATTTCGAACATTTTCTGTTTGGAATTTGGAAAAACTTAAAGCTACAAAGTTGTAAAGAATTCGATTTCCTATGGAATGGACATAAAATTCGTATTTTCCTGATAAAGGCTATTTATTATGAATTATTGAAGTTTTGGAAATTAAATGCTTTTATTAAAATTATGGGTGGGACCTACTTTTGTTTTTTATGAAAACATGTGCTAGAATTTTTTTTCAAATGTGATGGGTTGATGGCTTTCCAAAATGGCAAGGAAAAGAAAAAAAATATTATTTTATTAATTTAGTCTGTTTTGGCATTCTAGCATTTTCCTATAAATAGGGTGCATAGTTAGAATTGAAAATCATACCAGAAACAAGTTTTTTTTCTCTCTCTATATATTATCGAGCGTATTTTGTGAGTATTTAGATATTTTGAGAATTGCTAATCAGTGCAAGTTTCCTTCGGCATTACATTCGATATTCCAGTCAGAAATATTATTCTTTTGAGGTAAGTGATGTTATTTTCTTCGTAAATGATATTATTTTCTTCAATGTCATTATGCTGAAATATTGATATAAATTTTATTGTGAAATTTCTACCTTTTTGTGTCGGGATTATTATTCACGTATACGACACTATTCACAGAAAAATGAAATTTTCTCTTCTTTGTCCAAGATGTCTATTATGGTTACTATCTTTGATTGTATCCATGTTTTGATCTTTATTTTTGAATTCTGCTCCACAATTGATTATTATGGAGAAATTTTGAACTTGGATAAACTGTAATACGAATCCCTAATATTTGTTCTTTTGTCTCACTAGATTCATTTTCTTTAAGATATTTTTCATCATCCTCAGTCGTAAATGATAATATTACTGAATATCTTTGGCTTGTAGTGCAAAGATGAATGATTAACTGATGAATATTTTTGGCCCATAGTGCAAAGATGAACATGCGTTGAGATGAACATGACCAACTGGTGATACAAATGAATATATTTGGCATGTAATGCAAAGATGAATATTTGATTCAGATGTATATTGATTGATGTTACAGGGATAAAGTATTGATGATGGACTTTAAAATCTTAGAAGATAGTAGAATTCATTCTCTACTTGACTCTTCTAATGGATTGATGTTTCCGCTGCAGTTGTTAATCTAAAACTTGTTGTCTATTATATTCTATCAGACTTTTCCCTGTTGAAGACTAATGATAATTTGTTGTATATTATGTTAGTCATAATATTCTTTAATGGGCTAGTTGAGCTCACCCTTTTCTTTTTTGTTCCATTTTTCTTCTCAGGAGGTGAGAACATAGCAGGAACTAGCCGGGGTATGGAGTGATGGTTCAGGATAGTTGTTTTAGTAGTCCTCACTATTTTGTAAAATAGTGTATCAATAATTTTAATGAGGACTCCTTTTGAGTTTGAATATTATTTGTTAGACAATATTTGTATTTAAACTCACAGTGTATATGTTGTCGTATTTTGCACGCAAATGTATTAACGAAGTTGTATTTGTTTCTCTACCATGTATTTGGCAACTCAGAATGGGTGATGTATACCTATTTTGGGGGTGTCATAGTTGGTATCAGTGCTTAGGGATATGGTCTTTGGCGGAGATCGGGGAATAGAACTAGGAGGGGAGAGACAAGTAATCCTTCGCTAGTGTGTCATACCGAAGCTTATTTGGTTGGTCAGTCGGAGCATATGGTTAATATGTGATATGTTAATTAACCCTTGTTTTATGGCAGTATTTGAAAATGGCAGCTAGAAATATTAACAATGGATTGAATGAGACCGTGGAGACACCTTTAATCACCACCCAGGGGAACGTGCATCAGGAAGGCAATATTCCTCATGTAAACAACACTACCGAATAAATGATGAATGATGGGATGTTTCGAAGCTTTTTGCAGTTCGTGCAAAATCAGATAAGGGAGACTCGTGTACAAAATACGGGTGGAAATGATAGCAATGTGCAGCTTGTCACTGCCAAGCAGTTCAAAGAGTTGGGACCACCAGAATTTGCGAGAAAGTCAGATCCGATCTAGGCAGAGACATGGGTTAAACAAATTACCAAGATATTCAATGTCTTGGGATGCACGGAGGAACAGAAGGTTCCATTCTCCACCTTTATGTTCATGGGTGAAGCGAGAATCTTGGTGGGAATCATGAAGCGTACTCACCGCCGCTTTCAAAGATGTATTGGAAAACGTTTCAGAAACTGTTCAATAATAAGTACTTTCCTGAAAGAATTCGTCATATGAAGGAAGGAGAGTTTATCAAACTGGAACAAAACAACATGACGGTGTCCCAGTACAAGGCGAAGTTCGCAGAGTTATCCAGGTTTGCACCTCATTTGGTAGAGAATGTGGAACGAATGACGATGATATTTCTGAGAGGTCTAAAACTCGAGATTCGGCAATATCTTATCTCTTATAATTTTTTTTTATATTCAGATATTGTAAATAGGGCACAATTATTAGAGTGAGATAATGAGTATGTTCAACTAAGGGACCACAACTAGGGTCATACCGGTGGCGGCAGTTATCGGAGCAATGACAACCAGCGGGGAGGAAAACATTCAGACAAAAGCGGTAACCACTCTGGTGGTAATCGTGGCCATGATGGTAGAAGAAGCGAGTCAGGGGGAGATTTCAAAAAGAGAAGGTACAACAATGATAACGTGAAGATGTCAGCACAAACATCAACTATTTTTAGGGGAGGAGAACGAGCACCAGTCGTTTATTATAAATGCGGGAAAGAGGGACACATCATCCCAACTTCCCACAACAATCTAAGGTGTGTTATAACTGTGGAAAGGAAGGTCATATAACTAGATATTGTCTTGTTACGAAACCAATTTCAACGGGGATGGTGACTCCAAAGGCTATCCCAGACAAGTCAAAGTTGGTGGTTCCTGGAAGGGCGTTTGTCGCGACTGCCCAAAACGTGAGGAACCCGAACGAGGTGATCACGGGTAAGCTAATCATAAACTTTTACGAAGTTCATACCTTATTAGATACCGGTTCTACCCATTCTTTTATCTCTCCTACTTATGCTCAACGTTTGAACTTGACTCCGGAGAAATTAGACCTTGACTTATCTCGCTGAGACTCTAGTTAGAAAACTTTCATTACATCTACTGTTTATAAATCTTGCTTGATTCAAGTTAGAACCATCACATTACATGTCGATCTTATTTCTTTGAAAATACTTGCATTTGATGTGATTTTAGGGATTGATTGGTTAACCACACATTATGCTAAAATTGATTATTTTCGTAAGGTTGTTAGTTTTCATATACTAATCAACCTGTTATGCGAATTCAAGCAACCAAACCACTAAAGTCAATCACTTTCATATCAAGCCATAAAGCTATTCGTTTATTGAAAAACGTATGTCAAGCTTTCTTAGCCCATGTCACAGACTTGAACAAAAACACGTCAGATTTGAATAATATTTCTGTTGTTAGTGAATTTCGTGACGTATTTCTTGAAGAACTTCCCGGTCTACCCCAAAAACGTGAAGTTGAATTCTTTATTGACCTTGAACCATGTACAAAGCCTATTTCTAAAACCCCATATCGAATGGCTTCTATTGAACTACAGGAGTTGAAGGTCCAACTACAGGAGTTGTTAGACATCGATTTCATTCGTCCTAGTACATCTCCTTGGGGTGCTCCTGTGTTATTCGTAAAGAAGAAAGATGGGAGTATGCGACTTTGTATTGACTACTGGGAATTGAATCATGTCACTATCAAGAATAGGAATCCGCTACCTCGCATTGATGAATTGTTCAACCAGTTGCAAGGAGCACAACTCTTTTCAAAGATCGATCTTCGTTCTGGATATCATCAGCTGAAGATTAAAACTGAGGATATTCCTAAGATTGCTTTCAGAACTCGGTACGGGCATTATGAATTCTTAGTCATGTCTCTTGGATTGACTAATGCTCCTGCTGCTTTCATGGATATGATGAACCGTGTGTTCAAGGAATATTTGGATCAGTTCGTTGTTGTCTTTATTGATGACATCCTCATCTATTCTAAAAGCCGTGAAGATTATGAGCACCATTTGAAGGTGGTCCTTCAAAGGCTTTGTGATAACAAGTTATATGTCAAGCTGAAGAAATGCGAGTTCTGGCTTGAGGAAGTAGCATTCCTTGGGCACGTGGTGTCAAAACATGGAGTATCTGTTGACCCGGCGAAGATTGAAGTCATACAAAGTTGGGAGCAACTGAAGTCGGTGACTGAAGTACGTTGCTTTCTGGGCTTAGTTGGTTATTATCAGAGATTCATGGAAGGATTTTCTAGAATCGCTACTCCGTTAACTCAGTTGACTCAAAAAGATACAAAATTCGTATGGAGCGAAGAATGCGAGAAGAGTTTCGAAGAGCTCAAGATGAGACTCATTTCGGCACCTGTTCTGACAATACCACCTGGTTCGGATGAATTTGTTATCTACAGCGATGCTTCAGGCAAAGGGTTAGGATGTGTTCTCATGCAACATGGGAAAGTCATAGGCTATGCCTAACGACAACTCAAAGAATATGAGAGGAATTATCATACTCATGATTTGGAGTTGACAACAGTCATTTTCGCGTTGAAGATGTGGAGACACTACCTGTATGGGGAGAAAGTGGAGATCTATACAGATCATAAAAGCCTCAAATATTTCTTCACCCACAAAGAACTCAACATGCGGCAACGACGTTGGCTCGAGTTGTTGAAAGATTACGACCATACCATTCAATATCATCTTAGAAAAATAAATGTGGTAGCTGACGCATTGAGTAGAAGATCATATGCGGGTACGAGTGCAATGTTGTTAACACAAAGGCCCATTTTGTGTGACTTGCAAAGGATGGAGATAGAGTTAAATGCTCCAAGTACCCATGTGATGATATCAAACATACAATTAGAACCGACTTTAATTAATAAAGTTAAAGTTGCTCAAGCTACGGACATGGAGTTGATGCGTATGAAGAAGAAAGTGCAAGAAGGTGCTATTCCAGAAGCAAGAATCGATGAAGAAGGAATACTTCGAGTCAACTCCAGACTTTGTGTTCTTAACTATTCTGTCTTGAAGCATAGAATTATGATGGAGGCACACAACACACCGTTTGCAATCCATTATGGGAGTACCAAAATGTATCATGATCTTCGACATACATTTTGGTGGAACAATATGAAGAGAGAGATCGCGGAGTTTATCTCGAGGTGTTTAACTTTTCAACGTGTAAAGGCGGAGCATCAAGTGCCAAAGGGTCCATTCCAACCACTTGAGATTCCAAAATGGAAGTGGGAACACATTACTATGGATTTCGTTACGGGTCTTCCCAAGGTTTCTCAAGGCATAGATGCGATTTGGGTCATTGTTGATAGATTGACCAAGTCTGCTCATTTCTTGCCTATACGGGAGACTTATTCCCTTGAACATCTTGCTCGTATGTACGTGAATGAGATTGTGAGATTGCATGGCATGCCAGTAACCATAGTTTTGGATCGTGACCCAAGATTCACTTCACGATTTTGGGTTAGCTTGCAGAAAGCTATAGACACGGATTTATGATTCAGTTCAGCATACCATCCTCAAATGGACGGACAATCAGAGAGGACTATTCAAACTCTTGAAGATCTATTAAGACTATGTGTCCTAGATTTCAAAAGGAGTTGGGATAAGTACCTACCATTGGTGGAATTCTCCTACAACAACAATTATCAGGCAAGTATAGGTGTGGCTCCATTTGAAGCATTGAATGGACGAAAGTGTCACTCTCCAGTATGCTAGGATGAGGTGGGAGAAGCAACATTGTTGGGACTAGAATTGGTAGGCATAACTACAAAAAAGATCCAAACGATTCGACAACATATACAAATGGCACAGGATCGACAAAAGAGTTATGCGGATCTCCATCGAAAGGACGTGGAATTTAATATTGGGGATCATGTATTGTTATGTATTGCTCCATGGAAGGGAGTTACAAGATTTGGGAAGAGAGGAAAGCTCAATTCAAGATTTGTTGGTCCATTTGAGATTCTTGACCGAATAGGAAATGTGGCCTATAGACTCGCATTACCTCCAAGCATGTCTCGTGTTCATAATGTTTTTCACATATATATGCTTCGTAAATATGTGAAAGACCCGAACCACATTATTG
The DNA here is from genome assembly GCA_020205615.1 of Panax quinquefolius. Taxonomy (NCBI): domain Eukaryota; kingdom Viridiplantae; phylum Streptophyta; class Magnoliopsida; order Apiales; family Araliaceae; genus Panax; species Panax quinquefolius. The sequence goes on along the minus strand of CM035174.1, from coordinate 5,139,754 downwards.
AGTTAAAACCAGACGAGATAGCCGAAGATTTAACGTACGGGGAGGTACCTGTTAAGATCTTGGATAAGAAAGAGCATGTCCTATGCACCAAGGTTATACCACAAGTTAAGGTTTTGTGGAGAAACCATGCTATTAAAATGACCTGGGAGTTAGAATCAGCAATGAAAGTGAGGTATCCTCACCTTTTCGAAACACCAGGTACGTACGTTAATTTTGAGGATGAAATTTCATAAGGAGAGGAGGTTGTAAGACCCCAACTTTTTATAAATAAAATCAAATTTCCTCTAATTATTGTTAATAATAAGGTGTTAATTTGATATAATGCTTTGGTTATGGGTGAAGTGTGCAAATTTTGCAAAATAAACAAGTGGTTATAAAATATTCATTATTGTTGGGGAATATTGGTTTGGTCATGGAATATTCTTGCTGTCGGGGAATATTCGTACGACGGCGCAGCCAATTGTGGGACCCATAACGAAAAGCGGTCGGATGAAGAAAATGACAAGTTTGAGTTTTTATAAATAACGACGTAATGGTTACCGTTAACACTCTTGGAATACCCAGTGGTTAAAATACAGTAATACGTGTGGTTGCACAGTAGCACACAGTATTGCATAATATTTTTGAATTATTGATTCTTAGGTAAGAAGGCACTATTCAATCATTGTTACAGTAATTACTGTTCAATATTTTATTTTATTGATTCAATAATTGCTACGTTGATATTTTATATTATTGTTATTTCAATAATTGTCACTGCACTGTATTTCCCATTATCAGATCAATAATTCATATTATTTGAATAATATTATTAGATAGCATTATTGACAATGTCTAAGGAATTTCTGTCTAGGGAAGGGGTTTGGTCACCTAGTTGCGCGCCAGTAAGGAGAAATCCTTATCGAAAAGCCCCCTCTTTCCTGGGAACGACCTGGTTGTCATAATTGTGATTATGTAATATTATTTATGAATAATTAATTATTAATTTATATGATAAGAAAATATTTATTTTTATGTGGATATAAATAAAGGAATTAATGTTGAGGTGTTTTATTAGTATTTAGTCAGATTGGAGGTATTAAAAATCATCCGTATATGGATTTTAGACATTTTCTGTTTGGAATTTGGAAAAACTTAAAGCTACAAAGTTGTAGAGAATTCGATTTCCTATGGAATGGACATAAAATTCGTATTTTTCTAATAAAAGGGCTATTTATTATGAATTATTGAATTTTGGAAATTAAATATTTTTATTAAAATTATGGGTGAGACCCACTTTTTTTTTTTATGAAAACATGTGCTGGAATTTTTTTTCAAATGTGATGGGCTGATGGCTTTCCAAAATGGCATGCGTAGAAAAGAAAAAAATAATAATAATATTTTATTAATTTAGTCTGTTTTGGCGTTCTAGCATTTTTCTATAAATAGGGTGCTTAGTTAGAATTGAAAATACACCAGAAACAAGTTTTCTCTCTATCTATATTATCGAGCGTATTTTGTGAGTATTTAGATACTTTGAGAGTTGCTAATCAGTGCAAGTTTCCTTCGGCATTACATCAGATATTCCAGTCAGAAATACTGTTCTTTTGAGGTAATAGATGTTATTTTCTTCGTAAATGATATTATTTTCTTCAATATCATTATGCCGAAATATTAATATGAATTTTATTATGAAATTTCTACCTTTTTGTGTCGGGGTTAGTATTCATGTATATGGCACTATTCACGTATACGACACTATTCACAGAAAAATGAAATTTTCTCTTCTTTGTCTAAGATGTCTATTATGGTTACTATCTTTGATTGTATCCATGTTATGTTCTTTATTTTTGAATTCTGCTCTACAATTGATTTTATGGAGAAATTTTGAACTTGGATAAACTGTAATACGAATCCCAAATATTTATTCTTTTGTCTCACTGGATTCGTTTTCTTTAAGATATTTTTCATCATCCTCAGTCCTAAATGATGATATTACTGAATATCTTTGGCCTGTAGTGCAAAGATGAATGATTAACTGATGAATATCTTTGGCCCGTAGTGCAAAGATGAACAGGTGTTGAGATGAACATGACCAACTGGTGATACAAATGAATATCTTTGGTCTGTAGTGCAAAGATGAATATTTGATTCAAGATGTATATTGATTGATGTTACAGGAATAAAATATTGATGATGGACTTTAAAATCTTAGAAGATAGTAGAATTCATTCACTACTTGACTCTTCTAATGGATTGTTGTTTCCTCTGTAGTTGTTGATCTAAAACTTGTCTATTATATTCTATCAGATTTTTCCCTGTTGAAGACTAATGATAATTTGTTGTATATTATCTTAGTCATAATATTTTTTACTGGGCTAGTTGAGCTCACCCTTTTCCTTTTTGTTCCATTTTTCTTCTCAGGAGGTGAGAACATAGCAGGAACTAGCCGGGGTATGGAGTGATGGTTCAGGATAGTTGTTTTAGTAGTCCTCACTATTTTGTAAAATAATGTATCAATAATTATAATGAGGACTCATTTTGAGTTTGAATATTGTCTGTTAGGCAATATTTGTATTTAAACTCACAATGTATGTGTTGTCGTATTTTGCACGACAATTATATTAATGAAGTTGTATTTGTTTCTGTACCATGTATTTGGCGACTCAGAATGGGTGATGTATACCTATTTTGGGGGCGTCACAACATAAAGTTGCAACTCATCTTCAAAAATATTGAACTTTGAGTCTTTTGTTTTTTTGCTCGTGTTTTATACATTAAAGAATTTAAATGTAGTTATAGAAAATTCTACCTATTGTCTTATTGATAACCATAGTAAACTGTCCTAGATGTATGTTCAAACGGTAATGAGTGACGATTCTAACTAATACTTAAAACTTATTGACAAAAATGCCTTAAGTGGATAAATTGAGAGAAAAGTTTTGCATTTAAATCTATAAAAATGTCAAAATTAAAATATGTGATCAATTTTGCAACAAATTAAAAATATTAAAGTAATTTATCGTTTAAAATAAAAAATTCTGAACCATTTCTTTTATTTTTATTAGAGATGCACTCATCGATAGGTGTTAATTTCATTTATATATATAAAATTTTAATGTATGAAATTGAATCAAATTAAAGATAAGTGTGTTATACATGGAAGCCAAATTTTTTCTCGACCAGTTCAGATTTCATAGACATTGTACGTGGATGGTTCTTCAACTTCAGATGTTAGTGGGGCCGGAGTTATCTTGACGAATCCAGAGGGATTTAAAGTACAACATACATTTCACTTCGGGTTCACGGTGAACAATAACGAGGCAGAATATGAAATAATTATGGCAGGTCTTCGGCTGGTAAAAAGTCTTGAGGTGCAAAGGTTGATAATTTTTAGTGACTCTCAATTAGTAATCAAATAGATTTCGAGAGAATATGAGGCTCGGGGGGCAAGAATGTCCAAGTATTTGGTTGAAGTCAAAGATAGTTTCCACTACTTTGGCTTGTTTGCTTTTCAGGGGGTGGATAGATTAAACAACACCATTATCGATGCATTGGAAATGTTAGCTATGACGAGGCAAACTCATTCAGCAGATTGGTCTATTTGGAGGTTTTAAATTCACCAAGTGTTCAGTATTCGGACGTAATATGTGTGGAGAGGTAGAACTGTTGGCTGACACCTTATTTGGAATATCTGGCTGATGACGTCTTTCCTCCAGATCGGATGTTGGCAAAGAAGATCAAGTACATGAGTTTGAACATTTTTCTTGTCGATGGAGATCTGTATCGAAGGTCTTACTCTTCTCTTTTACTATATCTGGTGTCATCCGAGGCTAAATACATTCTTCGGGAGGTTCATGAGGGGATATGTGGAGACCACATGGGTGCTAAGGCTTTGGCGTACAAGGTGCTTTAACAAGGATTATGTGCAGAAGTGTCCCAAGTGCCAATTGAATAGTCCTATTCCCTGTCAGCCGCCTGAAGAGTTGTTCATTGTTTTGTCCCCGGTCCCATTTTCTATATGGGGTATTGATATTTTGGGTCCACTACCGAAGGCGAAAGGTTAGGTCAGTTTCGTAATAGTGGCCATCGATTATATGAATAAATGGGTAGAAGTCAAGACCCTTCGGAAAATCACGAAGCAAAAGTGTTTGAAATTCCTTAAGGAATTCGTGGTCTTTCAATTTGGAATTCTAATGGTGTTGGTCTCAGACAACGGCTGACAATTTGTGGGTTCTAAGTTTGAGCAATTTATAAAAGACTTGGGGATTCAACATCGAAAAACTTTAGTGGCACATCCTCAGTGAAATGGTCAGGTAGAAGTCACTAATAGGACTCTACTGAATGGAATCAAACAAAGGCTCGATGAGGCGAAGGGAAGGTAGCCCAAAGAGTTGCTTAGTATATTGTGGGAATATCGGACTACTCCGAGGACAACAACAAACGATTATCCGTTCAGACTAGCCTATGGGACCGATACTCTCATTTCAGTTGAAATTGGGTCTCCTTCACTTCGGGTCAGCCAATTAAAAAATCTATATAATGGTGAAGGCATCCGCCTCAATTTGGATTTGTTGGAGTAAGTTAGGGAGTCGGCCCTGGCAAGGCTTGCAGCCTACCAAAGGAGATTGGCCAAACATTACAATAAATGATTAAAATTGAGGACATTTGAAGTTGGGGATTTGGTTCTTCGAGAGGTGGAGGCTTCTACGCCCCAAAATTTTGGGAAATTGATGCCTAATTGGGAGGGACCCTATGAGGTCATAGAATTGCCGAAGCCAGGTACTTACCGGCTTCGACCAATGGATAGGACAGAAGTCAAGAACACTTGGCATACATGCAGACTTAGAAAATATTATCGGTAGTGCATGTTAAGTAGTTCATTCTTATAACTCTATAAATTATTCAAAGTTATCAATGAAATGGATATTCAATTTTTTCAAACGAGTATTTTCATTAATTTCTTATAAGATATTCAGTTTCCCAAAACGAATACTTTTATTACTCACTTATATTTGAGTGGATATTTAGTTTATCTAAACGAGTATCTTTACCGAATTGCATAATTGTTCAGTTATTTAAACGAATAATAGTTTCATTAATTTTCATAAATATTTACAACTGTTGGGTAGTTACATTGATAACTTCAGGATTAAAAAAAGAGGAACATCTATTACTAAGGAGGGTCATTATCTGCTTCATCTTTGACAAAGTTCAATACAGAGACATCGAGCTTGACAACTGTGATTTTTTCCTTATCTTTGCTTCGTGTGATTTTGTAACCCTCAACATACATCTGCATCACCTTTGTCGATAGCTCAGGAGATGTTATGTACTATTGGCAGATCTGTTGTTTAAGTGTTTCGGTCAAGGGGGATCCCATGGCCTTGTATTCCTTGAATTCCTTTTCCAAGGAAACATAAGTGTGGAACATGTGTTCCCCTCTCTTGACCACATCCAAGATTTTTCGATTCAGAGTAGAGTTGATCCTCATCAGTCATTCGTTTTCCTTTTGCATCGCCTCACAGGTCTCGATAAGACTCTTTTGACGAGCTTCTACTTCGGCGGCACCCTCCTTTAGCTTTGCGATATCGGCTTGAAGATTTTCGCAATAAAAGAAGGTATTCTGGTGTACTCTTTCTTTTGGGAGGGCGACCCTAAGTCACTCGTTTTCCTCTTTAAGTTATTTGCCTTGTTCTTCAATCTTTTCCCATCGCCGGATGAGTCGAGTAGAGATAGAAGAAGACTGAAATCAATGCTATAAAGAAGGTTGGTGTCTAACATAATTGAAAAAGGTTTGTACGAAAGAAGGAAGAAATCAGATGGTCTTACACGACCTTGGTTTATGATATTGGCATATATAAGCTCCTTGATGGTTATGTTTTGGAATCGGTGCTCATCAGTTGAGAAGAAGAATTTTTCGAACAATTCGTGCAGGTAGTCCTCTGGGTCTTCAGGCCAAAGCGTCATCGAGGCTTGTGCCTCTCGGACTCGACTGGATTTAGCTTGTTCTGTTGGAGGAGAAGGGGTATGTTTTAGGTAGCGTTCGGGAGAGGATTCAATTTTGGCTTTTTTAGTTGGGGGTCTGGATGAGGGGTCTTCGGGTTCCTTTCCTTTTTTGCTTTGATTTTGGTCAGGAATATCTGTTTTGTGACACCCCCAAAATAGGTCCACACAACCCATTTTGGGTCACCAAATACACATTACTAAATCCAAATACAAACCTTCCAATTTATAACTATTAAGCTGTCGTGTAAAATACAACAACACATAAACTGTGAGTTTCAATACAAATAACAGTACTCACACTCCAAACCAATGATACTTTATATAAAGATACAGTCGATAACTGTTTTAGGAATTAAAATATTTGGAAAATGCTCAAGGAAGCCTTCATATATGGGAGGCCATGCATCTAAGTTATAATAGATATTTCATTCCTGTAATACCCATCAATAGTTCTTCGTTGTACCCAAGATAAGGAGAACTTTCACCACCTGCCTTTACCTGAAACACCAAAGCTAATAGTTAAATTCAAAATTCATGTTCATAATCATGTAAATCAACAATTTCTCCTTGCCACAAAGGCTTAATAGAATTTTCACTCAATGTCCTTGCCACAAAGGTTAAAGACACTCAATAATCATTTCGTCTTTACACCCCACTCCAAAGACATTCAAATGTAACAACAATGTTCATGATCATACCAATTAATTTTCTATCTTTGCACTACGGGCCAAAGATATTCAACTGTATCATCAGTGGTCATGATAATGGCATACACCAGTTCATCTTTGTACTACGAGCCAAAGATATCAATTAACAGTTCATCTTTGCACTACGGGCTAAAGATAACTTTCACCACAATTTAAGTCTTGGGGATTATGACAATGATATAAAAAATGAATCCAGTGAGATCAAAGATAAATATTAAAGATTTATAATTTAATTTATCCAGATTTCAAGAATTTTCAAATTGTCAACATGAAGATCAAAACATGGATTCAATTTCAAGAATAAGATTCATAAAAGATAACTTGGACAAAGAAAAGGAAATTAAATTCTGTTGTGAATAATACTCATGAATAGTACCGTATGAATAGTACACATGAATAGTACCGTATGAATAGTACCATATGAATAGTAACCAGGATGAATAGTACCGTATGAATAGTACCCCAACATGAAAATATTAAAATTTCATAAGAAATTTCAGACAAATATTCCAGTGAAATGATACTAGATGTAGCGCAAACTATTACAGATATTCTACTAATTTTAGGGATTTTCACCATTTAATAATAAGGTTATGGAAACAAATAATATTTTCGTACCATAAATGGAGAAAATATAAATGAAAACGATATCCCTTAATGAATACAAAAGAAATGATATCTCATATGAGTATGAAAGAATATACGAAACTGCAAATGAATCGTCATGCGGTAATCCGCGTAAGACAGATCATTTCAACAACTTAATAAAGAATGAATATGAAGGGTTATTCACCAGGCATGCGGTAATCCGGGTAGGTAGATTATTTTCTTAGAATAATAAGAAATAGAATTACAACCCTTATGAGTATTAAAAATAACATCATTTCCCTTAGTAGGAGACTAAATCTGACTGGTATAGCGGAGATTATCTTGAGAAAATTTTGTACTATTTGCTACACTCAAAGTATCATTATACTCGAAAGGAATATGCACAATATTATAGAAAAAAGAATTCTCTGACATGCCTGTATCCATAGTTTCAGATCGTGACCCAAGATTCACTTCAAGATTTTGGGTTAGCTTGCAAAAAGCTATGGGCACGGATTTGCGATTTAGTTAGGCATACCATCCCCAAACCAGACGGACAATCGAGAGGACTATTCAAACTCTTGAAGATTTATTAAGACTCGTGTCCTGAGACTTCAAGGGCGGTTGGGATAAGTATTTACCATTGGTGGAATTCTCCTACAACAACAGATTATCGTGCAAGTATAGGTGTGGCTCCATTGAAGCATTATATGGACGAAAAATGTCGTTCTCAATATGTTGGGATGAGGTGGGTGAAGCAACATTGTTGGGACCCGAAAGTTAAATGCGTATGACTCACCGAAAAGATCCAAATGATTCGACAATGTATACAAACGACACAAGATCGACAAAAGAGTTATGCGGATCTTCATCGAAAGGGACGTGGAATTTAATGTGGGGATCATGTATTGTTGCGAGTTGCTCCATGGAAGGGAGTTACAAGATTTGGGAAGAGAGGAAAGCTCAATCCACGATTTATCGGTCCATTTCAAATTCTTGACCGAGTAGGAAATGTAGCCTATAGACTTGCGTTACCTCCGAGTATGTCTCGTGTTCATAATGTGTTTTACATATCTCATATTTCGTAAATATGTGAAAGACCCGAACCACGTTATCGAGTTAGAACCCATTTAGATAGCCAAGACTTAACGTATGAGGAGGTACTGTCAAGATCTTGGATAGGAAGGAGCATGTCCTACGCGCAAAGGTCATACCACAAGTTAAAGTTTTGTGGAGGAATCATGCTATAGAGGAAATGACCTGGGAATTGGAAACGAAAATGAAAGCGAGGTATCCTCACCTTTTCGAAACACCAGTACGTCACGTCCAATTTCGAGGACGAAATTTCATAAGGAGGGAGGTTGTAAGACCCCAAAATTTTTAAATAAAAAGAATTTCCTTTATTTATTATTTTGAAATAGTAAGGGTTGATTTGATTAATGTGGATAGTTAAGGGTTAAATACGCAAATATTTCAAAATAAGCAAGTGGTTATAAAATATTCATTATCGCTTGGGAATATTCGTTTGGTCGTGGAATATTAAATCTTTGTCAGGGAATATTCGTGCACTGACGGCCGCGACCATGTGTGGGCCCCATAACTTGAAAGCGATTGGATGAAGAAAACGACAAATATAAGTTGTTTTTAAATAACTACGTAGTTGTTCTTGAATTATCTTTGTTGGAATACACGTGGTTAAAATACACTAATACGCGTTGTTGAAAGCAAATACTGCACCAGACGGCACCAATTATTGATTCTTACGTGAAGGCACTACTCAATAATGATTACGATAATTATCGCTTAGTATTTTATTGAGTTAATAATTGCTTTGCGTTGATATTTTATATTCTTGTTGTTTCAATAATTGTCATTACACAAGATTTTTCATTATCGAAGCAATAATTCATATTATCTCAATAATATTATTAGATAACATTATTGACAATGTCTAGAAAGTTCTGCTCTAAGGAGAGGTTTGGTCACCTAATCATGCCCAAGATGAAGAAATTCTTATTGAAAGCCCCTCTTCCTGAAGCTGCTCGTTTGTCAATATTGTGATTCTAATAATATTATTTGTGAATAATTAATTATTGATTTATATGATGAGGAAAATATTGATTTTATGTGGATATAGATGGAGAAAATTTTTAAAATGACAATTGTTGAAAATTAATATTTTATCTTTTTCTCGATAAAATAATTCATTTAAATATATTATTTTAATAATATATTAACTAGGTGATATTTTTACAACGAATGTGGGATATATGAGTATACGAGGAGGAAGAGTATTTTTGTTGCAATAAATGTTTAAAACATGTTAAACATGTCGGTTGGACCCCATTTATTGACCGAAATTTGATTATAACTTTATAAAATCGCCTGCTTTGTGGATTTGGTCAATTTCTATTTGGAATTTGAAAACCTTTCTTCTGCAAAGTTGTAGAGAATTGAAATTCCTATAAAAACTCATGAGATTCAAATTTTCTGATGAAAGGGCTATTTATTATGAATTATTGAAGTTCAAGCTCAAAATAATTGATTTTTGGGAGTTTAAATTATTTTTGTTAAGAAAAACGTTTTTGTATTTTTTTTTGGACATCATTAACATGTGTGGCTGGTGTTTTGACCAAAAGGTGGGCTAAGGAAAATTTGTATAATTATATTAATATTATATTAAATTTTCTCGCTTTGGTGTTCTAAGCAATTTCCTATAAATAGGGTCTTGGGTTAGAATTGAAAATCACACCGTAAACTCAAGTTTTCTCTCTATTTCTCTCTCGATATTTTGAGCGTATTCTTGTGAGTATTTTGAGTATACTTTGAGTATTGATATACGGTGCAAGTTCATTCAATAATTATTCCATCAAAGTCTTTAACTCTTTTGAGGTAAGGGATATTATTTTTTTCGTAATGATATTATTTCTTCAATATCATTATCTTTGAAATGTTGATCCAAGTTTTTATCAAATTTGGAACTTTTTCATGTCGGGGTTACTATTCATGGGTTACTATTCATGAGTTACTATTCACGAGTTACTATTCATGAGTTACTTATTCACGAAGTTACTATTCACGCAGTACTATTCATGAAGCGTGAAGATGTTTTTGTGGAATTTCTATCTTTTGGTGTCTGAGTTACTATTCACGTATCTGGCACTATTCACGATATCTGACACTATTCACGTGATACTGGTGACTATTCAATTTAAAAATAAAATTTCTTCTTTTCGTCTAAAACATCTATTCGGATACTAACTCGATTGTATCCATGTTTTGATCATTCTTGAATTTTACACCACTATGATTATTTTTGAGGTATTTTTGGACGTGGATAAAACCAAGTACGAATCCTTAATCCTTGATCCTTGTCATTTTGTTTCAATCGGATTCATTTCTTTAAAAAAAAAATATTTTCATCATCCTCGGTCTTAAATGATGATATTATGGAATATCTTTGGCACAGGTGCAAAGATGAATGATTTCTTAAGAATATCTTTGGCACAGTGGTGCAAAGATGAATGATTTCTCAAGAATATCTTTGGCCAGAGTGCAAAGATGAGCAGTGTTTAAATGAACATGACCAACGTCGATGAATATCTTTGGCTTTTTGTAGTGCAAAGATGAATATTTGATTCTAGATGTATATTGATTGATGTTACGGGGATAAAAGATGAGCGATGAACTTTTAAATTCATACATAGAAGATAGTAGTTTGCATTCTCTACTTAACTCTTCTAATGAATTATTATTTCATTGCGAATATTGATTTAAAATTTGTTGTCTATTGTATTCTATTATATTTTTCCATGTTGAAGACTAACGATAATTTGTTTATATTATCTTAGTCATAATATTCTTCTACCGAGCTAGTTGAGCTCACCTTTTTCTTTTTGTTCCATTTTTCTCGGGAGGCGAGAATATAGCGAGTACGAGTAGCCTGGGTATGGAATGAAGGTTTTAGAAAGGATTGTTTAGTAGTCCTCACCATTTTGTAAATTAATGTATCAATAAATGTGATGAGGATTTATTTGAGTATAGATATTGTCTCAGAAGATAATATTTGTATTCAAACTCACGCTTTCTTGTTGTAATAATAAAGTTGTAGTTGTTTACATGCCATGTATTGACAACTCGTAATAGTGTGATGTATACCTATTTTGGGGGCGTCACAGTTAGTATCGAGCTTAGGATATGATCTCTGGCGGAGATCGGGGAATAGAACTAGGAGGGAGAGACGAGTAAATCCTTCGCTAGTGTGTCATACCTAAGCTTATTTGTTAGTTGGTCAAGATATAGGGATATTATGTGATATATTGATTTCCTTAATTAACCCTTGTTTTATGACGGTATTTGAGAATGTCGTCGAGAATATTAACAATGGAAATGAGACCGTGGAGATGCTCAGACTCACCAACGAGGAGAAAGCGTAAACAGTGGCAATGTTCCTCCCGTGAACAACACCATTGAAAGCGTATGATGAACGAGGGATGTTTAGAAGTTTTTTGCGCTTCATGCAAAATCGAGACGAGGAGACTCGTGTTCAAAATACAGAGGAGAAATGATAGCAATTCACGGGTTGTCACAAATGCCCAGCGCTTCAAAGAGTTGGGACCACCGAATTTAAGGGAAAGCGATCCGATCATGGCGGAAACATGGATCAAACAAATTACCAAGATATTCGATGTCTTGGGATGCACGGAGGAACAGAAGGTTCCATTCGCCACCTTTATGTTCCGTGGCGAAGCGTATCATCGGTGGGAGTCTCAGAAGCGTACCCATCCAAACCTTTCACTCAAAGATGTCCCGGGAAACGTTTGAGAACTATTTAATGACAAATACTTTCCTGAAAGTGTTCAAATGCGTATGAAGGAAGTGGATTTCATCGATTAGAGCAAAACAACAATACGATTGTCTCAAAGACGAGGCAAAGTTTGCGAGTTATCGTGTTTGCACCTCATTTGGTGGAGAATGAGGAACGTATGACGCGGATGTTTCTTAGAGGTTTGAAACCCGGCATACGTCGAAGATCTCATTTCTCATAAATTTTCTTTATTCGATATGTTGTAAAATGTGGCTCAATTATTAGAAGCGAGATAACGAGTACTGTCAACCGAGGGACCACAACCAGGATCGTGATCGAGATAGCGGTCAATGTAATAATGATAACTGCGGAGAAGAAAACAGACGGACAGAAATGGTAACCACTCCGGTGGTAATCATGGCCATGAAAATAGAAGAAGCGAGTCGAGGAGATTTTAAAAGAGGAGATTTAACAACGACCATGTGAAGACGCATGGTCTTGAAAGAATCGGTTCTAAGGGAGGAGAACGACCACCCATCATATGCTACAAATGCGGAAAAGAGGGACATATCACCAAACCGCCCACAACAGCTCAAGGTATGCTATAATTGTGGAAAGGAAGGACATATCGCTCGAGATTGTACATTAGCGAAACCTAGTTCAATGAGGACGGTGACTCAAAAGATCGTCCCCAGAAAAAGTCAAAGTCAACGATTCCGGAAGAGCGTTTGTTGTGGATCGGGTCATAATGCGAGGAACCCAAACGAGGGTGATCACGAGTAAGCTATTTATAAATTCTTGCGAAGTTTATACCTTACTTGATACTAGGTGCTACCCATTCATTTATCTCTCCTGCATGTGCTCAACGTTTAAACTTGACTCGAGAAATTAGACTTTGACCTATCTCTGTGGAAACTCTCAGTTAGAGAAACTTTCATCACATCCACTCGCTTATAAATCTTGTTTGATTCAAGTTGGCACCGTTACCTTACCTGTTGACCTTATCTCTTTAAAGATACTTGCTTTTGATGTGATTTTAGGGATTGATTGGTTAACTACTCATCATGCCAAAATTGATTGTTTTCGTAAGGTTGTTAGTTTTCATATTCCTAACCAACCTGTTGTACGAATTCAAGCAACTAAACCATTAAAATCAATCACTGTCATATCTAATCATAAAGCTATTCGTTTATTAAAAAACGGATGTCAAGCTTTCCTAGCCCATGTTATGGATTTGAATAAAGACACGTCAAATTTGAATAATATTCCTGTTGTTATTGACTTTCCTGACGTATTTCCTGAAGAACTTCCCGGTCTACCCCCAGAACGTGAAGTTGAATTCTTTATTGATCTTGAACTTAGTACAAAGCCCATTTCTAAAACCCCATATCGAATGGCTCCTATTGAACTTCAGGAGTTAAAGGTCCAACTACAGGAATTGTTGGACATCGGTTTCATTCGTCCTAGTACATCTCCTTGGGGTGCTCCTGTTTTATTTGTAAAGAAGAAAGACGGGAGTATGCGACTTTGTATTGACTATCGGGAATTGAACCATGTCACCATCAAGAATAGGTATCCTCTACCTCGTATTGATGACTTGTTTGACCAATTCTGCAGGGGGCAATTCTTTTTCAAAATCGATCTTCGCTTCGGATATCATCAAATTGAAGATTAGAATCGAGGATATTCCAAAGACCGCCTTGAACTCTGGTATGGGCATTATGAATTCTTAGTCATGTCTTTCGGACTAACTAATGCTCCTGCAGACTTTCATGGATATGATGAACCGGTATTCAAGGAATATTTGGATCGGTTTGTTGTTGTCTTTATTGATGGCATCCTTATATATTCCAAAAGTCGTGAAGATCATGAGCACCATTTGAAGTCGGTACTCAAAGGCTTCGTGAAAACCAACTATATGCCAAATTGAAGAAATGCGAGTTCGCTCGAGGAAGTAGCATTCCTTGGGCACGTGGTGTCGAAACATGGAGTATCTGTTGATCCGGCGAAGATTGAAGCAATACAAAGTTGGGAGCAACCGAAGTCGGTGACTGAAGTACGTAGCTTTTTGGGCTTAGCTGGTTATTATCGGAGATTCGTGGAAGGGTTTTCTCGAATCGCTACTCCATTAACTCAACTAACTCGGAAGGATACAAAATTCGTTTGGAGCGAAGAATGCGAGAAAAGTTTCCAAGAGCTTAAGAGGAGACTTATTTCTAAGACTGTTCTAACAATACCATCCGGTTCGGATGGATTTGTTATCTACAGCCGATGCTTCAGCAAAGGGTTAGGATGTGTTCTCATGCAACGTGGGAAAGTCATAGCCTATGCCTCGCGACAACTTAAAGAGTATGAGAGGAATTATCCTACTCATGATCTAGAGTTAGCGGCCAATCGTTTTCGCTTAAAGATATGGAGGCATTATCTATATGGGGAGAAAGTGGAGATATATTCGCACCATAAAAGCCTTAAATATTTCTTCACTCAAAAGAACTCAATATCTTGGCAATGACGTTGGCTCGAGCTATTGAAAGACTACGACCACACTATTCAATACCATCCTGGTAAAGCGAACGTAGTAGCTGATGCATTGAGTAGAAGATCATATGCGGGAACGAGTGCGATGATGTCAAGTATACGCATAGAGCCAACTTTAATAGAAAAAGTTAAGGTTGCTCAAGCCACCGACTTTTGAACTTCGGCGCGTGATGCGTATGAAGAAGAAAGTACAAGAAGGAGCTATTCCGGGCGAGAATTGATGAAGAAGGAATACTTGAGTCCACTCTAGACTTTGTGTTCCTAACGACTACGATTTGAAGTACAAGATTATGATGGAGGCACACAATACGCCATTTGCAATCCATCCTCGAAGTACTAAAATGTATCGTGATCTTGACATACATTTTGGTGGAACAATATGAAGAGAGAGATTGCAAAGTTTATCTCGATGTGTTTAACTTGCCAACGTGTAAAGGCGGAGCATCTTGTACCTAAGGGTCCGTTGCAACCACTTGAGATTCCTAATGGAAGTGGGAACACATTACTATGGATTTCGTTACGGGTCTTCCTACGGTTTCTCAAGGCATCAATGCTATTTGGGTTATTGTTGATAGATTAACCAAGTCTCCGCTCATTTCTTGCCGATCACGGAGACTTATTCCTTGAACGTCTTCTTGCTAGTATGTGCGTGAATGAGATTGTGAGGTTGCATGGCATGCCCAGTATCCATAGTTTTGGATCGTGACCCAAGATTCACTTCAAGATTTTGGGTTAGCTTGCAAAAAGCTATGGGCACGGATTTGCGATTTAGTTAGGCATACCATCCCCAAACGGACGGACAATCAGAGAGGACTATTCAAACTCTTGAAGATTTATTAAGACTCGTGTCCTGAACTTCAAGGGCGCTTGGGATAAGTATTTACCATTGGTGGAATTCTCCTACAACAACAGTTATCAGGCAAGTATAGGTGTGGCTCCATTCGATGCATTATATGGACGAAAATGTCGTTCTCCAATATGTTGGGATGAGGTGGGTGAAGCAACATTGTTGGGACCCGAGTTAGTACGTATTACTACCGAAAAGATCCAAATGATTCGACAACGTATACAAACGGCACAAGATCGACAAAAGAGTTATGCGGATCTTCATCGAAAGGACGTGGAATTTAATGTAGGGGATCATGTATTGTTGCGAGTTGCTCCATGGAAGGGAGTTACAAGATTTGGGAAGAGAGGAAAGCTCAATCCACGATTTATTGGTCCATTTCAAATTCTTGACCGAGTAGGAAATGTAGCCTATAGACTTGCGTTACCTCCGAGTATGTCTCGTGTTCATAATGTGTTTCACATATCTGTACTTCGTAAATATGTGAAAGACCCGAACCACGTTATTGAGTTAGAACCCGGACGAATAGCCGAAGACTTAACGTATGAGGAGGTACCTGTCAAGATCTTGGATAGGAAGGAGCATGTCCTACGCCAAGAAAGGTCATACCACAAGTTAAAGTTTTGTGGAGGAATCATGCTATAGAGGAAATGACACAGGGAATTGGAAACGGAAATGAAAGCGAGGTATCCTCACCTTTTCAAAACACCGTGTATCGTCGCCAATTTCGAGGACGAAATTTCATAAGGAGGGAGGTTGTAAGACCCCAAAATTTTAAATAAAAGGAATTTCCTTTATTTATTATTTTGAAATAGTAAGGGTTGATTTGATTAATGTGGATAGTTAAGGGTTAAATACATGCAAATATTTCAAAATAAGCAGTGGTTATAAAATATTCATTATCGTCGAGGAATATTCGTTTGGTCGTGGAATATTCGCATCTTTGTTGGGGAATATTCGCATGACGCAAGCGACCATGTGTGGGCCCCCATAACTGAAAAGCGATTGGATGAAGAAAACGACAAATATAAGTTGTTTTTAAATAACAGGCGTAGTTATTGCAGATTATCTTGTTGGAATACCCGGTGGTTAAAATACACTAATACGCTGTTGTTGAAGCGATATAAGACGGTATTGCACCAATTATTGATTCTTACGTGAAGAAGGCAATACTCAATAATGATTACACATAATTACTGCTTCGATTTTATTGAGTTAATAATTCTTTGCGTTGGTATTTTATATTCTCATTGTTTCAATAATTGTCATTACACAAATTTTTTCATTATCGAAGCAATAATTCATATTATCTCGAATAATATTATTAGATAACATTATTGACAATGTCTAGAAAGTTACATCTAAGGAGAGGTTTGGTCACCTAATTGCGGCTTGAAGAAGAAGAAATTCTTATTGAAAGCCCCTCTTTCTTGAACCTACCGGTTGTCAATATTGTGATTCTCATAATATTATTTGTGAATAATTAATTATTGATTTATATGATGAGGAAAATATTGATTTTATGTGGATATAGATGGAGAAAATTTTAAAATGACAATTGTTGAAAATTAATATTTTATCTTTTTCTCGATAAAATAATTCATTTAAATATATTATTTTAATAATATATTAATTAAGTGATATTTTACAACGAATGTGGGATATATGAGTATCTGAGGAGGAAGAGTATTTTTGTTGCAATAAATGTTTAAAACATGTTAAACATGCTCGGTGGACCCCATTTATTGATTGAAATTTGATTATAGCTTTGTAAAATCGCCTGCTTTGTGGATTTCGGTCAATTTCTATTTGGAATTTGAAAAAACTTCTTCTGTAAAGTTGTAGAGAATTGAAATTCCTATAAAAACTCATGAGATTCAAATTTTTCTGATGAAAGGGCTATTTATTATGAATTATTGAAGTTCAAGCTCAAAAATAATTGATTTTTGGGAGTTTAAATTATTTTTGTTAAGAAAAACGTTTTTGTATTTTTTTGGACATCATTAACATGTGTGGCTGGTGTTTTGACCAAAAAGGTGGGCTAAGGAAAATTTGTATAATTATATTAATATTATATTAAATTTTCTCTTTTGGTGTTCTAAGCAATTTCTATAAATAGGGTGCTTAGGTTAGAATTGAAAATCACACCGAAAACCAAGTTTTCTCTCTATTTCTCTCTCGATATTTTGAGCGTATTCTTGTGAGTATTTTGAGTATACTTTGAGTATTGATATACGGTGCAAGTTCATTCAAATTATTCCAATCGTAAATCTTCTTCTTTTTGAGGTAAGGATATTATTTTTTTTTCGTAATGATATTATTTCTTCAATATCATTATCTTTGAAATGTTGATCTGAAGTTTTATCAAATTTGGAACTTTTTATGGCGGGGTTACTATTCATGGGTTACTATTCATGAGTTACTATTCACGAGTTACTATTCATGAGTTACTATTCACGAGTTACTATTCACGAGTACTATTCATGAAGCGTGAAGATGTTTTTGTGGAATTTCTATCTTTTGGTGTCTGAGTTACTATTCACGATACGGCACTATTCACGATACTTGGATATTCACCGAAAATAAAATTTCTTCTTTTCGTCTAAAACATCTATTCGGATACTAACTTCTCGATTGTATCCATGTTTTGATCATTCTTGAATTTTACACCACTATGATTATTTTTGAGGAATTTTTGGGCGTGGATAAAACCAAGTACTGAATCCTTAATCCTTGATCCTTGTCATTTTGTTTCACCGGATTCGCTTTCTTTAAAAAAAATATTTTCATCATCCTCGGTCTTAAATGATGATATTATGGAATATCTTTGGCTCGTAGTGCAAAGATGAATGATTTCTTAAGAATATCTTTGGCTGTGTGGTGCAAAGATGAATGATTTCTGAAGAATATCTTTGGCCCGTAGTGCAAAGATGAACAGTGTTTAAATGAACATGACCAATCGATGAATATCTTTGGCTGTAGTGCAAAAGATGAATATTTGATTCTAGATGTATATTGATTGATGTTACTGGGGATAAAAGATGAGACGATGAACTTTTAAATTCATACATAGAAGATAGTAGTTTGCATTCTCTACTTAACTCTTCTAATGAATTATTATTTCATTGCGAATATTGATTTAAAATTTGTTGTCTATTGTATTCTATTATATTTTTCCTGTTGAAGACTAACGATAATTTGTTGTATATTATCTTAGTCATAATATTCTTTATTGAGCTAGTTGAGCTCACCCTTTTCCTTTTGTTCCATTTTTCTCGGGAGGCGAGAATATAAGCGAGTACAAGTCGGGGTATGGAATGAAGGTTTTAGAAAGGATTGTTTAGTAGTCCTCACCATTTTGTAAATTAATGTATCAATAAAT
This sequence comes from Panax quinquefolius, assembly GCA_020205615.1. Taxonomy (NCBI): domain Eukaryota; kingdom Viridiplantae; phylum Streptophyta; class Magnoliopsida; order Apiales; family Araliaceae; genus Panax; species Panax quinquefolius. Next base: position 5,120,897 of record CM035174.1, on the reverse strand, counting down.
GTGATGAGGATTTATTTGAGTATAGATATTATCAGAAGATAATATTTGTATTCAAACTCACAGTTTTACTGTTGTAATAATAAAGTTGTAGTTGTTTCTGTACCATGTATTGACAACTCAGAATAGGTGATGTATACCTATTTTGGGGGCGTCACACCTAACCCCTTTTCTTGACTGAAATTTCTAGACATTATCAATAATGTTAATAATATGAGTAACTGTGTTGTGTAAATTATTGATTTAATAATACAAAATATTGTACAGATGATACTATGACAATAATTGAAGTAATAATATGAGATATTATTCTGCAACTATTGTGGCAATTATTGAATAAAACTTAGTGACTTCTTATAAAAGCGTCAATAATCATAGATATTGTGCAATACCGTGTGCTACTGTGTAATACAGTGTACCACTGTACTTTTATCACCGGGTATTTCAACAGTTTAATGGTAAAAGTTTTGCCGTTATTTTTATAAAAAGGTTATTTCTGTCGCTTTCTATATCCGACAGTTATTCCATTGTGGGGTCCACCAATATTCCCCAACAAAAAGAATATTTCCCGACCAAATGAATATTCCCCAACACAACAAATATTTTATGACAACTTGCTTACTTTGTAAAATTTGCACATATCACACATAACTATAACATTTATTAAATTATCACATTACTATTTAGAAAAATATTTATAAGAAAAATTAAATACTTTTATTCACTACAAAACAATGGGCCTTTAGCAATGATTTTTCGAGCAACGACTTTATAAGTCGTTGCTAAAAGTATATGTTTAGCAATAGAATTTGTCATTCATTGCAGATTGTGCCAGGCTTTCACTTTTTGCAACGAAATTCATAAGTCGTTGCAAAATTTCGTTGCTAATTCATTGGCGGAAAATTTTTTGTTAGAAATTCGTTGCAAAATTTTCAGCCACCTGCTTTCCCGTCATCGTGGGTAACGAAAGTTTTTTTGTTGCTAAAAATGGGGCTTTAGCAATGATTTTTTAGGCAATGACTTTATAAATCGTTGCTAAAAGTGTATGTTTAGCAACGAAACTTGTCATTCGATTCTTGATTGTTATCGAGCTTTCACTTTTTGCAACGAAATTCATAAGTAGTTACAAAATTTGGAAACAAAATTAGTTAAAAAATTAGATTTAAAAATTTCTAACCACTTGATTTCTCCTCATCGTGAGCGATGAAATTTTTTTGTTGCTATATTTTTCGTCATTAATATGGACCACATTCATTTGGCAACAATTTTATTTTCGTTGTATATTTTATACAACTTTTTGCAATGACTATTAAAATATTGCTTAAATTAAGATAATAATAATAATAATAATAATAATAATAATAATAATAATAATAATAATAACATTAATAATAATAATAATAATAATAATAATAATAATAATAATAATAATAATAATAATAATAATAATAATAATAATAATAATAATAATAATAATAATAATAATAATAATAATAATAATAATAATAATAATAATAATAATAATAATAATAATAATAATAATAATAATAATAATAATAATAATAATAATAATAATAATAATAATAATAATAATAATAATAATAATAATAATAATAATAATAATAATAATAATAATAATAATAATAATAATAATAACAATAACAATAACAACAATAACAATAACAATAACAATAACAATAACAATAACAATAATAATAATAATAATAATAATAATAATAATAATAATAATAATAATAATAATAATAATAATAATAATAATAATAATAATAATAATAATAATAATAATAATAATAATAATAATAATAATAATAATAATAATAATAATAATAATAATAATAATAATAATAATAATAATAATAATAATAATAATAATAATAATAATAATAATAATAATAGTACTAATAATAACAATAACAATAATAAAGAATAATAATAATAATAATAATAGTATTACTAATAATAATAATAATAATAATAATAATAATAATAATAATAATAATAATAATAGTACTAATAATAATAAAAAAAATAACATTAATAATAATAATAATAATAGTAGTAGTAATACTACTACTACTACTAATAATAATAATAATAATAATAATAATACTACCAATAATAATAATAACAATAATAGTAATAATAGTAATAGTAATAATAATAATAATAATAATAATAATAATAATAATAATAATAATAATAATAATAATAATAATAATAATAATAATAATGGTAAACGTTGTCTGTTGTTGCTTTCTATGGTCTATATTTAAAAACAGTTGTTATATGCATGTATTATAACATTTTTAAGTCATGCTACAACGTTTTAAAAACGTTATATAAATTTGTCTAAATAGATGACGCATTCTAAACGTTGTGTAAATGTGTCTAACGTTGTCTGATATATTAAACTACAATATTTTTAGCCGAAAAATGTTGTGGAATCATACCATCTACAACGTTTTCAATAATCTAATAATTTTTGGAAAACAAATCTATAACGTTTTTTTAGGAAAAAAAACGTTGTATAATGTGTCAAACTACAACGTTTTAAAAACGTTGTATAAAGGGTGTCAAATAGATAAAACCGTGACGCCCCCAAAACAGGAATACATCACCTATTCTGAGTCGCCAAATACATGGTACAGAATACAAATACAATCTTAAATATACTGACATGAAATTTGTGAGTTTGAATACAAATATTGTTTACTGTAGAGTATACAAACTCAAAAGGAGTCCTTATTACTATTATTATCACACTATTTCACGTAATAGTGAGGACTACTAATGCAAACATCTAGGACCATCACTCTGTTCCCCGACTAGTCCCAAATACGTTCTCATTTCACAGAGAAGACGGTGAAAGAAAGGGTGAGCTCAACTAGCCCAATGAAGAAATATTATGACTAAGATAATGCGAGAATAAATTATTATTAGCCTTAAACAAAGGTTAAACGATACAATATAACAAACATCAAGTTTAATCATATGGAATAAACAATCCATTAAAAGAGTCAAGTAGAGAATAAAATCTACTATCTTTAATGATTTAAAAGGTTTTTCATCACTTTTATCGCTGGGACTCAGCTTAATAAATAATCCACATCATCAAATCATTCATGCACTACAGCCAAGGATATTCTTTAGTATCACGACCATGAATTATCCATGCACTACGAGCCAAAGATAATCATGTTTTCATCAACGGTCCTAATCATGTCATAAAACAATTCATCTTTGCACCCTTGGCCGAAGAGAATCCATAGCCATAATTATACCAAAAAGTCCATCAATGCACTACGGGCCAATGAGGACTTTTTACACATCATTTGTAACATTACGGTCATGATTATACCGAATAATTCCTGGTCATAATCATACCAAGTCCATCTATGCACTATAGGCCATAGATGACTTTCAACATAATATAAACATGAGGATGATGACAATGACATAATAATTCAATAAAACAAGTTCAAGAATTAATTTATCCAGGAATCAATAACGTCCAAATTGTCAACATGATACTACTTTGTAGAGTAAAATTCAAGAATGCTCAGAAGAATATTTCCATAAAAAGATACTGGATGAACCGCAAATATCAAGGATATTCCACTAATTTCATGGGGTATAGAAGTCAAAACTTAAACCAACTGAGTATAATAAAGAATGGAATAACAAAAGAAATCACCGAGGCATGCGATAGAATACATGACGATGTGTTATTCCAACAAAATAATAAATAACGGAACCGGTCCCATGCGTAGAACGCATGCATGTGATATTCAACGTAATAATAAAGATTTTAATCGTCCCAGTAAAACGCATTGCATGTGATATTCAGCGAGAATAATAAAGACGGAACCAAGTCCTGCCGTGAAACGCATGAGCGTGATATTCCAATGTAATAATAAAGATTTTACCCGGTCCGTGAGAACGCATGCATGTGGATATTCCAAATGAATAATAAAGAATGGAATAATAGAAAAATTTCACCAAGTATGCGGTACTTCGCATAGACAGGTTATTCCAACATAATAACAAAGAATGGAATAACAGAAGTTCTCTTCATGAAGACGAAAGAAAGAAATAATACCCCTTACGAGTACAACAAATAATATCCCTTACCTTAAAAAAACTGGATACTAGAATAGTGAGGTAGCAGACTTCTCTTCGTCTTTCTCTCTATAATTTCTCTCTATAATAATTGCTTTAAAGCTTTTGTGAATTGGTGAGAAATGAAGGAAGAATGAGCTTCTATTTATAGGAAAATATAGTTTCGATAATTGCACATTTTGGGGCTCGAAATATTACAGTATAATACCTTCCTCTTTTTCTTCATTTTTAATTTAGTCTTGAAAGTATTATCTATCTTGCACCAACTCCCCTAATAGTAAATCATGTGAATCAATAGTACAATCATGTGAATAAATAGTATAATCATGTGAATAAATAGTATAATCATGTGAAAAAATTAATTACAGAATAGTACCTTCAACTATACCTCCATTTTTAACTTAGTCATGAAAGTATTATCACTCTTGCACCACCACCCCTAATAGTATAAGAATGTGAATCAATAGTACCCCGTGAATAGTAACTCATGAATAGTAACTCGTGAATAGTATTCCGATACAAAAAGTACTCCGAATACCCGAGTGAACAATATAACCTCCAGACATCAAGTATCATCGAAATAAATGTCAATTTCCACTAACACAAATAATCTCAATACAATGGAACAATCAATTTCATCTTTAATCAACACAACTTATTCATTATTAATATTATAACTCACAATATTTAACAACCAAGTCGTTCCCAGGAAAGAGGGGGCTTTCCGATAAGGATTTCTCCTTATTGGAGCGCATTAGGTGACCAAACCTCTCCTTGATGAACTTCTGAACATTGTCAATATTGCAAATAATAATATGAATAACTTCGTCGTCTCAATTATTGATTTAATAATAATAAATATTATGCAGATGATACTGTGACAATAATTGAATCAATAATATGAGAGATATGATGTAGCAATTACTGTAGCATAACTGGGTGTAACTGAGTGACTTCTTATGTAAGCATCAATAATCAATACCATGTGCTACTATGTAACCACGCGTATTACTGTACTTTTACTACCGGGTAGTTCAACAGTTTTAACGGTAACACTTTCGCCGTTATTTTTATAAAAAGATAATTCTGTCATTTTCTAACTACGACAATACTTCTGTTGTGGGGTCCACCAATGATTGTGTCGTCGTACGGATATTCCCTGACAAAAAGAATATTCCCTGACCAAACGAATATTTTATAACAACTTGCATACTTTGCAAAATTTATAAATACTACCCACAACTATAACATTATATCAAATCCACTCCATAATATAAAAAAATAAAAAATTATTTCGAGAAAATTAAATATTTATTCATAAAATATGGGGTCTCACAAATACCCTTAAATACGATGTTTCTGGGATAACAACCACAACGTTTTTTACGCGTTATCTATTTACTGTTTTGTAGTAGTGTTTTTTTTACCTACCTTAAATATATCTTAGGCTAGTAACAATATAAGTTAGTTTGGGTGCTTTATTATCAAAGGATCGCCTTTTAAAAATTGAGCATTACTTACACAAGATCAATTTCCTTTCTATCACATTATTTCCATATGGCTTCACTATCATATATGATGGTTCTCTGAAAATGATGAATGGTTTATCCAACATTCCCATATGACTAGCATATACTTTGTAAATCACAATTTTTTTGACTGTTATATGTGTTTCATAGTTTAATTTGGTGAAGTTTCACAATATATGTTTTAGAGAAGGTGAATTGAACAAAAGAGCCACAACAGGATTCACAACGATAATTACAGCAACAACCACCAAATATATTACAACAAGACATGCTGCTAAGGCACCAAACATCAGACTCGTTCCAGAAACATCATGCAATTAAGCAGGAAAAGCAGTTATCGCAATCAACAATTTCCTTTCCAAAGCAAAATCATCAAGTATGGTTCGACTTTATTTACACGCATACGAACATATTTATCAAGTTGTACTTTCATCATTATAAGCCTGTAAAATGTATGTTCACTTGTAGCATTATTTATGAGCACCAATTATTATCTTGATCCGTGTGTCAATGTATACCCACCAGGAGGAGGTTCACGAAACACATGCTTATCTTCTTCAGGATATTTGATTTAGATATTAATTTTGTAGTCAATAAAAAGGGTATTACCTTCTTCCATGTCCCTTGATTAGTAAGAAAATAACACAACATTATTGTCTTTGTGTATTGATTTTGGCACTAAGTTCCTCTCGTGACCTATTTGCTTCATTTTCCTGATTTGTTATTATTTTTAAATATGTGCAGGAAGACTGCTTCTATGACCTGCCTTACAATACTGGGTATCAAATTTTTGTGCTACATTTACGGAAGACAAGGGACGAAATTATGAAGTGTACTCTCTCTCTATATATGTAGATATATACTTTGATTGAAGAACTGTGGTAGCTTTAGATGATTAATTGTAAAGATAATGAATGATTATGTAGTGGATGATTTTATTAAGTTAATAATATTTTAGTTTTTTGTATTTTTGCCATTATTTGCTATGGGGACATTGAGCCAACCAGGTACACAAAAAGAATGTCAAATTTTGATTTGGCAACAGAATAATTTGTTACCAAAGCATTGAACAAGTTTTAATAGAGCAACAATTTTTTATACATTTAGCAATAAATTTCGTTGCTAATGGCATTAAAAATATAATATTTGGCAACAAAAAATTAACCTAATAACAACGGAGAGGATATTGTTGTTAATACTAAAATAACATTCAACATTTTTTATCGTTGCAAATCATATCAACTTTCGTTGTACATATAAAGAAACAACAACATATAATGTCGTTGCTAATCGACGACTTTCGTTGCTATTGAAAAATAACCAGCAGCAAACATTTTCGTTATTGATTTAGCATAATGTCGTTGCCAAATAATATAATCAGCAACGAAAATCGTCGCAAAAAAGTTTACATTCCGCAACGAAAGCAAGCTTAGGCAACAATTTTCATGATTTACTGCAACGAAAAATGTCGTTGCAAAATGGTGTGAATTGCAACGAAAATGAATGGTTGTTGCAAAAAAAAAAAGAGTTCATTTCGTTGCCAATTAGTAGGCTTTTGCAACGAAATGGAGTTTTTAGCAACAAAATTTTAATTATTCTGCAATAATACATTTTGTTTCTAAAGGATCGATGTTTCTGTATGAAAGCCAAATTTCGTTGCAAAATGTATTAGTTTTGGCAACGAAATATGTTCGTTGCAGAACAATCAGCAACGCTCATTGTGCAACGAAAGACGCAACGATAGTAAAATCGTTGCCAAAACCCTTTAGCAACGAAATTTGGCACCTTTAACAACGAAAATCAGTTGCTGCTGAAGCCCCATTTTTTTTGTAGTGATTTCAAAAATTTTGGGGTCTTACATGTTTGCTTGGAGGTAGAGGCTAGGATATTTTCGGATGTGGTGATGGGGGTTTCGGACAAAGTAGCCTTTGGCGCTTCAGTAGGACCAGATTTTGTGATGGTTTTATTTCACCTCTTTTTGATCCGAAGGATCTTTGTTCTTTCAGAGTTGGGCATATCTAAAGAGCTTTTTCTAAAAGATGGGGTGGGGATTATTTTGGTGGGAGGTGGAGGAAGGCTTGTAGGCGGGTTCGGTTCATCATTAGTGGTGAGGGGTGCTTCGATTATGATAATTAGAGGTGCGGTTTCGGTGATCGGAGGGGCAGTGGAGGGTTGGCTGGCATCTTCGATATTGATGTCTTCGGAGTTGAACTCTTCGTGGGGTGGTAATTTGATGAGGGATAATGCAAACGAAGAATGGGATCAGAATTAATGGTAAACGTATGGCATAAAGAGTACATTAAAACAAAGGCTTCAGGACTTATATTTGTGTTCGTAGAGCCAGGTTAGGGTTGGACAGGAGTCTAAAGTCCCATTCACTTACCGAGAGTTTTTGGATCAGTTTTACTATCTCTACGACTCTATTTTGGGAAAGTATATCAATGACTACTGTTGGGCTTCCAAACTTAGCACATTCAGGGATTCCCAAACTTAGCACATTCAAGGATTCGATGGGTGTCAGGTCCTCTGATGAAAAACCAGTGTGTATGTGTCACCCCTTGTTGCTCGATGGGGAGTTCATTATGGTTCATTTTTCAAGGTATTTGGGGAGATTTGTTCTGGAATGTTGTTTGTGTAATATTCCGAATAATTATGAGTTAGTAAACGATAGTATTGAATTATTATTATAATGGTGGCTTATGGTGATCTGTGGAAAACGGATGTTGATGGGTTAGAGAAAAAGAATAATACTCAAAATATAATTGAGTTCAAATGAAGATTATGAAGATTATTGAACAGAAATTTATATGAATTAGTTAAGAAAATAAATGAGATAGGTAATACAAAACTTATATTAAAGCGGTACGTTAAAATTAGTCAACGATAATGGTTTTAATTGGAAGAGAATAGACGTAGATCGAGTAAGGAGATTTCAATGCTTGTGATTCCGAGGACGGAATCCTCATAAGTGGGGAAGAATGTGATTACACAGTAGCACACGGTATTGCACAGTATTTTTTAATATTGATTCTTACGTAAGAAGTCACTCAGTTTCATTCAATAATTACAAAAGTAATTGTTGCATAGTATCTCATATTATTGATTCAATTATTGTCAAAGTATCATCTGCACAATATTTTATATTATTAAAGCAATAATTGACGCGACACAATTATTCATATTATTAGTTAGCATTATTGGCAATGTCTAGAAAATTCTGTCGAGGAAAGGGGTTAGGTTATATAATTGTGCGCCAATAAGGATAAATCCTTATCGAAAAGCCCCCTCTTTCTTGGGAATGATATGGCTATTAATATTGTAAGCTTATAATATTTTTATGAATAATTATTATGTGGTGGATATTGGTTCAATTTTGATATAAATGAAGGAATTTAGCATGAAATATTTTTTGAAAGTTTGGCAATTATCTTCTCCGATAAAATATTCATTCAAATATATTATTATAGTATTACAAATTTTTTTATAATTTAAATGGTAATATTATTATAATAATATATGATTTTTAGGATTTGAATAAAAGTGGAGTGAAGGTTATCATTTTGATTTTGAATTCCTTTTCCAAAATAATTGCGTGCATAATTCTCCTGCAAATTCTTTTTCTTTGTCCAAAGTGTGGCTCAAAAGCATCTCCTGCAGTGAATTTCTTTGTTGCCAAAATAGTGGGCCCGAAATATGGAAAATGAGAAGAGTTAGGCATGTAGGAGGTTAGGCGGAAAGAGAAAGAAAGGAAAAGTTAGGCACTCTGCTTAACTTGTCTCCCTCCGTTACACTATAAATAGGGGGTAACCCCTCCTACCTAAAACACACGTTCAATATCAGAAATTCTTATTCTATAGTATTGTGAGTATTTCTCTTGGGTATAAGGATACTTTGAGTGCATCTTTTTGTGCAAGATTTTCTCAGAATAATATCCGATATTCCAGTCAAATCCAGTTTCTACTAAGGTAAATTATATTATTTTATTGCAATACTCGTAAGAAATATTATTTTATTTCATACTCCATATTTTGTAAGGGATATTATTTCATTTCATATTCATAAATTTAAACTTACTATGGTAAGTATTGCTTCTATAATTCCTAAAATGATTAGAAATTCTTTAAGTTTTGCGATTTATCTAATATCATTTCACTGGAATATTGGTCTGAACTTTCTTATTAAATTTTAAACTTTTCATGTCTGGGTACTATTCATACGGTACTATTCATGTGAACTATTCATATAGTACTATTCACGAGTACTATTCATAACATAATTTAATTTTTTTTCTGTCCAAATTATTTTTGATACATGAATATCATTCTTAAATTGTACTTCACAAATAGTTATCATGTTGTGAATTTGTGCATTTTTGAACTCTAGATAAATTAAATTAGAAAACCTCTAATATTTATCCTTTATCTCACTTGATTGAATCTTTACATCATTGTCATCATCCTCATTCTTAAATTATACTAGAAGTCATCTTTGGCCCATAGTGCAAAGATGGACTGTTGATTGGTATGATTATGACCATGAATTGTGTATTGGTATAATCATAACATTTAATGTTATAGATAAGGTTTGGATTAAAAGTCCTTTTTGGCTCATAGTGCATAAATGGATAGGTGTTTGGCATGATCATGACCACTAGTGATACTAACGAATATCCTTGGCCCGTAGTGCATGGGTAATTCGTTGATTTGAAATATTTATTGAATGATGTTACAGGGTTAAAATATTAATGATGGAATTTTAAATCATAAAAGATAGTAGATATCATGCTCTACTTGACTCTTCTAATGGATTGTTGTTTCCGCTGTAGTTGTATTCTAAAACTTGTTGTCTATTGTATTCTATCAGATTTTTCCCTATTGAGGACTAAGGATAATTTTTTCTATATTATCTTAGTCATAATATTCTTTACTGGTCTAGTTGAGCTCACCATTTTCTTTTTGGTTCCATTGTTCTTCTCAGGAGACGAGAATGTAGTTGGGACTAGTTGGGGAGTGGGGTAATGGTCCAAGATGGTTGTTATAGCAGTCTTCACTATTTTGTAAAATAGTGTAACAATAATTGTAATGAGAACTTTATTTGATTTTGGATATTGTCTACAAGACAATATTTGTATTAAAACTCTCAGGATATGTGTTGTCGTATTTTGCACGACAGTTGTATTAATGAAGTTTGTATTTAGTTTATGTACCATATATTTGGCAACTCAGAATGAGGTGTGTGTACCTATTTTGGGGGTGTCATAGTTGGTATCAAAGTTTAGGGATATGATCTCTGGTGGAGATATGAGATTAGAACGAGGAAGGGATAGAAGAGTAAAACATTCGCTAATGTGTCATACCTAACCTTATTTGTTATTTGTTATTGGTCCGTCAGAATATAAGGTTAATATGTGGCATGTTAATTTCTTTAATTAACACTTGTTTTGTGATAGTGTTTGAGAATGACATCTGAAAATTTTGAGATAAGCAATGGAGCACATGAGACCGTTGAGACACCACCAATCAATAACCAGGATAATGTGCATCAAGAAGGCAATAATCCTTATGTAAACAACAACACCGAACAAATAATGATGATGGGATGTTTAGGAGCTTTCTACAGTTCATGCAACACCAAACGAGAGAAACTCCTATTTAAATATAGGTGGAAACAATGACAACTCACGGCTGGTCACTACTAAGCAATTCAAGGAGTTGGGACCACCGTTGTTTTTGGGAAAGATAGAGTCACTTAAGGCAGAGGCATGGATTAAGAAGATTACACAGATATTTGATGTCTTGGGATGCACTAAAGAACAAAAAGTTTCCTTCGCCACATTTATGTTACACGAAGAGGCAAATTACTGGTGGGAATCTGTAAAACGTACTCATCTATCCGCACTTCAGATGTCTTGGGAGAGGTTCTAAGAATTATTCAACGACAAGTACTTTCCAGAAAGTATTCGTCACATGAAGAAGGTGGAATTCATCAAACTGGAGCAGAACAATATGACTGTATCGCAATACGAGGCAAAGTTTGCGGAGTTATCCTAGTTTGCATCCCATTTAGTAGATAATGAAGAGCGAATGGCGTAAATGTTTCTAAGAGGTTTGAAACCCGAAATTCGTCAACATCTCATCTCTTATAAACTCTGTTTGTATTCAGATGTGGTGAATAGAGCTCAATTATTGGAGCGGGATTATGAGTCAGCTCAACCAAAAGACAAAGAATTGGCGACGATAATAGTTATACCAAAGTGCAACGATCCATCGAGCAATGATAAAACCAACGTGCGAAATGGTAACCACTTCGTTGGTTATCATGGCCAAGATAATAGGAGAGGTGAGTCAAGTGGAAATTTTAAAAAGAGAAGATTCAACAATGACGGGAAGAAGTCGGCAGTAGCACCAGCACCAACACCAACAACAATTTCTAGGGGAGGAGAACGACCGCCGGTTAGATGTTACAGACGCGGAGAGGAGGGACACATAAGTCTAAATTGTACACGACCCTCCAAGGTATGTTTCAGTTGGGGAAAAGACGGTCACATGGCTCAATTTTATCCTGTAGCAAAGACAATTCCAGCTGGGACGGTGGCACCAAAGGCGACTACGGGCAAAACAAAGTTGGTGGTTCAAGGGAGAACATTTGTCGTGATGTCCCAAAAGGCGAGGAACCCGAATGAAGTTATCACGGGTAAGCTAATCATAAACTCTTGTGAAGTCTATACCCTATTAGATACTGGTTCTACCCATTCTTTTATTTCACCTGCTTGTGCTTAACGTTTGAACTTGACCCCTGAGAAATTAGACTTTGACTTATCTGTTGAAACTTCATTAGGAGAAACCTTCATTACATCCACTGCTTATAAATCTTGTTTGATTCAAATCGGCACCCTCACATTACCTGTTGATCTTATCTCTTTGAAAATACTTGTATTTAATGTGATTTTAGGGATTGATTGGTTAACTACTCATCATACTAAAATTGATTGTTTTCATAAGGTCGTTAGTTTTCATATTCCTAATCAACCTGTTACGCGAATTTAAGCAACCAAACCACTAAAGTCAATCACTGTCATATCAAGTCATAAAGCCATTCGTTTATTGAAAAACAGATGTCAATCTTATCCCATGTCATAGATTTTAAAAAAAATACGTCAGATTTAAATGGTATTTCTGTTGTTAATGAATTTCCTGACGTATTTCCTGAAGAACTTCATGGCCTACCCCGAAAACGTGAAATTGAATTTTGTATTGACCTTGAACTCGGTACAAAAACGATTTCTAAAACCCCATATCGAATGGCTCCTATTGAACTTCAGGAGTTAAAGATTCAACTACAGGAGTTATTAGACATTGGTTTCATTCGTCCTAGTACATCTCCTTGGGGTGCTCCTGTTTGATTCATAAAGAAAAAAGATGGGAGTATGCGACTTTACATTGACTATCGGGAGTTAAATCATGTCACCATAAAAAATAGGTACCCGTTACCTCGTATTAATGACCTGTTTGACCAGTTGCAAGGTGCTAAATTCTTCTCAAAGATTGATCTTCATTCCGGATATCATCAGTTAAAGATTAAAACTGATGAAATTCCAAAGACTTCTTTCGGAACTCGATACGGGCATTACGAATTCCTAGTCATGTCTTTTGAATTGACTAATGCTCATGCGACTTTCATGGATATGATGAATTAAGTATTCAAGGAATATTTAGATCATTTTGTGGTTGTTTTTATTGATGACATCCTCATATATTCCAAAAACCGTGAAGATCATGAGCAACACTTGAAGCTGATACTCCAAAAGCTTCGTGAAAACAAGTTATACGCCAAGTTGAAGAAATGAGAGTTCTGGCTTGAGGAAGTAGCATTCCTTAGGCACGTGATATCAAAGTATGGAATATCAGTGGTCCCGGCAAAGATTGAAGCAATACAAAGTTGGGAGCAACCTAAGTCAATAACCAAAGTACGTAGCTTTCTGGGCTTAGCTGGTTATTATCGGAGATTCGTGGAAGGATTTTCTCGAATCGCTACTCCATTAACTCAGCTGACTCGAAAAGATAAAAAAATTTGGATGGAGCGAGGAATGTGAGAAGAGCTTCCAAGAACTCAAGAGAAGACTCATTTCAGCACCTATTTTGACAATACCATCAGGTTCTGAGGGATTTGTCATCTACAGCAACAGCAATGCTTCAGGCAAAGGTTTAGGATGTATTCTCATGCAACATGTGAAAGTAATAGTCTATGCCTCATGACAACTCTAAGAATATGAGAGGAATTATCCTACTCATGATCTAGAGTTGGCAGCAGTCATTTTCGCGCTAAAGATATGGATGGAGTACCTGTACGGGGAGAAAATGGAGATCTATACAGATCATAAAAGCCTCAAATATTTTTTCACCCAAAAGGAACTCAACATGTGGCAACGATGTTGGCTCGAGCTGTTGAAAGATTATGACCATACCATTCAATACCATCCTAGAAAAGCGAACGTGGTACCTAACACGTTGAATAGATGATCTTATACGGGTACGAGTGCAATGTTGTTAACACAAAGGCCCATTTTGTATAACTTAAAAAGGATGGAGATAGAGTTAAAAACTCTAGGGACCCATGTGATGATGTCAAATATACGAGTAAAACCGACTTTAATCGATAAAGTTAAAGTTGCCCAAGCGATAGACCCGGAGCTGATGCGTATGAAGAAGAAAGTACAAGAAGGTGCTATTCTAGAAGCAAGAATCGACGAAGAAGGAATACTTCGAGTCAACTCTAGACTTTGTGTTCCTAACGAATCTGATTTGAAGTACAAAATCATGATGGAAGCACACAACACACCGTTTGCAATCAATCTTGGGAGTACCAAAATGTATCATGATCTTCGACATACATTTTGGTGGAGCAATATGAAGAGAGAGAGATCGCGGAGTTTATCTTGAGGTGTTTAACTTGTCAACGTTCCTGTAGTACCCCCACAGGTGGTTATAGCTCAGGTATACCCTATGGTATATTCTAACAAAAATACTATGTCACAACACATGCGACATAATACCAACAAAAGGGTTCTATATGTACATGTTGAACCAAATCAAATTATAGTCACAAGGTCTCAAAAAGAAGGTAGCAACATGTACCTGTAAGACCCCAACTTATTATTAATGAAATTTAATTTTCTTTATTTATTATTTTGAAATAGTAAGGGTTGATTTGATTAATGTGGATAGTTATGGGTAAAATACGCAAATATTTCAAAATAAGCAAGTGGTTATAAAATATTCATTGTTGTTTGGAATATTCGTTTGGTCGTGGAATATTCTTCTTTGTTGGGGAATATTAAATGCACGGCAAGCAGCTTTTGTGGGCCCCATAACTTGAAAAGCGATTGGATGAAGAAAACGACAAATATAAGTTGTTTAAAAAATAACAGAAGCGTAGTTATTCACAGTTAATCTTGTTAAAATACTCGATGGTTAAAACACAAGAAGACACCCAGATTGCACCAATTATTGATTCTTACGTAAGAAGGCACTAATCAATAATGGTTACAAGATTTATCGCTCAAATTTTATTGATTTAATAATTACTGCGTTGATATTTTATATTGTTGTTGTTTCAATAATTATCATTACGATATTTTCATTATCGAAGTAATAATTCATATTATCTCAATAATATTATTAGATAACATTATTGGCAATGTCTAGAAAGTTACATCTAAGGAGAGGTTTGGTCACCTAATTTGCCAAAGAAGAGAGAAATTCTTATTGAAAGCCCCTCTTTCCTAGAACCGCACGGTTGTCAATATTGTGATTCTGTAATATTATTTGTGAATAATTAATTATTAATTCATATGATGAGAAAAATTGATTTTATATGGATATAGATGGAAAAAATTTTTAATGTGACAATTGTTGAAAATTGAAATTTTATCTTTTTCGATAAAATAATTCATTTAAATATATTATTATATTTTAATAATATAATAATGGTGATATTTTTACAACGAATGTGGGATATATGAGTATACGAGGAGGAAGAGTAATTTTGTTGCAATAAATGTTTAAAACATGTTAAACATGCTCATTGGACCCCATTTATTGATCGAAATTTGATTATAACGTAAAATCGCTTGGCTTGTGGATTTCTTGGCCAATTTCATTTGGAATTTGGAAAACCTTTCTTCCGCAAAAGTTGTAGAGAATTGAATTTCCTATAAAATTTGTGAGATTCAATTTTCTGATAAAAGGGCTATTTATTGTGAATTATTGAAGTTCAAGCTCAAAATAATTGATTTTTGGAAGTTTTAATTATTATTTTAAAGAAAAACGTTTTTTTGCATTTAAGTGGGCTAACATGTGATATTAATTGCTGAAATCAGATTTTCAAAGGTGGGCTAAGGAAATTTATAATATATATTAATTTTTATTTAAATTTCTGCTTTGGTGTTCTAAATATTTTCCTATAAATAGGGTGCTTAGGTTAGAATTGAAAATCACACCAGAAACTGAAGTTTTCTCTCTCTATATTATCGAGCATATTCTTGTGAGTATTTTGAGTATACTTTGAGTATTGTTAGACGGTCTGAAGTTCCTTGAAAGATTATACATTATTCCAAATTAGAAGTACTAATCTTTCGAGGTAAGGGATATTATTTTTTTCGTAATGATATTATTTCTTCAATATCATTATGTTGAAATATTGATCTGAAGTTTTTATCAAATTTGGAATTTTTGGTGTCGGAGTTACTATTCACGTATACGACACTATTCACGTATACGACACTATTCACGAATACGGCACTATTCATCGAAAAATGAAAAATTTTCTTTTTGTCCAAAATATCTATTCTGGATACTAGCTTTGATTGTATCCATGTTTTGATCATTCTTGAATTTTACACCACTGTAATTATTTTTGAGGTATTTTTGGACGTGGATAAAACAAAGTACGAATCCTTAATCCTTAATCCTTGTCATTTTGTTTCACTGGATTCGTTTCTTTAAAAATATTTTTCATCATCTTCAGTCTTAAATGATGATATTATTGAATATCTTTGGCACAGTAGTGCAAAGATGAATGATTTCTTTCAGAATATCTTTGGCCCAGTAGTGCAAAGATGAACAGTGTTTAGATGAACATGACCAATCGATGAATATCTTTGGCACCAGTGGTGCAAAGATGAATATTTGATTCCGTATATATATTGATTGATGTTACAGGATAAAAGATGAGCGATGAACTTTTAAATTAATACATAGAAGATAGTAGTTTGCATTCTCTACTTAACTCTTCTAATGAATTATTATTTTTCATTGCGAATATTGATTTAAAATTTGTTGTCTATTGTATTCTATTAGATTTTTCCCTGTTGAAGACTAACGATAATTTTTTGTATATTATCTTAGTCATAATATTCTTTACTGGGCTAGTTGAGCTCACCCTTTTCCGTTTTGTTCTATTTTTCTTCTCAGGAGGCGAGAATATAGTGAGTACGAGTCGGGGTATGGAATGAAAGTTCTAGAGAGAGTTGTTTAGTAGTCCTCACCATTTTTGTAAAATAATGTATCAATAAATGTGATGAGGATTTATTTGAGTATATATATTGTCTAGAAGATAATATTTGTATTCAAACTCACAGTTTTACTGTTGTAATAATAAAGTTGTAGTTGTTTCTGTACCATGTATTGACAACTTAGAATGGGTGATGTATAACTATTTTGGGGGCGTCATAGTACCGCTCTACAATTATCAAAAATAAATACTAAACATGATATCCTAATTCAACTAGTACAAATACGAGTCATGTGTATCAACTCCAAAATGAAACTAATATATTTATTTCACATGAAAAAATTATGTGAAATCATAACATAATTCGAAATATGGAAACAAACGAACAAATAAAATTTAACAAGAGTATCGCTGAAAGAGTACGAAATATGTACAAATTGTAATAGAAAGAAAGGAATTCAAATTACTGAATAAAGTCAAAGTATCAAAGATCAAATTTCTATTTAAGAGTGTCAATAGAATTATAAAAAAATGAAACGAAAGACAAGATATCACGAGATATAAAAATACAACAATAATCAAAGGAGTGGAAAAGTAATTTATATATATTTATATAATGAATTAAATTTTTATTTGATTATGTGGATTAAATGAATTTAATTGAGTTATTATTGAGTACGATGTTCGAAGGTCGTTCTATGACCTAGAATGTGCGGATGTGGTTAGTATTCTAACTTTGTGCTAGTATTAATGGTTGTGAATTATCAAGACGAAAACGAAGGTTTTCCGAGAATGTTTGCATAAAAACACTATTCATCCGATTTCGTTCGGAGCTAAGGTTTGGAATTTCGAGAAACGCGTAATGATAGAATACGAAGATAGTATGAAATATCCAATAATAATTTTGTTATGGCAAACGAAGTTTTTGCTTGCGGACGTAAAACCTAAGGGTTTGTGAAAGAGGTTTCCGAAAGGGAAATGCAGTGCGTATAGTCGTTTGGATATTATCGTATAAAATACGAGTATTATACTAGTATAAATACAGTATAGTATGAAGAATAGTCTGACGTATATATGATTATTATATGAGTATTAGAGCGAAGAGAATACGTGAGTATCTGTATAGAATACAAGTCCTATTAATGGAGTATGAGTTAAGGGTTGGTATAATCTAATTGGACTTAAACCAATAGCAAGCCCAATAAATTATATGAGAAAGCCCAAGTTAAGGCCCAACGATAATTAATGTCAAGCCCAATCTAAAAAGTAAACCGCGGGTCGAACAGGTGGGTCATGGGATGGGTAAAACCCATGGGGCAACCCATGGGATGATCCATCAAGGACTGGGCCGGCCACTTGGTGGACAAGTAAAGACAATACTTGATCACCAAGTACTTTGCTTGGTGATCAAGAAGTAAATAGTAAGGAGGTGGGGAGTTGGACAATTTTGCCCCTCATGTTGGATTTCTATAAATACAAAGTTAGAGTTGGCATTTTGTGGTTTTCCAAAGCTTGTCCAAAGATATAGAGATAGAGAAAGAGCTAGAATCATATAATCCTTCTACTTCCAAGCAAACCAATAGGCGTTTATTAAGAACGTGAATTACTTCAAAGGTAAATTCTTATAAACCGTAATCTTCATCTTTTTCGATTTCTTTCTCATAGAAGAATCATAAATTGGAGGAGCATGTTTATTGAGGAGATATAAGGATGCCTATTAATGACCAAATCATTGATAGGTCATGACCAAATAGGAATCGTAAGTGTTTACGTGAGTTAAAAGCCATAAAAGTCTTGAACGTGAACTTAGTTATAAATGAATGATTTAAAAACAGTTATAGCTAAGGAATGTGCCTATTATTTGGTTAGGATGATTATGATGAATCAATGGAGTTTTCCATTTGATTTGGCTTATAGAACACGAGTAACGAAGTTATGGTGAATTTTACGAAAATAGACGTTAAACGTCGAAAACGTAAAAAGCCCGGATTAAAGGTCAAAAGTCGTTGTATGACTTGAAAATGTTGGTTTCCAATGTCAACACGTGAGATAAGGTAATTAAGAGTCGTTGGCGAAAGAATCATCGCATTCTGACTTATAACGAAGAAAACGAGTATTGAACGGACGAAAATGTTAAACGAACGCTTAAAAATGAACTTAAAGGTGAATTCTGAGTTAACGGATTCGAAAATATGAAATTCTTATATGAAAACATAAAGGATGTGATTTGGGAATTGTAGGCTTTCGAATGGGTCAATTCGGATGTAAAACGAACAAATTAGGAAGTCGGGAGTTTCGTTAGGAAACCAATCTGTTTTGGCCAATCAGTGCATGCAACTCGTATACATGTACATGGCGCAAAACCGAAGACAAAGTGGTGGCAATGCACTTGCAATGCCAAACTCGGTAGAGTACCTTCTTTAACTTCATGTGCAGCGCCACTAGAATACATAGGATGTCAAGCTTGCATGTACGTGACGTGAGATGAAAAATGTTGACCAAGTTAGGTTTTGTTCCATTTGAATGTAGACCTAACGTAAGACATTCAAGGTACTTAATGTACATGATAAGACTTACCTTAAATCATTTATAAGGTGTTAATGTAAGAAGATCTAGTAAGGTTTAATAGAAATTAAACGAAGAACGCAAAGACGTAATAAGTAAACCGTGAATGACGTTCAATGTTGGTATTTAACCAATAGTGATTGAATGTCGGTTATGGACGTAAGAATGTTAATGAGATGTAACAAAGTATAAGAAGTCGAATCGACTTTAATAATGAAGTTAATTTGAATAAGACATAGTAGAGAAAGAATTTGGTTAGAACCGTAAGGTTAGTTTGTTTGATAACTAATTGCAGTGTGCTATGTGAATGTATCATATAGATCCTGTAAAGACTGAGAATAGTTGAATTGTTTATTCGAAGATGCTTGAAGGCAAGTCTTTCTTAAACGCTTGTCTAACCTTCGTGTTAGCCAAGTTTTACCTGATGCATGTTATACAATGCATGAATGATTTTAAAGAAAGAGTCGATGCCTGTTTTAACTCGGCTAGACTAATACTGAAGAGTTGATTGATTTGTTTACAAGTCTTTCGATATAGAACTATTAACGCTATCCTATGCCAAGTATCTGATACGGATGTAAAGGTAAGTTTGTCTATGTACAAACAAAAGTATTTTTCATCGATTATTCGATGGGCACGCAAGGTTGCCAAATGTTGAACGTAAATACGTTTAACGTAAGAGTGTTGATCAACATAGAGTACAATAGGTGATCACCTAGAAGTGCTCGTAAGTAAAGGCGGATGGATGGCCTTAGTGTGCGGATATCCTTTTCAAGTATGAAAATGAAAAGAGTATGTTCATGGTCTATTGGGTGGGTTCATCATTCCTAAGCTATTATATATACTTTGGAATTATTGTTATGACATGAGAAGTACTAGTCAAATGTTTAAGTAGTGCTTCATAGACAATTGTTCAAATATGGAATTAAAGCATGAAAATGTTATTGTGATATTCATATGATTCTTTGTTAAGACTTGTTGAGCTAGTTATGCTCATTCTTGCTTGAACCATATGTTTTGCGATTAAAAGCGAAAATCGAACCGAGAGTTCTAAGAGAGATAAGGGCAAGGCTAAGATGGACAATTAATCGTCCTGTAATAGACTAGTGTATTTGTATGTAATATACTCATGAAGAACAACGAATGTATTCGGTTAATGAACCTGGGAAAGAATTTATTACAAATCTAATATAAAGATAGTAATTACACTCATTTTGTTGTTATCTCAATGGAATGATTGTATGGATTGTAGTATCGTGGAGCACCATCATGCTTGGAAGATACCCGGATTGGGGGCGTCACGGGTTGGTATCAAAGCATTAGGTTATAAAACTTAAGGGGGAAGAACCTTGGGCTAATAACCTCGTTAGGAAAGGAAGAGTTTGAAAGAAAGTTAACTTCGAGTCAAAATGAGTTAATAAGGTATTGAGAAACTTCGATCACCAAAGATTTAAAAGATGAAAAGTAACCTAAATGGATTAAATGTGATTTGTGCTTATATTATTGTGTATTATGTACTAATCAATTTGTTATGTGTTATTATAGATGTCGATCGATAGCTTGATGTATAGGGATATACATGTGATCAATGAGAGAGTCCGTGAACCAGAGTTGAGGCGATGCATGTACCTATAGCGAGACATACTGTAGTGATTCTAGAAGAGTCGAGGCAGGAATATTACTCGGAGGAGGACTATTCGAGGAGACCATGGGAATAACATCATATTTGAATATGATGATTGATGTGGAGGATGATATGGAGGTGACATCGATTAATACGGTGATGCACTTACCTAGAGTCACACCTACGAGAGACTATGAGGGCGATGTACCTCTCGATTGCTTGGCCAAGTAACGTGCAATTGCACAATATGGTGCGACACCGGAAGGAAGAGATCAGCGATCTCTATGGGCGAAAAGAGTCTGCAGAGTCGGACTATGAGATAGAGCATGATGAGAAAGTGCTCATGGTTGATGAAGGCTAGGGACTATAAGAGCGAGGTCGTAGAACTTACGTAAGAAACTAGTTGAAAAAGACCCGAAGATAACACGAATGTCATATATAAATGACGGTCATTGACGAGGATTTCAAGCTTAAGATAGCTTGTTATTCTATTGAGTTGGGGACGGACTCGACATACTATAAATCGAGATATTGTGTCGATTACGGCGAACCAAAAGCATGAGAATCTTTGTTAGGCGATATTAGGAGTAGTATGGTAAATACTTTTGCGTAGTAACGTAAAACCCTCTTTTGTATAATTAAAGGGTAGTCTTTTTGTAAATCCCAATTTTTGTAAAAGTCAATCACGGGATAAATATGTAATAGCTTTTGGGCTATGGAAAGCAACTTGTAAATAGTTTTGAACTATAAAGAAGCATTTTAATATAAGGAAGTTTTTATTTTAAATTGCTTTGTTTGTGTATGAGTTATTGTTTCGGTTGTTTGACGACTAATAAAGAAGTAAGCAAATAAGTAATAATGGAACTTTATTTATTTAATCAGAAATGCCACCAAGAAGAAGGCAATGTAACCAAGAGGAGAATCATCACATAATGATAACGAGGGGGGTCCTAATAACCCAATCTGAGAGTTCGTTAATTTATTAATTGTTTGCATTTAACAAAGTTGAGGTAGAGCACCCATGAGACTTAAGGTAGCGAATGACTACCTTTAAGGAATTTAAGAGTGTAGGTCCACCCGAATTTAAAGGAACAATGGACCCAATGGAGGCCCGGACATGGGTCGAGGAAATAGAGAAGGCGTTTGTTATTACAAACGTAGCTGAGGCGTAAAAGACTTCTTTTGCGACCTATATGATGAAGGGAAGCCAACTCTTTGGTGGGAGGCTCACGGGGTGAAATTTGGAGTGGAAGTTGTTACATGGGAACAGTTTAAGAAGGTATTCTTGAGAACTATTTCCCTACTAGCATGTGAGGAGAATGGAGATTAAGTTCCTAGAACTTAAGCGAGGACATGATTTGTTCCCAATCGCGACCAAATTCAATGAATTGGCAAGGTTTGCTCCACACCAAGTGGACACGGGAGAGAGGAAGGCTCGTAGGTTTTGAGCGGGGCCTAAAACCACAGCTCTATAGTAGGATATCGGTTTTTAGAGTGCTTCTATGGGACCATTACGAAAAAGCGATAATAGCGGAGGGTGGTAGTGAGGCGTTGACCCAATACCACAAGGATAGAAAGAATAATAAGAGTAAGGGAGAGGGAGGAAATAAAGGCGGAGGTTGCGGTGGTAGTGGCAATATGCCTAAGAGGAAGAATTTTAACCCTGGGAATACTGGGGCAAAACAAGGGGATCCTAAAAGAAGGATGGAGGCATGTAAGACATGCGGTAAGACTCATCTGGGAGTCTGTTTGAAGGGGAAGACCGATTGTTATAACTGTGGGCAGGAGGGTCATATATGTCCCAACCTGTCCCTAATCTAAGAAAAACCCGGGGATGTTTTGTTTGTGGGTCGGTGGACCACATGGCAAGAAATTGCCCGAAGAAAGGGGCGGAGGGTAGTAAAGGTTCTGGTAGTGGTAATTTGGCCATTACTGGACCAACACCATCATTGGGTAGACCCTCAGCCCGAACATTTAATATGATTGTCCAAGATGCGGTTGCATCAACGGATGTAGTAGCAGGTATCATTCTAGTCAATGAAATAAATGCTTACGTGTTATTTGACTCGGGTACTACTTGTTCTTTTATATAGCATGTGGATTTGCTTTCAACATTGGGATTAAATCTTGAAAAGTTAGAAATACCTTTAGGCGTTAAGGTAGCAAATGAGGAGATAATTCCCATTGAACACATTCATAGGAATTGTTTACGTAGATATCGGGGTAATAGATTATCGGTAGATCTTTTACCGATAAGGTTAAGGAATTCGATGTGATTCTCGGTATGGATTGGTTAATTAACCATAGAAGCGATAATAAATTGTTATAGAAAGAGTGTAAACCTAAGGCTTTCTAAGAAACACGAGGTGGTGTTTTATGGAAATAAATCAAGGGGGACGTTCTTGTTGTCTAACCATGACACAAGCTAGGAAGATGATGAAGAAGGGGTGTAAGGGTTATATGTGTCATGTGGTGGATACCCAAAGAGTGGGAACATCATTGGAACAGATAGCGGTAGTTCAAGAATTCACGGATGTGTTTAGGAGGATATACGATATTCCGCCGATAGGGATGTAGAATTTGTGATTGATTTGTTCTTTGATGCGACACGGTTTCAAAGGCACCATATAGGATGGCGCCGATTGAGATGAAGGAGTTAATGGTTCGATTCTGAGAACTATTAGATAGAAAGTACATTCAACCGAGTGTGTCTCTCGTGAGGAGCACGGTATTGTTTGTAAAAAAAAAAGGATGGATCGTTACGACTTTGTGTATCGACTATCGAGAGTTGAACAAGTTAACGATTAAGAATAAATACCGTTGCCGGGATCGATGATCTATTTGATCGATTGAAAGGGGCAAAGTATTTTTCTAAAATAGATTTATGCTTGACGGTATCATCAAGCGAAAGTGAGGAAGGAAGATATACCTAAGGCGGCGTTCGAACTTCGTTATGGGCATTACGAGTTTTTGGTTATGTCGTTTGGGTTGTGATCGCCATGACGCATTCATGGATATGATGAACAGAGTGTTCAAATAGTATTTGGACAAGTTCATCATAGTGTTCATTGATGATATTCTAGTCTATTCTAAGATGCTTGGAAGATCATCTTGAACATCTAAGAATAGTGTTGGAAACATTACGGAGGGAGAAATTGTATGCGAAATTCACTAAGTGTGAATTTTGGCTCGAAACAGTCACGATTTCTAGGACATGTTATAGACAAAGATGGCATATCCAGTAGATCTAGCGAAGGTGGAAGCGGTGAATGAATGTTGGGAAGCAACCAAAAAATGCCAACCGAGGTTAGGAGTTTTACGGGGGGTTAGCGGGATACTATAGAAGGTTCATTCGGGACTTTTCTAAATTAGCTACTCCATTGACAAATCGACAAGGAAATTCGGTGAAGTATGTATGGACGAAAAAGTGTGAGCATAGTTTTCAAGAACTAAAAAGGAGGTTGAGTGAGGCACTGTATTATCTTTACCGGATGATACGAGGAATTTTATAGTTTATAGCGATGCTTGGCATGAGAGACTAGGTTGCGTGCTTATGCGGCATGCAGAAAGGTCATTATTATTATGTCGTCACGTCGAGTTAAAGGATTATGAGAAGGTCTATCCTACTTATGACCTAGAATTGGCATTTAGTAGTGTTTGCTTTAAAAATATGGAGACATTATTTATATGGGGAAAAATGTGAGATATACACGGACCATAAAAAATCTAAAATATATCTTCACACGAAGGAGTTGAATATGAAGCGAGAAGGTGGTTAGAGTTGATAAAAGATTATGATTGTGATATCTTATATCATCCGGGAAAGCGAATGTAGTAGCCAATGCAGCGCGTTAAGTCGGAAGGGTAGAAAAAAGTTATCAATGTTAACGACTCGAGAATGAGTTAATAACGAGAGATGGCAAAGATGGAATTAGAAGTTAAGTTGCCAAGTGAAATGGGGAGAGATGTTATTCTCAATAGAGACTCGACCAACGATAGTGGAGCAGGTTAAGGAAATACAGATAAATCTTGAAGAATGCGGCGTGTGAAAAAGATAATGAAGGATGACGTGAAGACTAAGTATAACCTTGATAAAGAAGGTTTACTTCGTTTTGAAGGAAGAATTTGGGTTCCAAATAATTCTGAGTTGAAAGAAGAGATTATGTGTGAGGCCCATAGTTCGAGGTACTCGATACATCTGTAGTACTAAGATGTATCAAGACCTTCGTCAGAACTTTTGGTGGCCGAACATGAAGAGAGAGATTGAGAATATCGTTAGTAAGTGCTTAACTTGTCGAAAAGTTAAAATTTGAACATCAAAAGGCCAAAGTGGATTGATCAACCCACTGGAGATTTCGGAATGGAAATGGGAACATATCACCATGGATTTTGTGGTGGGGCTTCCAACGACGAGAAAAGGGTACGATGCTATTTGGGTAATAGTGGATCGGTTAACTAAATCGGCTCATTTTCTACTAATAGGAGTTAGGTATAACCTAGAAGCGATTAGCTAAGCTTTATGTCGAGAAATCATTTCCGGACATGGAGTACGTGTTTTGATTGTGTCCGATCGTGATCCACGATTCACGTCGAACTTTTGGAGGAGTTTTCAAGAGCAAATGGGAACGCATTTGAGATTGAGTATGTCGTATCATCCATAGACGGATGGACAAAGCGAACGAATAATTCAAACGCTAGAAGATATGTTAAGATCTTGCGTTATGGATTTCAAAGGGAGTTGGGACGAGCATCTACCTTTGGTAGAATTCGCTTACAACAATATTTTTTACACTAGTATAGGCATGCCGCCTTACGAAGCGTTGTATGGAAGGAAGTCACGCGAACACCACTTTCTTTGGGATGAAGTAGGTGAGCGTCGAATGTTGGGACCTGAGATGGTACAACAAGCGGCGGACATGGTAAAGTGATAAGAGCTCGATTAGTAGCGGCTCAAGATGAACAACGGTGTATCTGAGATCCTCATCGAGAGAGAGGGGGAGTTTGAAGTAGGTTCATATGTTTTTCTAAAAGTATCGCCTTGGAAAGGGAAGATACATTTTGGAAAGAAAGGAAGTTAAGTCCAAGGTTTGTAGGACCTTTTGAGATTTTAAGAAGGATAGGAGAGGTAGCTTATGAAGTAGCCTTACCTCCAGAAATGGAAAGAATACACAATGTGTTTCACGTGTCTGTGTTGCGTCCTTATAAACCGGACTACAAACACGTAATAGAATATGAATCTATTCATTCAAGAAAAAACTTAACGTATGAAGAACTTCCGATTTAGATTATTGATAGGAAGGAACAAGTCTTGAGAAATAAAGTAATACCTTGATAAAAGGTAATTTGGAGTAACCACGATGCTTGAAGAAACAACGTGGGAGCTCGAAAGTAAAATGAAGGAAAAGTTTCCTCATTTGTTTATGTAAGAATAAGCGAGATTACGGGGACAGAATCCTTATAAGGAGGGAAGAATGTAGCAGAAAATTTTGAATTTTGAATGAATTAAATTTTTATTTGATTATGTGGATTAAATGAATTTAATTGAGTTATTATGTGAGTAAGATGTTTGAAGGTGGTTCATGACCTAGAATATCTGGATGTGGTTAGTATTACGACTTTGTGCTAGTATTAATGGTT
Organism: Panax quinquefolius; assembly: GCA_020205615.1. Lineage (NCBI taxonomy): Eukaryota > Viridiplantae > Streptophyta > Magnoliopsida > Apiales > Araliaceae > Panax > Panax quinquefolius. The sequence continues at coordinate 5,093,894 of CM035174.1, read as the reverse complement.
GTGAATTATCGAAGATGAAAATGAAGGTTTTTCGAGAATGTTTTAGCGTAAAAAAACTATTCATTCATCGATTTTACGTTCGGAGCTAGGGTTTGAAATTTTGAAAGCGCGTAATGATAGAATCTGAAGATAGTATGGAATATCTAATAATAATTTCGTTATGGCAAACAAAGTTTTAAACTTGCGGACGTAAAACCTAAGGGTTTGTGAAAGAGGTTTCAAAGGAAATGCAATGCGTATAGTCGTTTTGGATATTATACGTATGAAATACTGAGTATTATATTAGTATAATCTGAGTATGGTATGAAGAATAGTACGACGTATATATCTGATTATTATATGAGTATTAGGCGAAGAGAATACGTGAGTAATCTGGCGTAGAATACAAGTCGTATTAATGGAGTATGAGTTAAGGGTTGGTATAATCTAATTGGACTTAAACCAATAGCAAGCCCAATAAATTATATGAGAAAAAGCCAAGTTAAGGCCCAACGTTAATTAATGTCAAGCCCGATCGAAAAAATTAAATCGCGAATTGAATCAAATTGGGTCGTGGGATGGGTAAAACCCATGGGGCAACCCATGGGATGATCCATCAAGGAGTGGGCCTACCACTTGGTGGCCAAGTAAAGAAATAATACTTGATCACCAAGTACTTTACTTTGTGGTGATCAAGAAGGTGAATAGTAAGGAGGTGGGGGGATTTGGACATTTTGCCCTCATTTGGTTTTCTATAAATACAAAGCTAGAGTTGGCATTTTGTGGTTTTACAAAGCTTGTCCAAAGATATAGAGAGAGATAAAGAGATAGAATCACATAATCTTTCTACTTCCAAGCAAATTAATAGGCGTTTATCAAGAACGTGAATTACTTCAAAGGTAAATTCTTATAAACCGTAATCTTCATCTTTTTCGATTTCTTTCTCGTAGAAGAATCGTAGATTGGAGGAGCATGTTTATTGAGGAGATATAAGGATGCCTATTAATGACCAAATCATTGATAGGTCATGACCAAATAGGAATCGTAAGTGTTTACGTGAGTTAAAAGCCATAAAAGTCTTGAACGTGAACTTAGTTATGAATGAACGATTTGAAAACCGTTATAGCTAAGGAATGTGCCTATTGTTTGGTTAGGATGACTATGATGAATCAATGGAGTTTTCCATTTGATTTGGCTTATAGAACACGAGTAACGAAGTTATGGCGAATTTTGCGAAAATAGACGTTAAACGTCGAAAACCGTAAAAAGCCGGATTAAAGGTCAAAAGTTGTGCGTGTGACTTGAAAACTTTGGTTTCAATGTCAACACGTGAGATAAAGGTAATTAAGAGTCGTTGGCGAAAGAATCGTCGCATTCAGACTTATAACGAAGAAAACAGTATTGAGCGGATGAAAACGTTAAGCGAGCGCTTAAAATGAACTTAAAGGTGAATTAGAGTTAAAGGATTCAAAAATATAAAATTCTTATATGAACACGTAAAGGATGTGATTTGTGACTTGTAGGCTTTGAATGGGTCAATTCGGATGTAAAAGCGAACAAATTAGGAAGCCGGGAGTTTCGTTAGAAAACCAAATTTTTTGGCTAATTTGGTGCACGCGCTCTACTGCGTATGCCAAAACGTAAACCGAAAAAGTGGTGGCGCCATGACTCCCGCGCCGAGACTTATATGGAGTACCTGCTAACTTCTAACTCACTGCCACTAGAATACATTGGGATGTCATGTATGCTTGCAGATGAAAAAATGTTGACCAAGTTAGGTTTTTGTTCCATTTGAATGTAGACCTAAAGTAAGACATTGAAGGTACTTAATGTACATGATAAGACTTACCTTAAATCACTTATAAGGTGTTAATGTAAGAAGATCTAGTAAGGTTTAATAGAAATTAAACGAAGAACGCGAAGACGTAATAAGTAAACCGTGAATGACGTTCAACGTTGGTATTTAACCAATAATGATCGAATGTCGGTTAAGGACGCAAGAACGTTAATGAGACGTAACAAAGTATAGAAAGTCGAATCGACTTTAATAATGAAGTTAATTTGAATAAGACATAGAAGAGAAAGAATTTGGTTAGAACCGTAAGGTTAGTTTGTTTGATAACTAATTGCAGTGTGTTATGTGAATGTATCATGTAGTTCCTGTAAAGACTGAGAATAGTTGAATTGTTTATTCGAAGACGCTTGAAGGTAAGTCTTTCTTAAACGCTTGTCTAACCTTCGTGTTAGCCAAGTTTTACGTGATGCATGTTATCTGATGCATGAATGATTTTAAAGAAAAGTCGATGCTGTTTTAACTTCGGCTAGACTAATCTTGAAGAGTTGATTGATTTGTTTACAAGTCTTTCGATATAGAAGCTGTAATTTATCTATCCTATGCCAAGTATTTGAATGCGGATGTAAAGGTAAGTTTGTTTATGTACAAACAAAAGTATTTTTCATCGATTATTCGATGGGCACGCGAGGTTGCCAAATGTTGAACGTAAATCGTTTAACGTAAGAGTGTTGATCAACATAGAGTACAATAAGTGATCACCTAGAAGTGCTCGTAAGTAAAAAAGGCGGATGGATGGCCTTAGTGTGGGATATCCTTTTCAAGTATGAAAATGAAAAGAGTATGTTCATGGTCTATTGACCGGTTCATCATTCCTAAGCTATTCTATATACTTTGGAATTGTTGTTATGACATGAGAAGTACTAGTCAAATGTTTTGTAGTGCTTCATAGACAATTGTTCAAATATGAATTAAAGCATGTAAATTGTTATTGTGATATTCATATGATTCTTTGTTAAGACTTGTTGAGCTAGTTATGCTCATTCTTGCTTGAACCATATGTTTGCGGCTAAAAGCCGAACGAAGCTAAGAGTTCTAAGAGATAAAAGGCAAGGCTAAGATGGACAATTAATCGTCACCGTAATAGACTAGTGTATTTGTATGTAATATACTTATGAAGAACAACGAATGTATTAGGTTAATGAACACAGGAAAGGATTTATTACAAATGTAATATAAAGATAGTAATTACACTCATTTTGTTGTTATCTCAATGGAATGATTGTATGGATTGTAGTATCGTGGAGCACCATCATTGGAAGGGTTGGATGATTTGATCAAATATAAAGAATTAACTTTCTATTCTAATAAGATAACATAAACATGTGATCCACTGCACTCAAAAACTTACTTGGTCACCATAATTGTTGTACATATTACATTATTCATTCAAAGCTTTATAAGTACACCAACAAAATCAATTTATTATATTTTTTATTCGAAATGACTATCTCCATCTTATGTGATAGATATCAATATTAAAATAATTCATTCATCATAATTAGTTTATCGTAGAGAAAAAAAAGCAATGAGATCACATAACATTACCTTAATAGAGAGAGCCTACCTTTTGTTTTCTGCTCTTTACCACCACTCTGCTTTAGATCTCTTCCTCTTTTTATTTTTACGTATCGTATCATTGCTATCTCTTTTCTTTCGATTACTTTATTCTGTATGAAAATTAGGTCTAGTACTTATTAATAAAGAAGTCTTGTTCTAATAAACTTCTAATTGAGTTCAATTAATATTAAGGCCCAAATTTTATTAATTTAATTTATTCATCACTTATTACTACTTATTAGCCCACATAAATTAAATGACCACTTTGACCCAAATAAAATGTAAAGTCCAATTAAAATATTAAAATTGATAAATAAATTTATATGTTATTTATTATTATCATTATTATTTTTTCCTGGGTATTATATTACCTACCCCTTAAAAAGGATTCCGTCCCCGGAATCAAAAGAAAAGAATGTAACTAATTTTTAAAGAGATGTGGATACTCTGCTTGAATAGATTCTATCATCTCCCAAGTAGCTCACGCTCCGGATAATTTTAGGAAAAATAAATTTAATATTTAATTATTAACAAAATTTCGGATTATTACATTTTTCCCTCCTTAAAAATAATTCCGTTCTCAGAATTCAAATAAGTTACATAAAGTTTTTTTTAGTTTTTATTTAAATAACATAATTATTCATAAACTTAAATTAAAATGTAGTGCCGCCATTTGTAACGATCAAGTATGGTAAGTCCATTGTTCCACGCAATTATCCATGAACTTGTAAAAGATTCGTCAGCTATCGTACCAAGCCTTAGTAAGGTTCTTCGCGTTGCATCAAATTAGATCACGTATATGATCCACCGTTGGTATGGGCCGTCGCTAATATCTTTGAGTTTAATTCTTTTAAACGTACTCTTCGGAACATAATTCAAAATCACAAAAACTTCTCTTCATCCAAATACGATTCGAATACCCAAAATATTTAAAATTATTTTTAACTCGTAAAATGTTTATGTTCTACACAAGACAAAGATTTAACAAATTATTTTTATTTAATTTTATATAAATTCATTCAAAGCTCTAAGGGCATCAGATAAACGAAACAATCTTAAATTATATCACCAACTCTCACATTGGCGCCTCAGAATGGACTGTGTGTATATATATATATATATATATATATATATATATATATATATATATATGGATTGGTGGTCTAAAAAAGGGTTTATGTGGGGTTGTTACATTGTTAATCTTGAAATATACAAGTTTTGGCCAAAATTCGTTAAAACACATTATGTAATACTTTTTTTCTATACTACGAAGGTATTATGTGGTGCAATAACCGTAATGGCGAAGTGAGATTATACAAGGAACTTTCGATGATCATTTGAACAAAATCGAGGCAAGTTTTTTAGTCTTGATTGTTATGTGAAAACTTGATATTGTTTACGTGTAAACTGTTTCATATCTTGATAAAGCTTTTATGAGTATGTTGAAATATGTGTTTTGTATTACAATGTTATGTGAATTGTCAAAGTCAAATTATGACAAGACTTATGGAAACTCAATCTATTTATGATATGTGAAATGTGAGATATGGAATGTATATCTGTAAAATGTCAAGCATGAAATATTTGATACATGGATATAATGCACATCACAAAATGTATATAACATGAATACACTGTAAAGCATGTATGCTATGTGAGATATGAAACGTGTTAATTATTAAATTTGTTGATTCGTCGCGCTCATTCTTGCAAATATTTTATTTGCATATAAAAGTTAAACAATCAGATGATATTGGCGATAGAGATTTGAAGTATGTTTGTAAATAATAATTATTCTTTAATTAGTTGAATTTCTATCAAGTCAAGAGGACTATTATATTGAATTGAACCAAGTTGTATCAAACTTGTGTGATATCAAATAAAATTAATTCTTTTTGAATTGATTGTCATTATATATGAGAGATAGTATACGATAAATACACGGGTTGTTGTATAAAGAATTTAGTTGTCATTTTGGAAATCCAATTAATTGTATAATTCATTTAGCTTGCTTGGATTTAAAAGAAAATACATAAAGGAATGAATATGATATTAAAAGTTAAATCTTTATATTCAAATGAGATGTTGAAACAAATTATAATATAAATGATTTCTAAAATAAAAGTAAAGACGAATTATAAAGGTTGTGATTTTGGAACCGATTAATTGTAAAGTTTTAAATAATTGAACTGTATATCTATATTGGAATCGAATGTTGAAAAAGTTTTAAAAATATACGTATTTTATCGATTATAATATATATTGATAATGACATAAAATAGGAACAGTGTTGTATTTTAACGCACAAGAACAGTGTTGTATCTGCTGAAACCATCGCTCTCTGGTTCGGGTCATTGAGAAGAGGGATAGGAAGAAATCGATTGATGGGGGGACACTGAGCTCGTGGCAAATTGCGATGAAGACGACGTTGTTGATGTAAGAGTTTGGCACTAGTTGGGCAAAACCGGGGTTAAATACTTTCTAGGTTACTGTACTATAGGTCGACTTACAAATGGGTCACTGAACTTTTTTTCTTTACAGTCAACTCACAGAACTTTAGTTTACTAACAAAAAGTTTAATATTCCGTTAAGTATGTTGACTATGGACGGAATTTGCCACGTAAGCTGCTGACGTGTAAAAATTTTCTGATGTGGCACATATCAGTCCCATGTGCCTTTCATGATGTGGAAATGGAGGAAAATTTATAATTGTAATAATATAAATGTACATAAAACGCAGTTTTTTTTAATAAAAAAAAATTATTAAAAAAACAAACAAACAACGCTCTCTCTCCTTCTCCGTCACAACAACGCAGTTTGGTATTTAAAAAATATTTTTAATAAAAAAAAACACAGTTTTTTTTAATAAAAATAAAAAATAGAGTTTTTGTAATAAAAATAAAAACACAACTTTTTTTTAATAAAAAAATAAAGCATACTTTTTTTAATAGAAATAATTATGTTTAATGAAAATTAAAAAATGCGCTTTTTTAAATAAAAAAAAAAAATACAATTTTTTAAATAAAAAAATAAAAACGCAGCTTTTTTATAATAAACATAAAAGAAAAAAGCAATTTTTTAATAAATAAATAAACATAGTTTTTAAATTAAATTGTGTTTTTTTATTTTAATTAAAAAAAGCGTGTGTTTTTATTTTATTAAAAAACTGCGTTTTATATTTATTAAACATAATTATTTTAATTAAAAAAACTGCTCTTTTTTATTATTATTAAAAAAACTGTGTATTTTTATTTTTATTTAAAAAATGCATTTTTAATTTTTATTAAAAATAAGTATTTTTATTAAAAAAAATTGCATTTTATTTTTTAAAATATTTTTTAAAAACCAAACTGCGTTGTTGTGACGGAGAAGGAGAAGGAGAAGGAGAAGGAGAGGGAGAGCGTTGTTTGTTTGTTTTTTCAATAAAAATAATTATTTTTTTATTTTTATTAAAAAATAATGCATTTTTTTATTTTTATTAAAAAAAACTGTTCTTTTTTTTATTAGTATAAAAAAACTGCGTTTTTAAAAAAAATTATTAAACAAAAGTGCGTTTTATGTACATTTAAATTATTACATTTGTAAATTTTCCTCCATTTCCACATCATGAAAGCCACATGGGACTGATCTGTGTCACATCAAAAAGAATTTACATGTCAGCAGCTTACGTGACACATTCCGTCCAAAGTCAACATACTTAACGGAATAGTAAACTTTTTGTTAGTAAACTAAAGTTCAGTGAGTTGACTGTAAGAAAAAAAAAGTTCAATGACCCATTTGTAAGTCGACCTATAGTATAGTGACCTAGAAAGCATTTAACCCGGCAAAACCGAGGTCAATAAACCCTAATAGGGTGATGATGAAGGCATAGAGAGGTAGGTGAACCCTTTTTTCAACACGGTGAGGGGCATTGCATGCCAACCGTCGGTACGGTGGTACATCCGGTTGGACTCAGAAGGAGATTTGAGTTCATAGGTCATGGGGATGTGGAATTGATCTCATATGACGACGAGATCATCTTTAGTTATGGTTGATTTGGTATTGGCGTGAGGGAATTGTATCTCGTCAGAGTATTCCCTGATCATCTTTCGGTATTATAACTCTGCCTCGGTTAAAATTGGCGCTTGGGTGGCAGAGCTGGTGGTAACAGTGGTGGATTCAGTGGTGGTGGCGGTGGTGGTTGTTGTGCATTATTGGTGTTGGTGGCGGTAGCATTTACTGGCAGAGGGAGAATGGAAGAAATGGGGGTGGTGTTGATGGGTTCGTTGTTAGTTGGGATAGAGGAGATTGGAGTGCTTGAGGAAGCCATTGAATATTGAAGAAGGAGGTTTTGCTGGAAAAAAATTCTGCAGTAGGGAGGAGAGGATTCTAAGAATTTAAAATTGAGAAAGCGTATTTGTCTGGTTTGGGAGAAAGGGGGTTTTGAAATTAAATGTCTTTTCAACTTCGCGCACTTCTCGGAGTACGGCTATTAAATGGTGATGAGTAGGTTGTATACCTATGAATATGATATTATTAAACTTAATTATTGTTATCTCTGAGTGTTTTTAGTATCTTTTTATTTATTTTTGTGTTTATTTATTTCAGGTTGGAGCTGGAGGGACAAATTGGTCATTTGGGAGAAGAAAAAGATTAAAAATCATTAAAGTTAGAGCTGAGTGACATTTTTGTAAATACTTGGTCCTGGTCAAGCGCCTAGGCGCTCATGCACGCTTAATGTTTCCAAACTTTGCTGCTAAGTTGATTTCGAAGCCAAACAAGAATCTGAAGGAGGGTTTTGGACCAATACAAATAGGAAAACACTTCAGAAAAGACGTATCGAGGAATTTATCAAGTCAATTGTAGAGAGAACAACGAAGGAAAACACGAAGGAGAATTGAAAGGGCTGAAGATCAACAAGAGAGTATAGAAGCAATTCAGAGTTTCTTCTTCTCTTTTCTAGTTTTATCCTTTGTAATTATCTGGGATGTTTGGATTATTAATCTGGATGATGTTTTCCCTTATTATCATGAACTAAATTTTAATTAAGATTGCAACAGAACTTGGTATGTAGTTTAAATTAAACCATTCCATTGAATGAAAGTTGGTTTTTATTGAATTGTTTATTATATCTTTCACTTATTGATTAATTATTTGGCCAACAATTACTATGATAATCTATATAAAATTGGAAGATGGAGTATAGATTGAGATTTGGATATGATAACGTATGTTCATATAATCTGAATAGGGTTAATATAATTAGCATGTAGGATAGGAATATACTTATGTGTCTTTTGTATCCATTGAAAGAATTTGTGCTTAAAACCCTAATTAACTTGATTTACATAGGAATATAGTGAGTTGATTGATTACGGTTTTCTTCGTAATTCTGAATCGTAAAGAACGAATTTAGGGGGATTTATTCATGTGTTTTTCGGAAGAAGTGCGTGAGTGCTATAAAGAATTTTTGGATAATGATTCATATTAATTAACTGAATTAATGGGAAGTAAATTGATTTAAATGAAATACCAAGGGAAATTGTAATCTTAACCTGTTAAATCTGCAGTTACTTGTGTAAAATTCTGATCTTATTAATTTTGTTAATTTAATTTTTCAAATCAAAAATATTATGTCATGTTTAAAGTATGATTAATTGAATTGGAATTGATAATTGATAAAAATTAACATATTTCCTTGTGGGAACGATACTTTTCTTATCATTGTATTACTTGTTAACCACGTATACTTGCGTGTATTCATTGATTGTGAAATCTGTGACAACCCCAAAATAGGTCCATTCCACACAACCTATTCTGAGTCGCCAAATACATGGTACAGAAAATAACTAAAACTTTATTACAACAATTGTTGTGAAAAATACAACAACACATATGTTGTGAGTTTTAATACAAATATATAGCAACTGTGGCTCTTATCCCAACCTTGGATAGCACATCACAATGGCACCTTACATAAAGGTATAGTCAAAAACTGTTTTAGAAATTAGAATCTTTGGGAAGTGTTCAAGAAAACCTTCGTACATGGGAGGCCATGCGTTTAGGTTATTATAGATATCATATGTCCACAGAATTATCCTTGGTTGACCCAATAGACCCCAAAGAAAAATGAGAAGATTACTATCATATTCTTTTCAATGGTGAGTCTTCTCTTGACATATCATTCTCTCCACCATCTCTAATTGAGAATTATACTTCAAACAAACACCAAGATTATATAGGTAGTGCTCGTAGATATACTCAGCAAGTGGATGTGCACAACCCTGTCTTATGATGACACGAGGTTGTATGTCATTAGACATCTTGAATGATAGTGGCAAAACACCCTTCCAACGTTGGGTTTGCCTCACCCTATTTGATTCACCAAATATAACTACTAAATGATGACCACCGTTATATTCCCCTATTACCCCCGCTCGACCCAGCTACACTCTTATTACCTTAAAGGAATTGTGAAACAGAAGGGTGAACACAACTAGCCCAGTAAAGAATATCATGACTAAAGATAATTAAATTATCAATAGCCTTCATCAGTAATAAATCAGAGATTTAGAACATATGGTAGATGATAAAACTTTTCAACCATAGTTGCAGCGGAATGAGCAATCCATTAGAAGAGTCAAATAGACCATAAAGTCTATTATCTTCTCCATGTTAAAAATCCACCAACAATGTTTTATCCCTGTAACATCAATCAATAGTTCTGGTCCACAATCATATGAATAACTCATAATCATAATTGTGGTTCTAAATTCCTCTTCTCATCCAGGACGCAGATAATTTTCATCACCTATCTTTACCTGAAACATCGAAACTCATGGTTATACCAAATCATAATTCATGTTCATAATCATACTAATAAATTCATCTTTACACTACGGGCCAAAGATATTCATCAACAGTTCATCTTTACACTACTGACCAAAGATATTCAACCACGGATCATCTTTGCATTACAGGCCAAAGATATTTAACAACAGATCATCTTGCACTACAGGCCAAAGATATTCAAATCTTTGCACTACAGGCCAAAGATATTCAACAACAGATCATCTTTGCACTACAGGCCAAAGATATTAATATCTCAAAGAAATATATAATCATTTCAGAATTTATATAAACAATAATTATAACCATGTTGATCATTTCACCTTTGTACTTAAGCTAATGATATTCAATTATAAATTCAATGGTCATGATCATACCAGTCAACAATTCAACTTTGCACTACTGGCCAAAGGAAACCCATAGTTATGATCATACCAAAAATCTACCCATCTTTACGCTTAAGTCAAAGAGAAATATCATCATTAGGGTTATAAAAATGTTATATATTCTAATAAAAACAATATAATCAACATATAGATTTAATCTCAAGAGTAAGATTCATAAATCAACGATAATTTGGTCAGAAAAAGAAACCAATTTTTGTCGTGAATAATAACTCGTGAATAGTAGTAATTCATGAATGGTATCATCTTTGCACTACAGGCTAAAGATATTCAACAATAGATCATCTTTACACTACAGGCCAAAGATTTTCAACAACAGATCATCTTTGCACTACAGACCAAAGATATTCAACAACAGATCATCTTTGCACTACAGGCCAAAGATATTCAACAACAGATCATCTTTGCACTACAGGCCAAATATATTAATATCTCAAAGAAATATATAATCATTTCAGAATTTATATAAACAATAATTATAACCATGTTGATCATTTCACCTTTGTACTTAAGCTAAAGATATTTAATTATAAATTCAATAGTCATGATCATACCAGTCAACAATTCAACTTTGCACTACTGGCCAAAGGGAACCCATAGTCATGATCATACCAAAAATCTACCCATCTTTACACTCAAGTCAAAGAGAAATATCATCATTAGGGTTATAAAAATGTTATATATGATAATAAAAACAATATAATCAACATATAGATTTAATCTGAAGAGTAAGATTAATAAATCAACGATAATTTGGTCAGAAAAAGAAACCAATTTTTATCGTGAATAATAACTCGTGAATAGTAACTCATGAATAGTAATTCATGAATGGTAACCCCGACTTGAGAAAGGTAGAAATTCCACAATAAAATCCATACCAATATTTCGGTATAATGATATTGAAAGAATAATATTTCTTAAACTTATAAACAATTTATTCTAATTGTTTACACTTTACTTGTGACGCCCCCAAAATAGGTATACATCACCCATTCTGAGTTATCAATACATGGTACAGAAACAACTACAACTTTATTATTACAACAAGAAAAGCTGTGAGTTTGAATACAAATATTATCTTCTAGACAATATCTATACTCAAATAAATCCTCATCACATTTATTGATACATTATTTTACAAAAATGGTGAGGACTACTAAACAACTCTCTCTAGAACTTTCATTCCATACCCAGACTAAGTACTCGCTATATTCTCGCCTCCCGAGAAGAAAAATGGAACAAAAAGGAAAAGGGTGAGCTCAACTAGCCCAAGAAAGAATATTATGACTAAGATAATATACAACAAATTATCATTAGTCTTCAACGAGGAAAAATCTAATAGAATACAATAGACAACAAATTTTAAATCAATATTCGCAATGAAAATAATAATTCATTAGAAGAGTTAAGTAGAGAATGCAAACTACTATCTTCTATGTATGAATTTAAAAGTTCATCGCCTATCTTTTATCCCCAGTAACATCAATCAATATATATCTCGGAATCAAATATTCATCTTTTGCACTCTGAGCCAAAGATATTCATCGATTAATCATGTTCATCTAAACACTGCTCATCTTTTGCACTACGGGCCAAAGATATTCTTCAAAATCATTCATCTTTTGCACTACAAAGCCAAAGATATTCCATAATATCATCATTTAAGATCAAGATGATGAAAAATATTTTTAAAGAAACGAATCCAAAGAAATAAAATGACAAGGATTAAGGATTAAGGATTAGTACTTTGTTTTATCCATGTCCAAAAATACCTCAAAAATAATCATAGTGGTGTAAAATTCAAGAATGATCAAAACATGGATACAATCAAAGCCAGTATCCACAATAGATATTTTAGACGAAAAGGAAAATTTTCATTTTTGATGAATAGTGGTAGTATTCGTGAATAATACTGCAGATATCGTGAATAGTCAGAGTATCGTGAATAAAAACTCAGACACCAAAAGTTTCAAATTTGATAAAAACTTCAGATTAATATTTCAAAGATAATGATATTGAAGAAATAATATCATTACGAAAAATAATAATATCCCTTACCTCGAAAAGACAAGATTTCTAGTTGAAACAGGATATAGGTTATGACTTGAACTTGCAATAGTATAGCAATACTCAAAGTATACTCAAAATACTCACAAGAATACGCTCGATAATATAGAGAGAAAAACTTCGAGTTTCAGTGTGATTTTCAATTCTAACCCAAGCACCCTATTTATAGAAATTGCTTAGAACACCAAAGCGAAAAATTTAATATAATAATATTATATATATTACAAATTCTCTACGCACACTTAGCATCCGAAATCAAAGCAATCTTAACACATGTTAAATGAGTCCCAACAATGTAAAAAACGTTTTGTAATTAAAATATTTTAAACTTCCAAAATTAATTATTTTGAGCTTCGAACTTCAATAATTCATAATAAATAGCCCTTTTATCGGAAAATTCGAATCTCTCAACTTTGTATAGGAAATTCAATTCTCTACAACTTTGCGTAAGAAAGTTTTTCCAAATTCTAAACAAAAATTGAATCAAAATCACAAACGGAAGATTTTACGGTATATAATCAAATTTCGGTCAATAAATGGGGTCCACCGACATGTTTAACATGTTTTAAACATTTATTGCAACAAAATACTCTTCCTCCTCGTAGATACTCATATATCCCACATTCGTTGTAAAAATATCACCATTATTATATTATTAAAATATAATAATACATTTAAATGAATTATCTTATCGTAAAAAGATAAAATTTCAATTTTCAACAATTGTCACATTAAAATTTTTCTCCATCTATATCCACATAAAATCAATATTTTCCTCATCATATGAATCAATAATTAATTATTCACAAATAATATTACGTAATCACAATATTGACAACCGTGCGGTTCCTGTGGAAGAGGGGGCTTTCCAATAAGAATTTCTCCTTCTTGGGCGCGCAATTAGGTGACCAAACCTCTCCTTAGACAAAACTTTCTAGACATTGCCAATAATGTTATCTAATAATATTATTCGGATAATATGAATTATTGCATCGATAATGAAAAATACTTGTAGTAATGACAATTATTATTGAAACAACAAAGAATATAAAATATCAACGCAAAGAATTATTAAATCAATAAAATCTTTTGAATGAAGAATTACTGTAACCATTATTAAGTAGTGCCTTCTTACGTAAGAATCAATAATTGGTGCAATACTGGTGTGCTACTCTTGTGTTTTAACCAATAAGTATATTTTAACGATGATAACTGTAATAACTACGCCCATTTATTTTTAAACCACTTATATTTGTCGTTTTCTTCATCCAATCGCTTTTTCAAGTTATGGGGCCCACAAATTCTCACTACCATCGTCGAATGAATATTCCCCAGACAAAGAAGAATATTCCACGACCAAACGAATATTCTCCGACAACAATGAATATTTTATAACCACTTGCTTATTTTGAAATATTTGCGTATTTTACCCATAACTATTCACATTAATCAAATCAACCCTTACTATTTCAAAATAATAAATAAAGAAAATTAAATTTCATTAATAATAAGTTGGGGTCTTACAACCTCCCCTCCTTATGAAATTTCGTCCTCAAAATTGACGTCACGTGCACTGTGTTTCAAAAGGTGAGGATACCTCGCTTTCATTTCGTTTCCATTCCTAGGTCATTTCCTCTATAGCATGATTCCTCCACAAAACTTTAACTTGTGGTATGACCTTTCTTGCGTAAAGACATGCTCCTTCCTATCCAAGATCTTGACGAGTACCTCCTCATACGTTAAGTCTTGGCTATCTCGTCCTGGTTCTAACTCTATAACGTGGTTCGGGTCTTTCACATATTTACTGAAATGCGATATGTGAAACACATTATGAACACGAGACATACTCGGAGGTAACGCGAGTCTATAGGCTACATTTCCTACTCGGTCAAGAATTTGAAATGGACCAATAAATCATGGATTGAGCTTTCCTCTCTTCCCAAATCTTGTAACTCCTTCCATGGAGCAACTTCATGACAATACATGATCCCCTATACTAAATTCCACGTCTTTTCGATGAAGATCCGCATAACTCTTTTTGTCGATCTTGTGCCGCTTTGTATCGTTGTCGAATCATTTGGATCTTTTCAAAGAGTCATACGTACTAACTTTCGGGTCCCAACAATGTTGCTTCACCCACCTCATCCCAACATATTGGAGAGCGACACTTTCGTCCCATATAATGCTTCAAATGGAGCCACACCTATACTTGCTTGATAAGCTTGTTGTTGTAGGAGAATTCCACCAATGGTAAATACTTATCCCAACCGTCCTGAAGTCTAGGACACGTAGTCTTAATAGATCTTCAAGAGTTTGAATAGTCCTCTCTGATTGTCCGTCTGTTTGGGGATGGTATGCGAAGAACTAAATTGCAAATCCGTGCCCATAGCTTTTTGCAAGCTAACCCAAAATCTTGAAGTGAATCTTGGGTCACGATCTCGAAACTATGGATCTTGGCATGCCATGCAACCTCACAATCTCATTCACGTATATACTAGCAAGACGTTCAAGGAATAAGTCTCCGTGTCGGCAAAAAAATGAGCGGACTTGGTTAATCTATCAACAATAACCCAAATAACATTAATGCCTTGAGAAACCGTAGGAAGACCCGTGAACGAAATCCATGGTAATGTGTTCCCACTTCCATTTCGAATCTCAAGTGGTTGCAACGGACCCTTAGGTACTAGATGCTCGCCTTTACACGTTGACAAGTTAAACATATTGAGATAAACTTTGCAATCTCTCTCTTCATATTGTTCCACCAAAATGTATGTCAAGATCACGATACATTTTAGTACTTCCAGATGGATTGCAAATGGTGTATTGTGTGCCTCCATCATAATCTTGTACTTCAAATCGAGTCGTTAGGGACACAAAGTGCAGAGTGGACTCAAGTATTCCTTCTTCATCAATTCTCGCCCTAATAGCTCCTTCTTATACTTTCTTCTTCATATGCATCGACTTGAATTGTCGGTGGCTTGAGCAACCTTTAACTTTTTCTATTAAAGTTGGCTCTGTCGTATACTTGACATCATCGCACTCATTCCCGCATATGATCTTCTACTCAACGCGTCGCCTACCACGTTCGCTTTTCCGGATGGTATTGAATAGTGTGGTCGTAGTCTTTTCAATAGCTCGAGCCAATGTCGCCGCCAGCGTGTTGAGTTCTTTTTGAGTGAAGAAATATTTAAGGCTTTTATGGTCCGAATATATCTCCACTTTCTCCCTATATAGATAGTGCCTCCATATCTTTAAGCGCAGCTTATCATCTTTATAACTCTAGATCATGAGTAGGATAATTCCTCTCATACTCTTTAAGTTGTCGCGAGGCATAAAGCTATGACTTTCCCGTTGCATGAGAACACATCCTAACCCTTTGCTCAAGCATCATCGGAGATAACAAATCCATCCGAACCAGATGGTATTGTTAGAAACAGTCAAAGAAATAAGTCTCCTCTTAAGCTCTTGGAAACTCTTCTCGCATTCTTCGCTCCAAAGCAATTTTGTATCCTTCCGAGTTAGTTTGGGTTAATGGAGTAGCGATTCGAGAAAACCCTTCCACGAATCTCCGATAATAACCACTAGACCCGAGCTACGTGCTTGATCACCGACTTCCTGTTGCTCCCAACTTTGTATTGCTTCAATCTTCACGGGTCCACGAATACTCCATGTTTTGACACCACGTGCCCAAGAAATGCTACTTCCTCAAGCCAAAACTCGCATTTCTTCAATTTGGCATATAGTTTGTTTTCACGAAGCCTTTGGAGTACCAGCTTCAAATGGTGCTCATGATCTTCATGACTTTTGGAATATATGAGGATTTCATCAATAAAGACAACAACAAACTGATCCAAATATTCCTTGAATACTTGGTTTATCATATCCATGAAAGCCGCGGGAGCATTAGTCAATCTGAAAGACATGACTAAGAATTCATAATGCCCGTCTCGAGTTCTAAAAGCGCTCTTTGGAATATCCTCGGTTCTAATCTTCACCGATGATATCCGTAACGAAGATCGATTTTTGAAAAGAATTGTGCCTTGCAAATCGGTCAAACAAGTCATCAATACGAGGTAGAGGATACCTATTCTTGATGGTGACATGGTTCAATTCCAGATAGTCAATACAAAGTCGCATACTCCGCTCTTTCTTCTTTACTTAATAAAACAGAGCACCCCAAGGAGATGTACTAGGGGCGAATGAAACCGATGTCCAACAATTCACAGTAGTTGGACCTTTAACTCTGAAGTTCAATAGGAGCCATTCGATATGGGATTTTAGAAATGGGCTTTGTGCCGGGTTGAAGATTAATAAAGAATTCAACTTCACGTTACGGGGTAGGCAGAGGAAGTTCTTGAAATCGTCGCCAAGAAAGTCAATAACAACAGAATATTATTCAAATTTGGCGTGTCTTTATTCAAATCCATAACATGGGGTAAGAAAGCTGAACATCCGTTTTCAATAAATGAATAGCTTTATGATTAGATATGACGGTGATTAATTTTAATGGTTTAGTTGCTTGAATTAAATACAACAGTTGGTTAAGAATATGAAAACTAACAACCTTACGAAAACAATCAATTTTGGCATGATGAGTAGTTAACCAATCAATCCCTAAAATCACATCAAAAGCAAGTATCTTTAAAGAGATAAGGTCAATGGTAAGGTGATGGTGCCAACTTGAATCAAACAAGATTTATAAACAATGGATGTGATGAAAGTTTCTCCTAACGGAGTTTCCACAGATAGGTCAAAGTCTAATTTCTCCAGTCAAGTTTAAACGTTGAGCACATGCAGGAGAGATAAATGAATGGGTATACCCGGTATCAAGTAAGGTATAAACTTCACAAGAATTTATAAATAGCTTACCCAGTGATCACCTCATTTGGGTTCTCGCATTTTGACCAATCCACAACAAACGCTCTTCCGGAACCGTTGACTTTGACTTTTCCGGGACGATCTTTTTGAGTCACCGTCCCCATTGAACTAGGTTTTCGCTCTGTCGTACATGATCTCGAGCGATATGTCCTTCCTTTCCATAATTATAGCATACCTTGAACTGTTGTGGGAAGTTTGGTGATATGTCCCTCTTTTTCGCATTTGTAGCATATAATGGGTGGTGGTCGTTCTCCTCCCTTAGAACCGATTCTTTTAGACTGCTTGTCTTCTTCACATAATCGTTGTTAAATCTCCTCTTTTAAAATCTCCTCCGACTAGCTTCTTATTTTTCATGGCCATGATTACCACCGAGTGGTTACCATTTTTGTCCGTCTGCTTTTTTTCTCTCCTTAGTTATCATTATTACATTGATTGTTATCTCTCGGTAAGATCCTCGTTATGGTCCTCGGTTGAACATACTCGTTATCTCGCTCTAACAATTGAGCCCATGTTAACAACATCTGAATAGAGAGAAAATTTATGAGAAATGAGATATTGTGTATATTTGGGTTTCAAACCTCTCGAAAACATCCACGTCATACGTTCCTCATTCTCCACCAAATGAGGTGCAAACTGGATAACTCTGCAAACTTTGCCTCGTCTTTGAGACACCGTCATGTTGTTTTGTTCTAATCGATGAACTCCACTTCCTTCATATACCTAACACTTTCGGAAAGTATTTGTCATTAAATAGCTTCTGAAACGTCTCCCAAGACATGCCGAAAAATTTGGATGGAGTACGCTTCACGAGACTCCACCAAGTGATCCGCCTCACCACGGAACATAAAGGTGGCGAATGGAACCTTGTGTTCCTCCGCATCCCAAGACATCGAATATCTTGGTAACTTGCTTGACCCATGTTTCCGCCGTGATCGGATCTGGCTTTCCCTTAAATTCGTGGTCCCAACTCTTTGAATCGCTTGGTTGTGACAACCCGTGAATTGCTATCATTTCCTCCCAGATTTTGAACACGAGTCTCCTCGTCGATTTTGCATGAATCGCAAAAAGCTTCTAAACATCCCTCGTTCATCATTTGCTTAGTGGTGTTGTTCACAAGAGGAACATTGCCGACTGTTGTTACGCTTCTCCTCGTTGGTGAGTATAGGTGTCTCCACAGTCTCATTTCCATTGTTAATATTCTCGATCGGCATTCTCAAATCACCGTCATAAAACAAGGGTTAATTAAGGAAATCAATATATCACATAATATCCTTATATATACCCACCAACTAACAAATAAGCTTAGGTAGGACACACTAGCGAAGGATTTACTCATCTCTCCCTCCTAATTCTATTCCCCGATCTCCGCCAGAGATCATATCCTAAGCTCGATACCAACCGTGGCGCCCCCAAAATAGGTATACATCACCCATTCCGAGTTGTCAATACATAGTGCATGAAACAACTACAACTTTATTATTACAACAAGAAATCGTGAGTTTGAATACAAATATTATCTTCTAGACAATATCTATACTCAAATAAATCCTCATCACATTTATTGATACATTATTTTACAAAATGGTGAGGACTACTAAACAACTCTCTCTAGAACTTTCATTCCATACCCCACTGTACTCGCTATATTCTCGCCTCCCGAGAAGAAAAATGGAACAAAAAGGAAAAGGGTGAGCTCAACTAGCCCAGTAAAAAATATTATGACTAAAATAATATACAACAAATTATCGTTAGTCTTCAACGGGAAAAATCTAATAGAATACAATAGACAACAAATTTTAAATCAATATTCGCAATGAAATAATAATTCATTAGAAGAGTTGAGTAGAGAATGCAAACTACTATCTTCTATGTATGAATTTAAAAGTTCATCGCTCTATCTTTTATCCCCAGTAACATCAATCAATATATATCTGAATCAAATATTCATCTTTGCACTACGTGCCAAAGATATTCATCGATTAATCATGTTCATCTAAACACTGCTCATCTTTGCACTACGGGCCAAAGATATTCTTCTTAATCATTCATCTTTTGCACTCACAGCCAAAGATATTCCATAATATCATTATTTAAGACCAAGATGATGAAAATATTTTTAAAGAAACGAATCCAAAGAAACAAAATGACAAGGATTAAGGATTAAGGATTAGTACTTTGTTTTATCCATGTCCAAAAATACCTCAAAAATAATCATAGTGGTGTAAAATTCAAGAATGATCAAAACATGGATACAATCAAAGCCAAATATCCACAATAGATATTTTAGACGAAAAGGAAAATTTTCATTTTTCGATGAATAGTCTTGAGTATTCGTGAATAAGTATCAGATATCGTGAATAGTCTCGAGTATCGTGAATAAGTAACTCAGACACCAAAAGTTTCAAATTTGATAAAACTTCAGATCAATATTTCAAAGATAATGATATTGAAGAAATAATATCATTACTGAAAAATAATAATATCCCTTACCTCGAAAGACAAGATTTCTAGTTGAAACACCTGGATATAGGTTATGACTTGAACTTGCACCAGTATAGCAATACTCAAAGTATACTCAAAATACTCACAAAAATACGCTCGATAATATAGAGAGAAAAAACTTGAGTTCGGTGTGATTTTCAATTCTAACCTAAGCACCCTATTTATAGAAATTGCTTAGAACACCAAAGCGAAAATTTAATATAATAATATTATATATATTAAAAATTCTCTCGCACACTTAGCATCTGAAATCAACAATCTTAACACATGTTAAATGAGTCCCAACAATGTAAAAACGTTTTTGTAATTAAAAATATTTTAAACTTCCAAAATTAATTATTTGAACTTGAACTTCAATAATTCATAATAAATAGCCCTTTTATCAGAAAATTCAAATCTCTCGAATTCGCATAGGAAATTCAATTCTCTACAACTTTGCAGAAGAAAGTTTTTCCAAATTCCAAGCAAAAATTGACCGAAATCCACAAACAGACGATTTTACAGGCTATAATCAAATTTCAGTCAATAAATGGGGTCCACCGACATGTTTAACATGTTTTAAACATTTATTGCAATAAAATACTCTTCCTCCTCATATACTCATATATCCCACATTCGTTGTAAAAATATCACCATTATTATATTATTAAAATATAATAATACATTTAAATGAATTATCTTATCAGAAAAAGATAAAATTTCAATTTTCAACAATTGTCACATTAAAATTTTTCTCCATCTATATCCACATAAAATCAATATTTTCCTCATCATATGAATCAATAATTAATTATTCACAAATAATATTACAGAATCACAATATTGACAACCAGGCAGTTCCCAGGAAAGAGGGGGCTTTCCAATAAGAATTTCTCCTTACTGGCGCGCAATTAGGTGACCAAACCTCTCCTTAGACAGAACTTTCTAGACATTGCCAATAATGTTATCTAATAATATTATTCAGATAATATGAATTATTGCATCGATAATGAAAAATACTGTGTAATGACAATTATTGAAACAACAGCAATATAAAATATCAACGCAACAATTATTAAATCAATAAAATACTGAACAGTAATTACTGTAACCATTATTAAGTAGTGCCTTCTTACGTAAGAATCAATAATTGGTGCAATACCGTGTGCTACTGTGTTTTAACCACCGAGTATTTTAACAATGATAATTAACTTGATAATAACTACGCCAGATTATTTTTAAACCACTTATATTTGTCGTTTTCTTCATCCAATCGCTTTTTTTGGTTATGGGGCCCACAAAATATCGCTACCGTCAGCATTTAATATTCCCCAAGCAAAGAAGAATATTCCACGACCAAACGAATATTCTCCGACAACAATGAATATTTTATAACCACTTGCTTGTTTTGAAATATTTGCGTATTTTACCCATAACTATTCACATTAATCAAATCAACCCTTACTATTTCAAAATAATAAATAGAGAAAATTAAATTTCATTAATAATAAGTTAGGGTCTTACATTACTAAATAATGAATTTAATCATCCTAAAATGTCAAACTCATAAGATTTCATCACCAATAACCAAAACCCTCATCAAAAATCTGCATATACCTCATATAGGATTCTCAAGCTATAAAATTCTATTTTCCAATTTTTTTACTTCACATAACATATTTAATTCATTTACTCACAACTAGTCCATTTTCATGAAAAATACCAAATCAGTCCCAAAAATATTTCTTTTCTGGGATTTAGCATAATATAGTCCCATATTGAACATATATTTTTCCTTAATTTTTAAAATTCATTTACTATTTTTCATATGGCCAAAATCTATTTGAATATTTAGACATTTATCATAAACTGTACTTTTATCCAAAAATTCCGAAATTTACAGAGTATACTTATGTTATATACATGTACTCCCAATAAAAAGTTCACCAATTTTGGAGTTAACCACAAGGAGTATACTTTTAATCTATACAGAGTATACTTTTCCCATAAAATTCATAACTCCTAATCTATACATCCAAAAATCGCCATTTTTGGACACATTCTAAAAAACTCATCAAATTATCATTTCAAATTTTTCCAGAATTTTTAAGAGTCGGAAAAATTACAAAACTGAAAAACATAATAACCCTTACAATCCCTTACCTCAAAAGAGCAGTACTTCTGACTTGAATATCGGATATAATGCTGAACGAACTTGCGCCATATAGAAACACTCAAGATATCTAAATACTCACAAAAATATGCTTGATAATATAGAGAGAAAAAAAACTTGTTTCTGGTGTGATTTTCAATTCGAACTTAAGCGCCTATTTATAGGAAAATGGTAGAACGCCAAAGGAGACTAAATTAATAAAATATTATTAATTTATTTTTCTTCTTTGCTACGCCACCTCTCTTGAAAATTAGGCAGCCTTCTTTGAACCAAAATCAGCAGCCCTCATGAGTTAAAACAAAAGTGGGTCCCACCCATAAATTAATAAAAATTATTTTATTTTCCAAAACTTCAATAATTCATAGAAAATAGCTCGTTTATTAGAAAAAAAAAATGAATTTTATGTCAATTCCACACGAAATTGAATTCTCTACAACTTTGTAGCTTTAAGTTTTTGCAAATTCCAGACAGAAAATATCTGAAATCCACAAACGGATGATTTTCAACACCTCTTAAAATTCATAACAAATCATGCGTTAATTTTTAACGGTTCAAAATTTGTGGACATATACTCAACTTATATATGTATAACATATCCAAAAATCACAACGATCCAACGGTTAGATTAAAATTATAACTCACGCAATAGAGCTTTAAGAACACCGATTTAATCTTTTAATACCTCCAATCCGACAAAATACTGATAAAACACCTCAACATTAATTCCTTCATTTATAACCACATAAATAAATCCATCATTTATATCCACATCAAATAAATATTTTCTTATCATATAAATCAATAATTAATTATTCACAAATAATATTACAGAATCACAATAATTACAACCAGGCAGTTCCCAAGAAAGAGGGGGCTTTCCGATAAGGATTTCTCCTTACTAGCGCGCAATTGGGTGACCAAACCTCTCGTTGACAGAACTTTCTAAACATTGCCAAAAATGTTATCTAATAATATTATTCAAATAATATGAATTATTGATCTGTTAATGGAAAATAATGTGCAGTGATAATTATTGAAACAACAATAATATAAAATATCAACGCAGCAATTATTGAACCAATAAAATAAAATATTGAACAGTAATTACTGTAACAATTATTGATTAGTGCCTTCTTACATAAGAATCAATAATTCAAAAATATTGTAATACTGCAGTGTGATCTTTCTGCAACAACGCCATTACTTTACTTTACCCAATTTATTATTCCAACGATGTTAACATTAACGATTACGCCGTTATTTATAAAAACTTAAATTTGTCGTTTTCTTCATCCGACAGTTATTCTGTTATGGGGCCCACTAATGGTTGCGCCGTCGTATGAATATTCCCCGACAACAAGAATATTCAACGACCAAACGAATATTCCCCGATAATAATAAGTATTTTATAGCCACTTGCTTATTTTGAAAAAAAATTCACATATCACCCTTAACTTTAAAATTTTATCAATTTAACCATTTACTTAATAATAATTATAAGAAAAATTGAATACTTTTATTTCATAAAATTCGGGGTCTTACAGAGTCAACCAACAAATGGTATGTCATGATTATGGACGTGGGAATAATGATAGAGACATATTTGGTGTATTGGGCGGTTTTCTAAAGGGGGGGGGTATGTGTTCTTTATGATTAGTTATTCGGATTTTATTGAGGAACTCTTCCTTTAAATGTCTCATTTAACGGAAGACTGAGAGGCAATGTTGGGGGGTAATTATTAGGGCCCGAACCGTATGGTGAGCCAAAAGTCCAAGTGGAGGTATTTTGCCCTACGTAGGAATCTGTTTTGACAGTTGAATAATTTAAGGAATCAAATATTCCTAATTATATTTAATTTCCAATTCGTAAGGAAAGTGTCAGGATATAATCTGACTTCTTTTATTTAAAGAGACTCTATTCAATCCCATTAAGTAACCATACCTAATGAGGAGTCATATTTCTATACGGGGAGATGGTGCGATCACTATAAATACAAGGTT
Organism: Panax quinquefolius; assembly: GCA_020205615.1. Classification (NCBI taxonomy): domain Eukaryota; kingdom Viridiplantae; phylum Streptophyta; class Magnoliopsida; order Apiales; family Araliaceae; genus Panax; species Panax quinquefolius. The sequence goes on along the minus strand of CM035174.1, from coordinate 5,069,672 downwards.
ATACCCTAATTCTCAAGTACAAATATTATTACTTTACAACAGTACTATTGCACACAACCTCCATTGTTAAACCTTATTCAGCTGATACTTATTCTCACACTAGAGATATCCCCCGATGGCACAAGTCGTCAAGCTTCGTGTGTGTTTCTGTTTCTGTGTAGGATTGGACGCGCTTTTGGTGATTGAGACGTGTGGACGAATCTTAGCGTTAACATTTCTCATATATGTAAGTCACGTACTTTTTCTTTATAGGAGATTTGTATTCCTCTTGTGAGGTTAATGAATATTATAATTCAGTATGAGATAGTTGATGTTTACTTCAAAATTAATTATATGTACATGTAATTACTGACAATAATGGGAGCTTAATAAAAAAACAGAAAGTTCTTTAACCTAAGTGTTCAAACATTATTTTTGTATAATTTTATTGTGAGACTAATAAATAATATCTAGTTTTATATATATATATATATATATATATATATATATATAGGCAATGATTCATAGCATATATTTGTTATGGATAAAAATAGGCAAATAACATCTTAATCATCCATTTTAAAAAGTAACAGTTAGGATTGGAAAATTGGACACGGCGTCTGCTAGAATTTCTAACAGACGAAACTAATGTAATTTTTTGGAAAATTATGGACAATAAAGATAATTACTGATTATACTTATAATTTTTTATTATTTTATTTTACTGATTAATAAGTAGTATGTATGAGGATAATCAGGATAATCAGTAATTAAGCCAAAAAAAATTTGTTGGCCGCTACTCCCTCTTGCGGCCAGTCAAAACACGATCGTTTTGTCTGGTCCATTAGAGGAGTAGTACCAACAAAAAAATTGATTGGCCGCTAGAGGGAGTAGCGGTTGGGCCCTCATCTCAGCCATTCACTCTAATTTTGGACAGCTGGATGAGCGTTAGTTGAAACAATCCCTCTGGCTAAGGTATTCTATAGATCATTTCCCTATATATATATATATATATATATATATATAGTTCTCATCCATAGCAACCGGTTGCTATATACATTATTCCAGCAACCAACTTGTCAGCCGTAGATCAATTAAATGGAAGGCTGAGATGGGAAAAAAATATATTAACAGCCGCTACAACATGTAGCAACACAAACAACATACTTTAGCGGCTTCTATTTTAATAAAAGTCAAATTATCTTGCTAATGTGGGCCCATATTGTTAGATAGAAAGATATAAAATGAATTTATTTTTTTTATATACCAACCGCTAAAACTTGTAGCGGCTTGGTCTGAATATATATATTTTTTAATGTTAGCCCATTTTTGAGAAATAGAATGATAAAAAGAAATTTATTTTTTAAAAAAAATACCAACCGCTACAACTTGTAGCGGCTTGGTTATAATTTATTTTTTTTGTCATCCGTTGTCCTACTTTGTTGGTAATAGTGTTATTACTTGCCTTTTTATTACTAATACTAATATTAATTAAATGAGAATTAAAAGGCAAAAAAGGCAATTAATATTACAATATTATCTCTCTATCTCTCAATTTTCTTACAACGGAAGACATTAAAAAAAAAAAAACAAGCCGCAGTAGCTGTTGGTAATAGTGTTATTACTTGCCTTTTTTATTACTAATATTAATTTCCTTTTTATTACTAATACTAATATTAATTGTCTTTTTTAGTAATATTAGTAATAATATTAGTAATTGCCTTTTTAGTAATAATATTAGTAATTGACTTTTATTACTATTATTAATATTAATTGCCTTTTTATTACTAATACTAATATTAATTGTCTTTTTAGTAATATTAGTAATTGCCTTTTTCTATTTATATTAGTAATTTTTCTATTTAGTATTAATATTAATTGCCTTTTTATTACTATTACTAATATTAATTGCCTTTTTATTACTAATACTAATGTTAATTACCTTTTTAATTCTCATTTAATTAATATTAGTAATAGTAATAAAAATGCAAGTAATAACACTATTTCCAACCGCTAGAAGATGTAGAGGCGTGATTTTTTTAGTGCCTTTAGTGTTGTTTTTAGTGTTTTCTTTAGTAATAAAAAAGGCAAGTAATAATACAATTACCAACCGCTACAAGATGTAGCGGCTTGGTTTTTTTTAATGACTTCCGTTCTAAGAAAATTAAGAGATAGAAAGATAATATTCTAATATTAATTGTCCTTTTTTTCCTTTTTAATTCTCATTTAATTAATATTAGTATTAGTAATAAAAAGGCAAGTAATAACACTATTACCAACAAAGTAGGACAACGGATGACAAAAAAAAATTTATGACCAAGTCGCTGCAAGCTGTAGTAGTTGGTATATAAAAAATATAAATTCCTTTTTTATCATTCTATTTATCAAAAATGGGCCCACGTTATAAAAAATATTAAGACCAAGCTACTACAAGTTGTAGCGGTTGGTATATAAAAAAAATAAATTCATTTTATATCTTTATATATGACAATATGGGCCCACATTAGTAAATTAATTTGACTTTTATTAAAATAGAAGTCGTTAGAGTATGTTGTTCTGGCAATATATTTTTTCCCATCTCAGCATTCCATTTAATTGATCTATGACTGACAAGTTGATTGCTGGAATAGTGTCTATATATATATATATATATATATATATATATATATATATATATATCAAAAAAGATACATCTTTATTCATTCTCAAATATATTGTTAAATATATGTATGATTAGATTTTTATTAAATCTGAAATGATACACCAATACGTATTGGAACTAATATATATTGTTTAATTAAGCAAAATGGTACGCTAAGCAATACAAATTTTATAACTATGGCTTGTAAGCCTCAATCTCGTTCTTGTGGTATTTCATCCTCCCAACACTCACACTTCCAATCTTCTTGTAATTGTTTAGTTTAAACTCAACATAAAGCGGGTCATCATGGCCCTTACCACCATCGGAAGGTCCAAAGACTCCCCCCCCCCCCCCAAAAAAAAAAAGTTGTACTTTCAGTCTTCTAATAACTGTTTAATGAAAAGATATAAAGAATTAGTAAAGAAATGATAAATGAATGTACGTATGTGATCCTGTTAGGGTGAAATTGATACTAATTCTAGTAAATTTATATAACTTTTTATTGTATTTGGGTATAAAAATATTATTACTATTATTTGCTAATTTAGACAATAATTGAAACTCACACACACAACCTTTACATGCCGAGACTCGATCTCTCAAACTCATAGTTACCATGGGTTGAGTCATACAACTCGAGCCAAAGGCCTTCAATTATAAAAAATAGAGTAATATTACAGACACATACTATTCTACAAATATTTTACAAACTGCCGATGTGGCATACTCAATCTCAGCATATTGATAAACAAATTGAGCCGGAGTATGCCACATCAAATGTTTGTAAAATAGTTTGTGTCTGTAGCATTATTCTAAAAGATATTACGTTAACTGTTGTAATAAAAAGTTATAAAACTTATCAATGCAATTATTTTTGTATCGAATACATTATTAAGCTATAAAACTTATCAAGTTCACCCTAACCGGATCCGAGATCTAGAAAGAGAAAGAGAGTTTACGTATTGCAATGCACAGTGCTTGAAACCAAAGCTACAACCACACAAAATAGTTGTGACAACCCCAAAATAGGTCCAATTCACCTAACCCATTTTGAGTCGCCAAATACATGGTACAGAAAATAACTACAACTTTATTACTACAATTGTTGTGCAAATTACAACAACACATATGTTGTGAGTTTTGATACAAATATATACCAACTGTGACTCTGGACATCAACTTGTGTTAGCACCTCACCATAGCACCTTACATAAAGGTACAGTCAAAAACTGTTTTAGAAATTAGAATCTTTGGAAAGTGCTCAAGGAAACCTTCGTACATGGGAGGCCATGCGTCTAGGTTATGATATATATCATATGTCCACAGAATTATCCTTGGTTGACCCAATAGACCCCAAAGAAAAACGAGAAGATTACTATCATATTCTTTCCAATGGTGAGTCTTCTCTTGACATATCAATATCTCCACTGTCTCTAATTGAGAATTATACTTCAAACAAACACCAAGATTATATAGGTAGTGCTCGTAGATATACTCAGTAAATGGATGAGTACAACCATGTCTTATGATGACACGAGGTTGTATGTCATTAGACATCTTGTATGATAGTGGCAAAACACCCTTCCAACATTGGGTTCGCCTCACCCTATTTGATTCACCAAATATAACTACTAAATGATGTATACAACACCTTTCTATACTACTTAGGGAGAACCTCCACAACTAGAGACCACCAGTTTATTTCCCACACCTCGCTTCGAAACCCAATTACACTCTTATTACCCTTCGAAAAGGAATTGTGAAGCAAAAGGGTGAGCACAACTAGCTCAATAAAGAATATCATGACTAAAGATAATTAAATTATCAATAGTCTTCATCAGTAATAAATCAGAGATTTAGAACATATGGTAGATGATAAAACTTTTTAACCATAGTTGCAGCGGAACGAGCAATCCATTAGAAGAGTCAAATAGACCATAAAGTTTACTATCTTCTCCACATTAAAAGTCCACCAACAATATTTTATCCCTGTAACATCACCCAACAGTTCATTTCCACAATTATATGAATAACTCATAATCATAATTGTAATTCTAAATTCCTCTTCGCATCTAGTACGAAGATAATTTTCATCACATGTCTTTACCTGAAACATCAAAGATCATTGTTATACCAAATCATAGTTCATGTTTTTAATCATACTAACAATTTCATCTTTGCACTACGGCCAAAGATATTCATCAACAGACTATTTTTGCACTACAGGCCAAAGATATTCAACAACAGGTCATCTTTGCACTACAGGCCAAAGATATTCATCAACAATTCATCTTTGCACTACAAGCCAAAGATATTCCTCAACAGTTCATATTTGCACTACAGGCCAAATATATCCATCAACATTTCATATTTGCACTACAGGCCAAATATATTCATCAACAGTTCATATTTGTACTACAGACCAAATATATTAATATCTTAAAGAAATATATAATCATTTCAGAATTTATATAAACAATAATTATAACCATGTTGATCATTTCACCTTTGCACTTAAGCTAAAGATATTCAATTATAAATTCAATGGTCATGATCATACCAGTCAACAATTCAACTTTGCACTACTGGCCAAAGAGAACCCATAGTCATGATCATACCAAAAATCTACCCATCTTTACACTCAAGTTAAAGAGAAATATCATCATTAGGGTTATAAAAATGTTATATATAATAGTAAAATCAATATAATCAAAACATCTAGATTTAATCTCAAGAGTAATATTCATAAATCAACTATAATTTGGTTAGAAAAAGAAACCAATTTTGTCATGAATAGTAACTCATGAATAGTAACCCATGAATACTAACTTCGTGAATAGTAAACCCGACACAAAAAGGTAGTAATTCCACAATAAAATCTATACTAATATTTCGATATAATGATATTGAAATAAAATTTCTTAAACTTATAAACAATTTAATTTAATTGTTACACTTTACTAAACAATGCATTTAATCATCCTAAAATGCCAAACTCATAAGATTTCATCATCAATAACCAAAACCCTCATCAAAAATCTGCATATACCTTATATAGGATTCTCAAGCCATAAAATCCTATTTTTCAATTTTCTTACTTCACATAACATATTTAATTCATTTACTCATAACTAGTCCATTTTCATGAAAAATACCAAATCAGTTCCAAAAATATTTCTTTTCTGGGATTTACCATAATATAGTCCCATATTGAATATATATTTTTCTCAAAATTTTTAAAATTCATTTACTATTTTTCATATGGCCAAAATAGCCGAATATTTAGATATTTATCAAACATTGTACTTTTATCCAAAAATTCTGAAATTCACAGAGTACACTGATATTATATAGATATACTTCCAATAAAAATTTCATCAATTTTGGAGTTAACCACAAGGAGTTATAAGTGGTTACTTTTAAAATAGTCTTTTCTCATAAAATTCATAACTCTCGATCTATACATCCAAAAATCACCATTTTTGGACACAATCAATAAAACTCATCAAAATATCATTTCAAAATTTTTCAGAATTTTCTAAAGGTCGAAAGAAGTACGAACTGAAAAACATAATAACCCTTAAAATCCCGTACTATCCCTTACCTCAAAAGAGCAGCACTTCTGACTGGATATCGGATATGACGCTGAAGGAAACTTACACCGATGAATAGCAACTCACCAAGTATCTAAAAACTCACAAAATACACTCGATAATCTAGAGAGAAAACTTATGAATTCTGGTGTGATTTTCAACTCTAACTTAGCCCTCTATTTATAGGAAAATGTTAGCACACCGAAGCAGACTTGACCTGCTACCTGATGGCTTTACCTGCTACTATTCCACCAACCAAAAATCAGCCATCTTCCCCAACAACCAAAAGTGGGGCCCACCCATTTCTAGAATTTTCCACCAAAATCATTTATAAACCTAATTTCCGAATCAGTCACCTCTTAAAATTCATAACAAATCATTCGTTCATTTTTAACGGTTCAAAATTTGTGAACATATACTCAACTTATATATGTATAACATATCCAAAAATCACAACGATCAAACGGTTAGATTAAAAATTATAACTCACACAATAAAGCTGTAAGAACACTGATTTGATCTTTTAATACCTCCAATCCGACAAAATACTGATAAAATACCTCAACATTAATTCCTTCATTTATAACCATATAAATAAATCAATCATTTATATCCACATCAAATAAATATTTCATTATCATATAAATCAATAATTAATTATTCACAAATAATATTACAGAATCACATTTATGACAATCGGTAGCCGCTCCTCAGAAAGAGGGGCTTTCCAATAAGGATTTCTCCTCTTCTTGAAAGCGCAATTAGGTGACCAAACCTCTCCTTAGATGTAACTTTCTAGACATTGCCAATAATGTTATCTAATAATATTATTCAAATAATATGAATTATTGATATGATAATGGAAATATCTTGTCTTGATAACAATTATTGAAACAACAATAATATAAAATATCAACGTAGCAATTATTGATTCAATAAAATAAAATATTGAATAAGATTATTAGTAACAATTATTGAGTAGTGTCTTCAATGTAAGAATCAATAATTGAAAAAATATCGCATGCAATACCGCGTGGTAATCGCTGTAACTACGCCAGACATCGTATTTTAACCACCGTGTATTCCAACAAAGGTTAATCGGTAACCACTACGTCGTTATTTATAAAAACTCAAATTTGTCATTTTCTTCATCCGGCGCTTATTACATTATATGGGCCCAAAAATGGTCAACCATTGGCACGTCATTTAATATTCCCAACGAAAGAATATTTCCACGAATAAACGAATATTCCCCGACAACAATGAATATTTTATAACCACTTGCTTATTTTGCAAAATTTTCACATTTCACCCATAACCAAAATATTATATCAAATTAACACCTTATTATTCACAATAATAATTAGAGGAAATTGATTTTATTCATTAATAAGTTGGGGTCTTACAACCTCCTCTCCTTATGAAATTTCATCCTCGAAATTGACGTACCTGGTATTTCAAAGAGATGAGAATACCTTGCTTTCAGATACCATCTTCCTTGTCATCATGATTTCTCCATTGCTCATCTCCTGTATTTCAGATATAATTCTAGAATACAGCTTCAAAATAAAGGTTAATTGACATATCAAAATTTGTCAATTTATCAAATAAGAAATTTCAGCTTAGGTAAGTCACACTAGCGAAGGATTTACTCATCTCTCCCCTCCTAGTTCTATTCCCCGATCTCCGCTGGAGACCATATGCCTAAGCTATGATACCAACTGTGACGACCCCAAAATAAGTCCATTCCATCCAACCTATTCTGAGTCGCCAAATACATGGTACAGAAAATAACTACAACTTTATTACTACAATTATCATGCAAATTACAATAACACATACGTTGTGAGTTTTGATACAAATATATACCAACTATGACTCTGGACACCAACTTGTGTCAGCACCTCACCATGGCACATTACATAAAGGTACAGTCAAAAATTGTTTTAGAAATTAGAATCTTTGGAAAGTGCTCAAGGAAACCTTCGTACATAGGAGGCCATGCGTCTAGGTTATGATATATATCATATGTCCACAGAATTATCCTTGGTTGACCCAATAGACCCCAAAGAAAAATGAGAAGATTACTATCATACTCTTTCCAATGGTGAGTCTTCTCTTAACATATCAATATCTCCACTGTCTCTAATTGAGAATTATACTTCAAACAAACACCAAGATTATATAGGTAGTGCTCGTAGATATACTCAGCAAGTGGATGAGCCAACCCTGTCTTATGTTGACACGAGATTGTATGTCATTAGACATCTTGTATGATAGTGGCAAAACACCCTTCCAACGTTGGGTTCGCCTCACCCTATTTGATTCACCAAATATAACTACTAAATGATGTATACAACACCTTTCTATCTTTGTAGGAGAACCTCCACACTAGAGACCACTGCTTCAATTTTCCATATTACCCTCGCTTCGACCCATTACACACACTTATTACCCCGAAAAGGAATTGTGAAGCAAAAGGGTGAAACCTGACTAGCTTCAATAAAAGAATATCATGACTAAAGATAATTAAATTATCAATAGCCTTCAACAGTAATAAATCAGAGATTTAGAACATATGGTAAATGATAAAACTTTTTAACCATAGTTGCAGCAGAACGAGCAATCCATTAGAAGAGTCAAATAGACCATAAAGTTTACTATCTTCTCCACATTAAAAGCCCACCAACAATGATTTATCCCTGTAACATCACTCAACAGTTCATTTCCACAATTATATGAATAACTCATAATCATAATTGTAATTCTAAATTCCTCTTCGCATCTAGGACGAAGATAATTTTCATCACATTTCTTTACCTGAAACATCAAAGATCATGGTTATACCAAATCATAGTTCTTGTTTATAATCATACTAACAATTTCATCTTTGCACTACGGCCAAAGATATTCATCAACAGACCATCTTTGCACTACAGGCCAAAGATATTCAACAACAGGTCATCTTTGCACTACGGGCCAAAGATATTCATCAACAATTCATCTTTGCACTACAGGCCAAAGATATTCCTCAACAGTTCATATTTGCACTATAAGCCAAATATATCCTTCAACATTTCATATTTGCACTACAGGCCAAATATATTCATCAACAGTTCATATTTGCACTACAGGCCAAATATATTAATATCTTAAAAAAATATATAATCATTTCAGAATTTATATAAACAATAATTATAATCATGTTGATCATTTCACCTTTGCACTTAAGCTAAAGATATTCAATTATAAATTCAATGGTCATGATCATATCAGTCAACAATTCAACTTTGCACTACTGGCCAAAGAGAACCCATAGTCATGATCATACCAAAAATCTACCCATCTTTACACTCAAGTTAAAGAGAAATATCATCATTAGGGTTATAAAAATGTTATATATAATAGTAAAATCAATATAATCAAAACATCTAGATTTAATCTCAAGAGTAATATTCATAAATCAACTATAATTTGGTTAGAAAAAGAAACCAATTTTGTCATGAATAGTAACTCATGAATAGTAACCCATAAATAGTAACTTCGTGAATAGTAACTCATGAATAGTAAACCCGACACAAAAAGGTAGAAATTCCACAATAAAATCCATACCAATATTTCGGTATAATGATATTGAAATAACATTTCTTAAACTTATAAATAATTTAATTTAATTGTTACACTTTACTAAACAATGCATTTAATCATCCTAAAATGCCAAACTCATAAGATTTCATCACCAATAACCAAAACCCTCATCAAAAATTTGCATATACCGCATATAGGATTCTCAAGCCATAAAATCCTATTTTCCAATTTTCTTACTTCACATAACATATTTAATTCATTTACTCATAACTAGTCCATTTTCATGAAAAATACCAAATCAGTTCCAAAAATATTTCTTTTCTGGGATTTACCATAATATAGTCCCATATTGAATATATATTTTTCTCAAAATTTTTAAAATTCATTTACTATTTTTAATATGGCCAAAGCAGCCTAATATTTAGATATTTATCAAACATTGTACTTTTATCCAAAAATTCTGAAATTCACAGAGTACACTGATATTATATAGATATACTTCCAATAAAAATTTTATCAATTTTGGAGTTAACCACAAGGAGTTATAAGTGGTTACTTTTAAAATAGTCTTTTCTCATAAAATTCATAACTCTCGATCTATACATCCAAAAATCACCATTTTTGGACACAATCAATAAAACTCATCAAAATATCATTTCAAATTTTTCCAGAATTTTCTGAAGGTCGGAAGAAGTACGAACTGAAAAACATAATAACCCTTAAAATCCCTTACTATCCCTTACCTCAAAAGAGCGGCACTTCTGACTGGATATCGGATATGAAGCTGAAGGAAACTTGCACTAATGAATAGTAACTCACCATGTATCTAAATACTCACAAAATACACTTGATAATCTAGAGAGAAAAAGAGAGAAAACTTATGAATTCTGGTGTGATTTTCAATTCTAACTTAGCCCTCTATTTATAGGAAAATGTTAAAGATTGTCAAGCAGACTTGACACCCTTGCACGATGGCTTTACCTGCTACTATTCCACCCACCAAAAATCAGCCATTTTCCCCAACAACCAAAGTGGGGCCCACCCATTTCTAGAATTTTCCACCAAAATTATTTATAAACCTAATTTCCGAATCAGTCACCTCTTATAATTCATAACAAATCATTCGTTCTTTTTTAACGGTTCAAAATTTGTGAACATATACTCAACTTATATATGTATAACATATCTAAATATCACAACGATCCAACGGTCAGATTAAAAATTATAACTCACACAATAAAGCTGTAAGAACACTGATTTAATCTTTTAATACCTCCAATCCGACAAAATACTGATAAAATACCTCAACATTAATTTCTTCATTTATAACCACATAAATAAATCCATCATTTATATCCACATCAAATAAATATTTCATTATCATATAAATCAATAATTAATTATTCACAAATAATATTACAGAATCACATTTATGACAATCAGGCCGTTCCCAGGAAAGAGGGGGCTTTCCAATAAGGATTTCTCCTTACTGGTGCGCAATTAGGTGACCAAACCTCTCCTTAGACAGAACTTTCTAGACATTGCCAATAATGTTATCTAATAATATTATTCAAATAATATGAATTATTGATCCGATAATGGGAAATCTCATCAAAAGAACAATTATTGAAACAACAATAATATAAAATATCTACGTAGCAATTATTGATTCAATAAAATAAAATATTGAACAGTAATTACTGTAATAATTATTGAGTAGTGTCTTCTCACGTAAGAATCAATAATTAAAAAAATCTTTATCTTAATACCGTGTGGTAATGCTTTAACCACGCCAGACATTCTTGTATTTTAACCACCAGGTATTCCAACAGTGTTAACGGTAACAACTACGCCGTTATTTATAAAAACTCAAATTTGTCGTTTTCTTCATCCGACAGTTATTCTGTTATGGGGCCCACAAATGGTAATTGCCGTCCATAAATACGAATATTCCCAAGCGGAAAAGAATATTCCACGACTAAACGAATATTCCCCGACAACAATGAATATTTTATAACCACTTGCTTATTTTGCAAAATTTTCACATTTCACCCATAACCAAAATATTATATCAAATTAACACCTTATTATTCACAATAATAATTAGAGGAAATTTGATTTTATTCATTAATAAGTTGGGGTCTTACAATAGTATCCATATTAAACCATGTGTTTTCATTTTTATGGTTAATGGAAAAAGTTAAGATTTTATTGATGAATAGATTGGAGAAACCAGATAGATGTGTCCCTTATTTATAAGTAATATTGACTTTTTATTACTATTACTAATATTAATTTTCTTTTTATTACTAAAACTAATATTAATTTTCTTTTTAATAATATTAGTAATTGCCTTTTTAGTATTAATATTAATTGCCTTTTTATTACTATTACTAATATTAATTGCCTTCTTATTAGTAATACTAATATTAACTGTCTTTTAAAACTAATACTAATATTAATTGCTTTTTTAATTCTCTTTTAATTAATATTAGTATTAGTAATAAAAAAGAAAATAATAACACTATTACAAACCGCTACAAGATGTAGCGGTTTCGTTTTTTTTTAGTGACTTTAGTGTTGCCTTTAGTGTTGTTTTTAGTAATAAAAAGGGCAAGTAATAACGCTATTACCAACCGCTACAAGATGTAGTGGCTTGGTTTTTTTTAATGACTTCCGTTGTAAGAAAATTGAGAGATATAAAGATATATTGTAATATTAATTGCTTTTTTGCCTTTTTAATTGTCATTTAATTAATATTAGTAATAGTAATAAAAAAGCAAGTAATAACACTATTACCAACAAAGTGAGATAACGGATGACACAAAAAAAATTTATGACCAAGCCGCTACAAGTTGTAGCGGTTGGTATATAAAAAAATTCATTTTATAATATCTTTCTATCTGACAATAAGGGCCCACATTAGCAAGTTAATTTGACTTTTATTAAAATAGAAGCCGCTAGAGTATGTTGATCTGGCAATATATTTTTTTCCATCTCAGCCTTCCATTTAATTGATTTATGGCTGACAAGTTGGTTCTTTGGAATAAAGTGTACATAAAGAATCCTAGGTTGTTATGGATGAGAACCCATATATATATATATATATATATATATATATATATATATATATAATAAAATTTTTATTAAATTTGAAATGATACACTAGTACGCATTGGAACTAATATATATTGTTTAATTAAGCAAAACAGTACGCTAAGCAATACAGTTTTTATAACTATAGCGTGTAGGCCTCAATCTCGTTCTTGTGGTATTTCATCCTCCCAACACTCACACTTCCGATCTTCCTATAATTGTTTAGTTTAAACTCAGCAAAAAGTGGGTCATCATGGCCCCTACCACCATCAGCAGGTCCAAAGACTCCCCCCCCCCCCCCTAAAAAGTTGTACTTTCAGTCTTTAACTATTTAATGAAAAGATATAAAGAATTAGTAAAGAAATGATAAATGAGTGTACATATGTGATCCTGTTAGGGTGAAATTGATACTAATTCTAGTAAATTGATATAATTTTTTATTGTATTTGGGTATAAAAAATATTATTATTATTATTTGCTAATTTAGACAGTAATTGAAAGTCACACACCCAACCTTGACATGTCGAGACTCGATCTCTCAAACTCATAGTTGCCATGGGTTAGTCATACAACTCGAGCCAAAGGCATTCGGTTATAAAAAATAGAGTAATACTACAGACACAAACTATTCTACAAATATTTTACAAACTGCCGATGTGGCATACTCTATCTCAGCATATTGATCAACAAATTGAGTCGGAGTATGCCACATCAGCAGTTTGTAAAATAGTTTGTGTCTGTAGCATTATTCTAAAAGATATTGCCCTAACTATTGTAATAGAAAGTTATAAAACTTATCAATGCAATGATTTCTATATCGAATACAGTATTAAGCTATAAAACTTATCAACTTCACCCTAACCGGATCCGAGATCTAGAAAGAGAAAGAGAGTTTACGTATTGCAATGCACAGTGCTTGAAACCAAAGCTACAACCACACAAAATAGTAGCCATATTAAACCATGCATTTTCATTTTTATGGTTAATGGAAAAAGTTAAGATTTTATTGATGAATAGATTGGAGAAACCGGAGAGATGTGTCCTTTATTTATAAGTAATATTGACTTTATATTATTATTACTAATATTAATTATCTTTTTATTACTAATATTAATTTTCTTTTTAATAATATTAGTAATTGCCTTTTCGTATTAATATTAGTAATTGCCTATTTAGTATTAATATTAATTGCCTTTTTATTACTATTAGTAATATTAATTGTCTTCTTATTACTAATATTAATTGTCTTTTTATTACTAATACTAATATTAATTGCATTTTTAATTCTCTTTTAATTAATATTAATATTAGTAATAAAAAGGAAAGTAATAACACTATTACTAACCGCTACAAGATGTAGCGGCTTGTTTTTTTTTTTAGATACTTTAGTGTTGTCTTTAGTGTTGCCTTTAGTGTTGTCTTTTGTAATAAAAAAAGGAAAGTAATAACGCTATTACCAATTGCTACAATATGTAGCGGCTTGGTTTTTTTTTTTAATGACTTCCGTTGTAAGAAAATTGAGAGATATAAAGATAATATTATAATAGTAATTTCTTTTTTTTGCCATTTTAATTCTCATTTAATTAATATTCGTAATAGTAATAAACAGCAAGTAATAACACTATTACCAATAAAGTGGGACAACATGATGACACAAAAAAAAATTATGACCAAGCCGCTACAAGCTGTAGCGGTTGGTATATAAAAAAAATAAATTCCTTTTTTATCACTCTATTTCTCAAAAATGGGCCCATGTTATAAAAAAAATTAAGACCAACCCGCAACAAGCTATAGCGGTTGGCATATAAAAAAAATAAATTCATTTTATATCTTTCTATATGACAATATGGGCCTACATTAACAAGTTAATTTGACTTTTATTAAAATAGAAGCGGCTAGAGTATGTTGTTCTGGCAATATATTTTTTTCCATCTCAATCTTCTATTTAATTAATATATGGCTGACAAGTTATATATATATATATATATATATATATATATATATATATCAAGAAAGATACATCTTTATTCATTCTCAAATATATTGTTAAATATGAAACAAATATATATTGTTTAAAAGATATTGCGCTAACTATTGTAATAGAAAGTTATAAAACTTATCAATGCAATGATTTCTATATCGAATACAGTATTAAGCTATAAAACTTATCAACTTCACCCTAACCGGATCCGAGATCTAGAAAGAGAAAGAGAGTTTACGTATTGCAATGCACAGTGCTTGAAACCAAAGCTACAACCACACAAAATAGCATCCATATTAAAGCATGCATTTTCATTTTTATGGCTAATGGAAAAAGTTAATATTTTATTGATGAATAGAGTGGAGAAACCGGAGAGATGTGTCCTTTATTTATAAGTAATATTGACTTTTTATTACTATTACTAATATTAATTATCTTTTTATTACTAATACTAATATTAATTGTCTTTTTAATAATATTAGTAATTGCCTTTTTCGTATTAATATTAGTAATTTCCTTTTTAGTATTAATATTAATTGCATTTTTATTAGTATTACTAATATTAATGGCCTTTATATTACTATTACTAATATTAATTGCCTTCTTATTAGTAATTCTAATATTAATTGTCTTTTTATTACTAATACTAATATTAATTGCCTTTTTAATTCTCATTTAATTAATATTAGTAATAGTAATAAAAAGGCAAGTAATAACACTATTACCAACAGCTACAAGATGTAGCGGCTTGGTTTGTTTATAGGGACTTTAGTGTTGTCTTTAGTAATAAAAAATGCAAGTAATAACGCTATTACCAACTGCTACAAGATGTATCGACTTGTTTTTTTTTAATGACTTCTGTTGTAAGAAAATTGAGAGATAGAAAGATAATATTTTAATATTAATTGATTTTTTTGCCTCTTTAATTCCCATTTAATTAATATTAGTAATAGTAATAAAAAGGCAAGTAATAACACTATTACCAACAAAGTGGAACAACGAATGACACACAAAAAAAATTTATGACCAAGCCGCTACAAAATGTAGCGGATGGTGTATAAAAAAATAAATTTCCTTTTTATCATTCTTTTTCTCAAAAATGGGCCCACGTTATAAAAAAGATATTAAGACCAACCCACTACAAGCTATAGCGATTGGTATACAAAAAAAATAAATTCATTTTATATCTTTCTATCTAACAATATGAGCCCACATTAACAAGTTAATTTTACTTTTATTAAAATAGAAGTCGCTAGAGTATGTTGTTCTCGCAATATATTTTTTTCCATCTCAGCTTTCCATTTAATTGATCGATGACTAACAAGTTAGTTGCTGGAATAGTGTCTATAGCAACCGGTTGTTATGGATGAGACCCCATATATATATATATATATATATATATATATATATATATATATATATATATATATCAAGAAAGACACATCTTTATTCATTCTCAAATATATTATTAAATATATGTATAATTAGATTTTTATTAAATCTGAAACGATACTCCAGTGCGCATTGGCACTAATATATATTGTTTAATTAAGCAAAAGAGTACGCTTAGCAATACAATTTTTATAACTATGGCTTGTAAGTCTCAATCTCGTTCTTTTGGTATTTCATCCTCCCAACACTCACACTTCCGATCTTCCTGTGATTGTTTAGTTTAAACTTAGCAGAAAGCGGGCCATCATAATGACCTTTACCATCGGAAGGTCCAGATTCTTTTACCCCCCGAAAAGTTGTACTTTCAGTCTTCTGATAACTGTTTAATGATAAGATATAAAGAATAAAAAAAGAAATGATAAATGAGTGTACATATGTGATCCGATTAGGGTAAAATTGGTATCAATCCTAGTAAATTCATATAACTTTTTATTGTATTTGGGTATAAAAAATATTATTATTATTTTTTGCTAATATAAACAGGAATTGAAATTCACACACCCAATCTTGACATGCTGAGACTCGATCTCTCAACCTCATAGTTAACATTGGTTGAGTCATACAATTTGAGCCATAGGCCTTCGGTTATAAAAAATAGAGTAATGCTACAGACACAAACTATTCTAAAAATATTTTATAAATTGTCGTTGTGGCATACTTCATCTCAACATATTGATCAACAAATTGAGTCGGAGTATGCCACATCAGTTATTTGTAAAATATTTGTAAAATAATTTGTGCCTGTAGCATTATTCTAAAATATATTATGTTAACTATTGTAATAAAAAGTTATAAAACTTTTCAATGCAATTATTTCTGTAAAGAATACAATATTAAGCTATAAAACTTATCAACTTCACCCTAACCGAATCCGAGTCTAGTAAGAGAAAGAGAGTTTACCTATTGCAATCCACAGTGCTTGAAACCAAAGCTGCAACCACACAAAATAGAATCCATATTAAACCATGCATTTTCATTTTTATGGTTAATGGAAAAAGTTAATATTTTATTGATGAATAGAGTGGAGAAACCGGAGAGATGTGTCCTTTATTTATAAGTAATATTGACTTTTTATTACTATTATTAATATTAACTGCCTTTTTATTACTAATACTAATATTAATTGTCTTTTTAGTAATATTAATAATTTCCTTTTTCGTATTAATATTAGTAATTGCCTTTTTAGTATTAATATTAATTGCCTTTTTATTATTATTACTAATATTAATTGCCTTTTATTAGTAATACTAATATTAATTGCCTTCTTATTAGTAATACTAATATTAATTGTCTTTTATTACTAATACCAATAATAATTGCCTTTTTAATTCTCATTTAATTAATATTAGTATTAGTTATAAATTAATTGCCTTTTTAATTCTCATTTAATTAATATTAGTATTAGTAATAAAAATGCAAGTAATAACACTATTATCAACCGCTACAAGATGTAGCGGTTTGGTTTTTTTTAGTGACTTTAGTGTTGCCTTTAGTGTTGTCTTTAGTAATAAAAAAGGCACGTAATAACGTTATTACCAACCGCTACAAGATGTAGCGGATTGTTTTTTTTAATGACTTCCATTGTATGAAAATTTAGAGATAAAAAGATAATATTGTAATATTAATTGATTTTTTTTGCCTTTTAATTCTCATTTAATTAATATTAGTAATAGTAACAAAAAGGCAAGTAATAAAACTATTACCAACAAAGTAGAACAACGGATGACACAAAAAAAAATTATAACCAAGTCGTTACAAGCTGTAGCGGTTGGTATATAAAAAAAATAAATTCTCTTTTTATCATTTTATTTCTCAAAAATGGGCCCACGTTATAAATAAAAAATATTAAGACCAACCCGCTACAAGCTATAGCGGTTGGTATTTAAAATAAATAAATTCATTTTATATCTTTCTATTTGACAATATAGGCCCACATTAACAAGTTAATTTGACTTTTATTAAAATAGAAGCCGCTAGAGTTTGTTGTTCTGGCAATATAATTTTTTCCATCTCAGCCTTCCATTAAATTGATCTATGGCTGACAAGTTTGTTGCTGGAATAGTGTTTATACCAACCGGTTGGTATGGATGAAAACCCTTATATATATATATATATATATATATATATATATATATATCAAGAAAGATACATCTTTATTCATTCAAATATATTTATAATTAGAATTTTATTAAATCGAAATGATATACACTGCATTTATCGGAACTAATATATATTGTTTAATTAAGCAAAACAAAGACGCTAAGCAATACAGCTTTTTATAACTATGGCTTGTAAGCCTCAATCACATTCTTATGGTATTGCATCCTTCAAGCACTCACACTTCCGATCTTCCCAGTAATTGTTTAGTTTAAACTCAAAGAGAAGTGGGTCATCATGATGGTCCTTACCACCATCGGAAGGTCCGATGATTTTACCCCCCGAAAAGTTGTACTTTCAGTCTTCTGATAACTGTTTAATGAAAAGATAGAAAGAATTAGTAAAGAAATGATAAATGAGTGTACATATGTGATCCGATTAGGATAAAATTGGTACCAATCCTAGTAAATTCATATAACTTTTTATTGTATTTGGTTATAAAAAATATTATTATTATTTTTTACTAATATAGACAGGAATTGAAACTTACACACCTAACCTTGACATGCTGAGACTCGATCTCTCAACCTCATAGTTACCATTGGTTGAGTCATACAATTCGAGCCAAAGGCCTTTGGTTATAAAAAATAGAGTAATGCTACAGACACAAACTATTCTATATATATTTTACAAACTGCCGATGTGGCATACTTCACCTCAGCATATTGATCAAAAAATTGTTTCAATGTAATATTCGGCCCTACATAGAAAGTTGAGCCAGAGTATGCTACATCAGCAGTTTGTAAAATAGTTTGTGTCTGTATCATTATTCTAAAAGATATTACGTTAACTATTGTATAAAAAGTTATAAAACTTATCAATGAAATTATTTCTGTATCAAATAATGTATTAAGCTATAAAACTTATCAACTTCACCTAACCGGATCCGAGATCTAAAAAGAGAAAGAGAGTTTACGTATTGCAATCCACAGTGCTTGAAACCAAAGCTACAACCACACAAAATAGCATCCATATTAAACCATGCATTTTCATTTTTATGGTTAATGGAAAAAGTTAATATTTTATTGATGAATAGAGTAGAGAAACCGGAGAGATGTGTCCTTTATTTATAAGTAATATTGACTTTTTATTACTATTACTAATATTAATTGTCTTTTTATTACTAATATTAATTGTCTTTTTAATAATATTAGTAATTGCTTTTTTCGTATTAATATTAGTAATTTCCTTTTTAGTATTAATATTAATTGCATTTTTATTAGTATTACTAATATTAATTGCCTTTATATTACTATTACTAATATTAATTGCCTTCTTATTAGTAATACTAATATTAATTGTCTTTTTATTACTAATACTATTATTAATTGCCTTTTTAATTCTCATTTAATTAATATTAGTATTAGTAATAAAAAGACAAGTAATAACACTATTACCAACCGCTACAAGATGTAGCGGCTTGGTTTATTTTTAGTGACTTTAGTGTTGCCTTTAGTAATAAAAAATGCAAGTAATAATGCTATTACCAACTACTACAAGATTTATCGACTTGGTTTTTTTTAATGACTTCTGTTGTAAGAAAATTGAGAGATAGAGAGATAATATTTTAATGTTAATTGATTTTTTTGCCTCTTTAATTCCCATTTAATTAATATTAGTAATAGTAATAAAAAGGCAAGTAATAACACTATTACCAACAAAGTGGGACAACGAATGACACACAAAAAAAATTTATGACCAAGCCGCTACAAGCTGTAGCGGATGGTATATAAAAAAATAAATTTCCTTTTTATCATTCTATTTCTCAAAAATGGGCCCACGTTATAAAAAAATATATTAAGACCAACCAACTACAAGCTGTAGCGGTTGATATATAAAAAAAATAAATTCATTTTCTATCTTTCTATCTAACAATATGAGCCCACATAAACAAGTTAATTTTATTTTTATTAAAATAGAAGCCGCTAGAGTATGTTGTTCTCGCTATATATTTTTTTCCATCTCAGCTTTCCATTTAATTGATCAATGACTGACAAGTTGGTTGTTGGAATAGTCTCTATAGCAACCGGTTGTTATAGATGAGACCCCATATATATATATATATATATATATATATATATATATATATATATATAATATATCAAGAAAGATACATCTTTATTCATTCTCAAATATATTATTAAATATATGTATAATTAGATTTTTATTAAATCTAAAATGATACTCCAGTGCGCATTGGCACTAATATATATTGTTTAATTAAGCAAAACAGTACGCTAAGCAATACAATTTTTATAACTATGGCTTGTAAGTCTCAATCTCGTTCTTGTGGTATTTCATCCTCCCAACACTCACACTTCCGATCTTCCTGTGATTGTTTAGTTTAAACTTAGCAGAAAGCGGGCCATCATAATGGCCCTTACCATCGGAAGGTCCAGATTCTTTTACCCCCCGAAAAGTTGTACTTTCAGTCTTCTGAAAACTGTTTAATGATAAGATAAAAAGAATTAGTAAAGAAATGATAAATGAGTGTACATATGTGATCCGATTAGGGTAAAATTGGTACCAATCCTAGTAAATTCATATAACTTTTTATTGTATTTGGGTATAAAAAATATTAATATTATTTTTTGCTAATATAAACAGGAATTGAAATTCAAACACCCAATCTTGACATGCTGAGACTCGATCTCTCAACGTCATAGTTAACATTGGTTGAGTCATACAATTTGAGTCAAAGGCCTTCGGTTATAAAAAATAGAGTAATGCTACAGACACAAATTATTCTAAAAACATTTTATAAATTGTCATTGTGGCATACTCCATCTCAACATATTGATCAACAAATTGAACCGGAGTATGCAACATCAGTAATTTGTTAAATATTTGTAAAATAATTTGTGTTTGTAGCATTATTCTAAAATATATTACGTTAACTATTGTAATAAAAAGTTATAAACTTTTCAATGCAATTATTTCTGTACAGAATACAATATTAAGCTATAAAACTTATCAACTTCACCCTAACCGAATCCGAGTCTAGTAAGAGAAAGAGGGTTGACCTATTGCAATCCACAGTGCTTGAAACCAAAGCTGCAACCACACAAAATAGTATCCATATTAAACCATGCATTTTCATTTTTATGGTTAATTGAAAAAGTTAATATTTTATTGATGAATAGAGTGGAGAAACCGGAGAGATGTGTCCTTTATTTATAAGTAATATTGACTTTTTATTACTATTACTAATATTAACTGCCTTTTTATTACTAATACTAATATTAATTGTCTTTTTAGTAATATTAATAATTTCCTTTTTCGTATTAATATTAGTAATTGCCTTTTTAGTATTAATATTAATTGCCTTTTTATTAGTAATACTAATATTAATTGCCTTCTTATTAGTAATACTAATATTAATTGTCATTTATTACTAATACCAATAATAATTGCCTTTTTAATTCTCATTTAATTAATATTAGTATTAGTAATAAAAATGCAAGTAATAACACTATTATCAACCGCTACAAGATGTAGCGGTTTGGTTTTTTTTAGTGACTTTAGTGTTGCCTTTAGTGTTGTCTTTAGTAATAAAAAAGGCACGTAATAACGTTATTACCAACCGCTACAAGATGTAGCGGATTGTTTTTTTTAATGACTTCCATTGTATGAAAATTTAGAGATAAAAAGATAATATTGTAATATTAATTGATTTTTTTTGCCTTTTAATTCTCATTTAATTAATATTAGTAATAGTAACAAAAAGGCAAGTAATAAAACTATTACCAACAAAGTAGAACAACGGATGACACAAAAAAAAATTATAACCAAGTCGTTACAAGCTGTAGCGGTTGGTATATAAAAAAAACAAATTCTCTTTTTATCATTTTATTTCTCAAAAATGGGCCCACGTTATAAATAAAAAATATTAAGACCAACCCGCTACAAGCTATAGCGGTTGGTATTTAAAATAAATAAATTCATTTTATATCTTTCTATCTGACAATATAGGCCCACATTAACAAGTTAATTTGACTTTTATTAAAATAGAAGCCGCTAGAGTATGTTGTTCTGGCAATATAATTTTTTCCATCTCAGCCTTCCATTTAATTGATCTATGGCTGACAAATTTGTTGCTGGAATAGTGTCTATACCAACCGGTTGGTATGGATAAAAACCCTTATATATATATATATATATATATATATATATATATATATATATATATATATATCAAGAAAGATACATCTTTATTCATTCTCAAATATATTTATAATTAGATTTTTATTAAATCTGAAATGATACACCTGTACGCATTGGAACTAATATATATTGTTTAATTAAGCAAAATAGCACGCTAAGCAATACAGTTTTTATAACTATGGCTTGTAAGCCTCAATCTCATTCTTATGGTATTGCATCCTTCCAGCACTCACACTTCCGATCTTCGTGTAATTGTTTAGTTTAAACTCAGCAGAAAGCGGGTCATCATGATGGTCCTTACCACCATCGGAAGGTCCAGATGATTTTACCCCCCAAAAAGTTGTACTTTCTGTCTTCTGATAACTGTTTAATGAAAAGATATAAAGAATTAGTAAAGAAATGATAAATGAGTGTACATATGTGATCCGGTTACGGTAAAATTGGTACCAATCCTAATAAATAAATATAACTTTTTATTGTATTTGGTTATAAAAAATATTATTATTATTTTTTACTAATATAGGCAGGAATTGAAACTCACACACCCAACCTTGACATGCTGAGACTCGATCTCTCAACCTCATAGTTACCATTGGTTGAGTCATATAATTCAAGCCAAAGGCCTTCGGTTATAAAAAATAGAGTAATGCTACAGACACAAACTATTCTATAAATATTTTACAAACTGCCGATGTGGCATACTTCACCTCAGCATATTGATCAAAAAATTGTTTCAATGTAATATTCGGCCCTACATAGAAAGTTGAGCCAGAGTATGCTACATCATCAGTTTGTAAAATTGTTTGTGTCTGTATCATTATTCTAAAAGATATTATGTTAACTATTGTATAAAAAGTTATAAAACTTATCAATGCATTTATTTCTGTATCAAATACTGTATTAAGCTATAAAACTTATCAACTTCACCCTAACCGGATCCGAGATCTAGAAAGAGAAAGAGAGTTTACGTATTGCAATCCACAGTGCTTGAAACCAAAGCTACAACCACACAAAATAGCATCCATATTAAACCATGCATTTTCATTTTTATGGTTAATGGAAAAAGTTAATATTTTATTGATGAATAGAGTAGAAAAACCGGAGAGATGTGTCCTTTATTTATAAGTAATATTGACTTTTTATTACTATTAATAATATTAATTGTATTTTTATTACTAATACTAATATTAATTGTCTTTTTAATAATATTAGTAATTGTTTTTTTCTTATTAATATTAATAATTTCCTTTTTAGTATTAATATTAATTGCATTTTTATTTAGTATTACTAATATTAATTGCCTTCTTATTAGTAATACTAATATTAATTGTCTTTTTATTACTAATACTAATAGTAATTGCCTTTTTAATTCTCATTTAATTAATATTAGTATTAGTAATAAAAAGACAAGTAATAACACTATTACCAACCGCTACAAGATGTAGCGGCTTGGTTTATTTTTAGTGACTTTAGTGTTGCCTTTACTAATAAAAAAGGCAAGTAATAACGCTATTACCAACTACTATAAGATGTATCGACTTGGTTTTTTTTTAATGACTTATGTTGTAAGAAAATTGAGAATTGATTTTTTTGCCTCTTTAATTCCCATTTAATTAATATTAGTAATAGTAATAAAAAGGCAAGTAATAACACTATTACCAACAAAGTGGGACAACGAATGACACACAAAAATTTTTATGACCAAGCCGCTACAAGCTGTAGCGGATGGTATATAAAAAAATAAATTTCCTTTTTATCATTCTATTTCTCAAAAATGGGCCCACGTTATAAAAAAAGATATTAAGACCAACCCACTACAAGCTGTAGCGGTTGGTATATAAAAAAAATAAATTCATTTTATATCTTTCTATCTATTAACAAGTTAATTTTACTTTTATTAAAATAGAAGCCGCTAGAGTATGTTGTTCTCGCAATATATTTTTTTCCATCTCAGTTTTCCATTTAATTGATCGATGACCCACAAGTTGGTTCTTTGGAATAGTGTCTATATAGAAACCTATTGTTATGGATGAGACCTATATATATATATATATTATAATATATCAAGAAAGATACATCTTTATTCATTCTCAAATATATTATTAAATATATGTATAATTAGATTTTTATTAAATCTGAAATGATACTCTAGTGCACATTGGCACTAATATATATTGTTTAATTAAGCAAAACAGTACGCTAAGTAATACTCCCTCCTATTCATATTAAGTGTCTTTTTAGAGTTAAGCACACTTAATAAGAAATAACACAAAATATCTTTTGTATCCCTAATTAATTAATTCTCTCTCCACAATGGTCCATAGAATTGCATTTACTAAGCATATTAAATAGAGGGGTAAATTAGGAAAAAATAGTGCAATATTGCATAGGAATTCCAAAACGACACTTATATTGAATAAAATGAAACTCTCCAAAACGACACTTAATATGAATAGGAGGGAGTACAATTTTTATAACTATGGCTTGTAAGTCTCAATCTCGTTCTTGTGGTATTTCATCCTCCCAACACTCACACTTCCGATCTTCCTGTGATTGCTTAGTTTAAACTTAGCAGAAAGCAGGCCATCATAATGGCCCTTACCATCGGAAGGTCCAGATTGTTTTGCCCCCCGAAAAGTTGTACTTTCAGTCTTCTGATAACTGTTTAATGATATGATATAAAGAATTAGTAAAGAAATGATAAATGAGTGTACATATGTGATCAGATTAAGGTAAAATTGGTACCAATCCTAGTAAATTCATATAACTTTTTATTGTATATGGGTATAAAAAACATTATTATTATTTTTTTGCTAATATAAACAGGAATTGAAATTCACACACCCAATCTTGACATGCTGAGACTCGATCTCTCAACCTCATAGTTAACATTGGTTGAGTCATACAATTTGAGCCAAAGGCCTTCGGTTATAAAAAATAGAGTAATGCTACAGATACAAACTATTCTAAAAACATTATATAAATTGTCGTTGTTGCATACTCCATCACAACATATTGATCAACAAATTAAAATATTTATAAAATAATTTGTGTCTGTAGTATTATTCTAAAATATATTACGTTAACTATTGTAATAAAAACTTATAAAACTTTTCAATGCAATTATTTCTGTACATAATACAATATTAAGCTATAAAACTTATCAACTTCACCCTAACTGAATCCAAGTCTAGTAAGAGAAAGAGAGTTTACCTATTGCAATCCACAGTGCTTGAAACCAAAGCTGCAACCACACAAAATAGTATCCATATTAAACCATGCATTTTCATTTTTATGGTTAATGGAAAAAGTTAATATTTTATTGATGAATAGAGTGGAGAAACCGGAGAGATGTGTCCTTTATTTATAAGTAATATTGACTTTTTATTACTATTACT
This sequence comes from Panax quinquefolius, assembly GCA_020205615.1. NCBI lineage: Eukaryota > Viridiplantae > Streptophyta > Magnoliopsida > Apiales > Araliaceae > Panax > Panax quinquefolius. Next base: position 5,043,623 of record CM035174.1, on the reverse strand, counting down.
AATATTAACTGCCTTTTTATTACTAATACTAATATTAATATTAATTGACTTTTTAGTAATATTAATAATTTCCTTTTTCGTATTAATATTAGTAATTTCTTTTTTAGTATTAATATTAATTGCCTTTTTATTACTATTACTAATATTAATTGCCTTTTTATTAGTAATACTAATATTAATTGCCTTCTTATTAGTAATACTAATATTAATTGTTTTTTATTACTAATACCAATAATAATTGCCTTTTAATTCTCATTTAATTAATATTAGTATTAGATATAAATTAATTGCCTTTTTAATTCACATTTAATTAGTATTAGTATTAGTAATAAAAATGCAAGTAATAACACTATTATCAACCGCTACAAGATGTAGCGGTTTGGTTTTTTTTAGTGACTTTAGTGTTGCCATTAGTGTTGTCTTTAGTAATAAAAAAGGCACGTAATAACGCTATTACCAACCGCTACAAGATGTAGGGGATATTTGTGAGACCCCAGATTTTATCAATAAAGATTTAAATTTTGTCGAAATAATTTTTTTATATTATGGTATGAATTTAAGATAATATTATAGTTGTGGGTAGTATTTATAAATTTTGTAAAGTATGCAAGTGGTTATATTATATTCGATTGGTCGGGGAATATTAGGTTTAGCGGGGAATATTCGTATAACTACTCAATCATTGGTGGACCCCACAATGTAATTATTGTCGGATTGAGAAAACGACAAAATATTTTATTAAAATAACTACGGAAGTTTTACTGGTTGATACTATTGAACTACTTCGGTAGTAAAAGTAAAAGTAGATGTACGTGTGGTTGCATAGTAGCACACACCAGTATTGATTATCGATGCCTATGTGAGAAGTCACTCGGTTTGATTCCATTATCATTAGATTAATAATATGAATTATTATAGCGATAATGACGTTTTTGTTTTATTCAGATTATTAACGTAATAAAAGCGTAAACATCTTTTATATAAAATAGAATACTTTATTAAAGTTATTCTATAAATAGAATATATTATATTTTATTATGCATAGTCTTTGCGTAGTATTTTTGCATAGTGTTTTGCATAGTATTGCATAAAGATTTGCATAGTAAAATGTTTTTATATAAATAGAATATATTATATTTTATTTAAAAGATTTTTCTTTAAATATGGACCGTCGATTAAAGTAAATCAATCTGAATTGCTCATGGATTAGTTACTATGCATTCCATTTTCCTATAAATAAAAGCTCATTCCTTCATTATTTTCTTACTTAATTCATTGAAACTCTAGAGAGAGAAATTATAGAGAGAAGCTATAGAGAGAAAATTATAGAAAGAAGAAGAGTATTCTCGCTACTTCACTACTTCTATATTCATTTCTTTTTACGGTAGTGGGTGTTATTCTTTCTTCTTGAAGAGAACTTCATTATTCCATTCATTATTATTCTGCTGAATAACTTTTAAAAAAGTGGCATACCCTATACATAACCTCGTATACGCCAGATACCCTATACTTGGTGAAATTCTTATGTTATTCCATTGCTTATTATTCTGCATTGGAATAACTTTTGTATCGCTGGTTTACCCTATACTTGGTGACATTCTTCTATTATTCATTGGAACATCCTGTCTGCATGTGTTTTACACCGGACCGGTTCCGCTTTTTATTATTCTGCTGGAACATCCTCGTCATGTGTTTTACACCTCACCGGTTCCGCCTTTTATCATTCATTGGAATATCCTATCTGTGTTTTACACCGGATCTGTTCCATCTTTATTATTCTGTTGAACATCCCGCTTGCGTGAATTTCACCGACTGGTTCCGCGATTATTATTCTTACATTGAATAACTGCTTATGCGAAGTACCGCATGCATGGTGATTTCTTTTGTTATTCCATTCTTTATTATACCCAAATGGTTAAAACTTTGACTTCTATACTCCATGAAATTAGTAGAATATCCTTGATATTTGCGTTTTCATCCAAAGATCTTTTCATGGAAATATTCTTCCGATCATTCTTGAATTTTACTCTACAAAACAAAGATTATCGTGTTGATAATTTGGACGTTAATAATTCATGGATTAAATAATTCTTGAACTTGTTTTATTGAATTATTATGTCATTGTCATCATCCTCATGTTATATTATGTTATCTTTGGCTTACGTGCATATGTATGAACTTAGTATGCTTATGACCGTGGATCATTCTTCGATAATCATGACTTGATATAAATGATGTGACAAAAGTCCTCAAAGGCTTTTATAATGCGTTGATGGATAGTTTTTGGTATGATTATGACCGGGGGTGATTCTAAGTATAGTCATGACCATTGATAATTTGATGAAAATCCTCGACCGTGGTACATGGATAATTAGATGTTGTGGTTTATTTATTGTTTGAGTCTCAAATGATAAAAATTGATGAAAACCTTTTAAAACCTAAAAGATAGTAGACTTTATTCTCTACTTGACTCTTTTAATGGGTTGCTTATTCCGTCGCAGCTTAAACCGGTTGTCTATTGTATTTTATCGGTTTAACATCATTGAAGGCTAATGATAATTTATTCTCGCATTATCTTAGTCATAATATTTCTTCTTCGGGCTAGTTGAGCTCACCTTTTCTTTCACCGTTTCTCTTGAAATGAGAACATAGCCGGGACGCAGTCGAAACGAAGTAATGGTCCGGAGGATAGCATTAGTAGTCCTCACTATTCGTGAAATAGTGTGATAATAGTCAGTAATGAGGACTCCTTTTGAGTTTGTATAATATCTAGTAGACAAAATTTGTATTCAAACTTCATAGTTTATGTCGTATTGTACCACCTACGCTTATATTAGTAAGTTGTATTTGAATTTATGTACCATGTAAGTGGCGACCCAAGATGGGTGACGTATACCTAATTTTGGGGGCGTCACAATATTTTTTTTTAATGACTTCCATTGTATGAAAATTTAGAGATAAAAAGATAATATTGTAATATTAATTGTTTTTTTTGCCTTTTAATTCTCATTTAATTAATATTAGTAATAGTAATAAAATGGCAAGTAATAACACTATTACCAACAAAGTAGGACAACGGATGACACAAAAAAAAATTATAACCAAGCCGCTACAAGCTGTAGCGGTTGGTATATAAAAAAAATAAATTCCCTTTTTATCATTTTATTTCTCAAAAATGGGCCCACGTTATAAATAAAAAAATATTAATACCAACCCGCTACAAGCTGTTGCGGTTGGTATTTAAAATAAATAAATTCATTTTATATCTTTCTATCTGACAATATAGGCCCACATTAACAAGTTAATTTAACTTTTATTAAAATAGAATCCGCTAGAGTATGTTGTTCTGGAAATATAATTTTTTTCCATCTCAGCCTTCCATTTAATTGATCTATGGCTGACAAGTTTGTTGCTGGAATAGTGTCTATACCAACCGGTTGGTATGGATGAAAACCCTATATATATATATATATATATATATATATATATAGGGACAAGATCCACTCCGGACGTCCGCACGGATCTAATGTCCGAACTTTTTTTTTGTTTTTTTTTAAAACAACTAAAAATAAATAAATAAAAAATTATGGAATTGAAATTTTTTCATAATACAGTATTTTGAGTGTGATTTGAGTTCGTATAACAAAACATGTATATACATGCCGCATGCATCGTACCACCATTTTTTGGTATAGGTATTTAAATCACACCCAAAACATTATATTATGAAAAAAATTCAGTTCCATAAAATATTAAATATTTTTTTTAGTTGTTTTAAAAAAAAGCAAAAAAAAAATGGTCCATTTTTGATCAGGTCCGGACTCCCGAACCTGATCTATTCTGTATATATATATATATATATATATATATAAATATATCGAAAGATACATCTTTATTCATTCTCAAATATATTTATAATTAGATTTTTATTAAATCTGAAATGATACACCGTACGCATTGAACTAATATATATTGTTTAATTAAGCAAAACAGCACGCTAAGCAATACAGTTTTTATAACTATGGCTTGTAAGCCTCAATCTCGTTCTTATGGTATTGCATCCTTCCGGCACTCACACTTCCGATCTTCCTATAATTGTTTAGTTTAAACTCAGCAGAAAGCAGGTCATCATGATGGTCCTTACCACCATCGGAAGGTCCAGAGGATTTTACCCCTCGAAAAGTTGTACTTTCAGTCTTTTGATAACTGTTTAATGAAAAGATATAAAGAATTAGCAAAGAAATGATAAATGAGTGCACATATGTGATCCGGTTAGGGTAAAATTCGTACCAATCCTAGTAAATTCATATAACTTTTTATTGTATTTAATTATAAAAAATATTATTATTAGTTTTTACTAATATAGACAGGAATTGAAACTCACACACCCAACCTTGACATGCTGAGACTCGATCTCTCAACCTCATAGTTACCATTGGTTGAGTCATACAATTCGAGCCAAAGGCCTTCAGTTATAAAAAATAGAGTAATGCTACAGACACAAACTATTCTATAAATATTTTACAAACTCCCGATGTGGCATACTCCACCTCAGCATATTGATCAAAAAATTGTTTCAATGTAATATTCGGCCCTACATAGAAAGTTGAGCCAGAGTATGCTACATCAACAGTTTGTAAAATAGTTTGTGTCTGTATCATTATTCTAAAAGATATTACGTTAACTATTGTATAAAAAGTTACAAAACTTATCAATGCAATTATTTTTGTATCAAATACTGAATTAAGCTATAAAACTTATCAACTTCACCCTAACCGGATCCGAGATCTAGAAAGAGAAAGAGAGTTTACGTATTGCAATCCACAGTGCTTGAAACCAAAGCTACAACCACACAAAATAGCATCCATATTAAACCATGCATTTTCATTTTTATGGTTAATGGAAAAAGTTAATATTTTATTGATGAATAGAGTAGAGAAACTGGAGAGATGTGTACTTTATTTATAAGTAATATTGACTTTTTATTACTATTAATAATATTAATTGTCTTTTTATTACTAATACTAATATTAATTGTCTTTTAATAATATTAGTAATTGTTTTTTTCAGATTAATATTTGTAATTTCCTTTTTAGTATTAATATTAATTGCATTTTTATTTAGTATTACTAATATTAATTGCCTTTATATTACTATTACTAATATTAATTGTCTTCTTATTAGTAATACTAATATTAATTGTCTTTTTATTACTAATACTAGTAGTAATTGCCTTTTTAATTCTCATTTAATTAATATTAGTATTAGTAATAAAAAGACAAGTAATAACACTATTACCAACCGCTACAAGATGTAGCGGCTTGGTTTATTTTTAGTGACTTTAGTGTTGCCTTTACTAATAAAAAAGGCAAGTAATAACGCTATTACCAACTACTACAAGATGTATCGACTTGGTTTTTTTTTTAATGACTTCTGTTGTAAGAAAATTGAGAGATAGAAAGATAATATTTTAATATTAATTGATTTTTTTGCCTCTTTAATTCCCATTTAATTAATATTAGTAATAGTAATAAAAAGGTAAGTAATAACACTATTACCAACAAAGTGGGAGAACGAATGACACACAAAAAAATTTATGACCAAGCCGCTACAAGCTGTAGCGGATGGTATATAAAAAAATAAATTTCCTTTTTATCATTCTATTTCTCAAAAATGGGCCCACGTTATAAAAAAAGATATTAAGACCAACCCACTACAAGCTGTAGCGGTTGGTATATATAAAAAATAAATTCATTTTATATCTTTCTATCTAACAATGTGAGCCCACATTAACAAGTTAATTTTACTTTTATTAAAATAGAAGCCGCTAGAGTATGTTGTTCTCGCAATATATTTTTTTCCATCTCAGTTTTCCATTTAATTGATCGATGACTGACAAGTTGGTTGCTGGAATAGTGTCTATAGCAACCGGTTGTTATGGATGAGACCCCATATATATATATTATAATATATCAAGAAAGATACATCTTTATTCATTCTCAAATATATTATTAAATATATGTATAATTAGATTTTATTAAATCAAATGATACACCGGTCTTGCATTAGCACTAATATATATTGTTTAATTAAGCAAAAGCGATGCGCTAAGCAATACAATTTTTATAACTATGGCTTGTAAGTCTCAATATCGTTCTTGTGGTATTTCATCCTCTCAACACTCACACTTAGATCTTCCCGTGATTGTTTAGTTTAAACTTAGCGCAAAGCGGGCCATCATAATGGGCCTTACCATCTAATGTCCAGTTGTTTTACCACCCCCCTCAAAAGTTGTCTTTATCGGTCTTACGATAAGCTTGTTTAATGATAAGATATAAAAAATTAGTAAAGAAATGATAAATGAATGTACATATGTGATCCATTTAGGGTAAAATTGGTACCAATCCTAGTAAAAATCATATAACTTTTTATTGTATTTGGGTATAAAAAATATTAATATTATTTTTTGCTAATATAGAAGCGAATTGAAATTCACACACCTGACCTTGACATCTTTGAGACTCGATCTCTCAACCTCATAGTTAACATTGGTTGAAAATACAATTTGAGCCAAAGGCCTTGATTATAAAAAATAGAGTAATATTACGAACCTGAAAACTATTCTAAAATATTTTACAAAGCGCCATTGTGGCATACTCCATCTCAACATATTGATCGATAAATTGAACCGGGTATGCCACGCCAATAATTAAAAATATTTGTAAAATAATTTGTTAATGCATAGCATTATTCTAAAATATATTACGTTAACTATTGTAAAAAAAAGTTATAAAACTTTTTCAATGCAATTATTTACGTAAGAAGAATACAATATTAAGCTATAAAACTTATCAACCGAGAGATGTGTCCTTTATTTATAACTAATATTGACTTTTTATTACTATTACGAATATTAATTGTCTTTTTATTACTAATACTAATATTACTTATAAATAGGTAAACTCTTTTCTCTTACTAGACTCGAATTCTTGCTTAGGGTGAAGTTGATAAGTTTTATAGCTTAATATTGTATTATTCTCAGATGTAATAATTGCATTAAAAAGTTTTATAACTTTTATTACAATAGTTAACGTAATATATTTTAGAATATCGCTACATTGCATACAAATTATCTTACAAATATTTTATAAATTGTCATGTGGCATACCCTGCTCAATTTGTCGATCAATATGTTGAGATGGAGTATGCCACAACGACAATTTATAAAAAAATTTTAGAATAGTTTGTGTCTGTAGTATTACTCTATTTTTTATAACCGAAGGCCTTTGGCTCAAATTGTATGACTCAACCAATGTTAACTATGAGGTTGAGAGATCGAGTCTCAAAGATGTCAAGATTGGGTGTGAATTTCAATTTTGTTTATATTAGCAAATAATAATAATAATAATATTTTTTATACCCAAATACAATAAAAAGTTATATAAATTTACTAGGATTGGTACCAATTTTACCCTAATCGGATCACATATGTACACTCATTTATCATTTCTTTACTAATTCTTTATATTTTATCATTAAACAAGCTATCGTAAAACCTGAAAGTACAACTTTTCTGGTGTAAAATAATCTGACCTTCCGATGGTAAGGGCCATTATGATGGCCCGCTTCGCTAAGTTTAAACTAAACAATTACAGAAGATCTAAGTGTGAGTGTTGGAGGATGAAATACCACAAGAACGAGATCGAGACTTACAAGCCATAGTTATAAAATTGTATTGCTTAGCGCATCGCTTTTGCTTAATTAAACAATATATATTAGTGCCAATGCAAGACTGGAGTATCATTTCGTATTTAATAAAATCTAATTATACATATATTTAATAATATATTTGAGAATGAATAAAGATGTATCTTTCTTATAAAAAGATACTAATATTAATTATTAAAAAGACAATTAATATTAGTATTAGTAATAAAAAGACAATTAATATTAGTAATAGTAATAAAAAGTCAATATTACTTATAAATAAAGGACACATCTCTCCGGTTTCTCTACTCTATTCATCAATAAAATATTAACTTTTTCCATTAACCATAAAAATGAAAATGCATGGTTTAATATGAATGCTATTTTGTGTGGTTGTAGCTTTGGTATCAAGCACTGTGGATTGCAATACGCAAACTCTCTTTCTCTTTCTAGATCTCGGATCCGGTTAGGATGAAGTTGATAAGTTTTATAGCTTAATACAATATTTGATACAGAAATAATTGCATTGATAAGTTTTATAACTTTTTATACAATAGTTAACGTAATATCTTTTAGAATAATGATACAGACACAAACTATTTTACAAACTGCTGATGTAGCGTACTCTGGCTCAACTTTCTATGTAGGGCCGAATATTACATTGAAATAATTTTTTGATCAATATGCTAAGGTGGAGTATGCCACATCGGCAGTTTGTAAAATATTTATAGAATAGTTTGTGTCTGTAGCATTACTCTATTTTTTATAACCGAAGGCCTTTGTCTCGAATTGTATGACTCAACCAATGTTAACTATGAGGTTGAGAGATCGAGTCTCAGCATGTCAAGGTTGGGTGTGTTAGTTTCAATTCCTGTCTATATTAGTAAAAACTAATAATAATATTTTTTATAACCAAATACAATAAAAAGTTATATGAATTTACTAGGATTGGTACCTATTTTACCCTAACCGGATCACATATGTACACTCATTTATCATTTCTTTACTAATTCTTTATATCTTTTCACTAAACAGTTATCAGAAGACTGAAAGTACAACTTTTCGGGGGTAAATCCTCTGGACCTTCCGATGGTGGTAAGGACCATCATGATGACCCGCTTTCTGCTGAGTTTAAACTAAACAATTACAAGAAGATCGGAAGTGTGAGTGCTGGAAGGATGCAATACCATAAGAACGAGATTGAGGCTTACAAGCCATAATTATAAAAACTGTATTGCTTAGCGTGCTGTTTTGCTTAATTAAACAATATATATTAGTTCCAATGCGTACATGTGTATCATTTCAGATTTTATAAAAATCTAATTATAAATATATTTGAGAATGAATAAAGATGTATCTTTCTTGATATATTATAATATATATATATATGGGGTTTTTATCCATACCAACCGGTTGGTATAGACACTATTCCAGCAACAAACTTGTCAGCCATAGATCAATTAAATGGAAGGCTGAGATGGAAAAAATTATATTGCCAGAACAACATACTCTAGCGGCTTCTATTTTAATAAAATTTAAATTAACTTGTTAATGTGGGCCCATATTGTCAGATAGAAAGATGTAAAATGAATTTATTCATTTTAAATACCAACCGCTACAGCTTGTAGCAGGTTGGTTTTAATGTTTTTTATTTATAACGTGTGCCCATTTTTAAGAAATAAAATGATAAAAAGGGAATTTATTTTTTTTATATACCAACCGCTACAGCTTGTAGCAGCTTGGTTATAATTTTTTTTGTGTGTCATCCATTGTTCTACTTTGTTGGTAATAGTGTTATTACTTGCCTTTTTATTACTATTACTAATATTAATTAAATGAGAATTAAAAGGCAAAAAAAGCAATTAATATTACAATATTATCTTTTTATCTCTAAATTTTCATACAATGGAAGTCATTAAAAAAAACAATCCGCTACATCTTGTAGCGGTTGGTAATAGCGTTATTACGTGCCTTTTTTTTACTAAAGACAACACTAAAGGCACTAAAAAAAACCAAACCGCTACATCTTGTAGCGGTTGATAATAGTGTTAGTACTTGCATTTTTATTACTAATACTAATATTAATTAAATGAGAATTAAAAAGGCAATTAATTTATAACTAATACTAATATTAATTAAATGAGAATTAAAAAGGCAATTATTATTGGTATTAGTAATAAAAGACAATTAATATTAGTATTACTAATAAGAAGGCAATTAATATTAGTATTACTAACAAAAAGGCAATTAATATTAGTAATAGTAATAAAAAGGCAATTAATATTAATACTAAAAAGGAAATTACTAATATTAATACAAAAAAGGAAATTATTAATATTACTAAAAAGATAATTAATATTAGTATTAGTAATAAAAAGGCGCTTAATATTAGTAATAGTAATAAAAAGTCAATATTACTTATAAATAAAGGACACATCTCTCCGGTTTCTCCACTCTATTCATCAATAAAATATTAACTTTTTCCATTAACCATAAAAATGAAAATGCGTGGTTTAATATGGATACTATTGTGTGTGGTTGCAGCTTTGGTTTCAAGCACTGTGGATTGCAATAGGTAAACTCTCTTTCTCTTACTAGAATCGGATTCGGTTAGGGTGAAGTTGATAAAAATACTAATAAAAATGCAATAGCTTTCTCTTTCTCTTACTATTACTGATATTAATTAAATGAGAATTAAAAAAGCAAAAAAAAAAGCAATTAATATTACAATATTATCTTTATTTCTCTCAATTTTCTTATAACGGAAGTCATTAAAAAAAAACAAACAGCTACATCTTGTAGCAGTTGGTAATAACGTTATTACTTGAGTTTTTTTATTACTAAAGAGAACACTAAAGACAACACTAAATTCACTAAAAACAAAAAAACAAGCCGCTACATATTGTAGCGGTTGGTAATAGTGTTATTACTTTCCTTTGTATTATGCTAATATTAATTAAAAGAGAATTAAAAATGCAATTAATATTAGTCTTAGTAATAAAAAGACAATTAATATTAGTATTACTAATAAGTAGGTAATTAATATTAGTAATAGTAATAAAAAGGCAATTAATATTAGTAATAGTAATAAAAGGCAATTAATATTAATACTAAAAAGGCAATTACTAATATTAATACTGAAAAAGGCAATTAATAATATTATTAAAAAGACAATTAATATTAGTATTAGTAATAAAAAGACAATTAATATTAGTAATAGTAATAAAAAGTCAGTATTACATATAAATAAAGGACACATCTCTCTGGTTTCTTCACTCTATTCATCAATAAAATCTTAACTTTTTTCCATTAACCATAAAAATGAAAATGCATGGTTTAATATGAATACTATTTCATGTGGTTGTAGCTTTGGTTTCAAGCACTGTGGATTGCAATACGTAAACTCTCTTTCTTTTTTTAGATCTCGGATCCGGTTAGGGTGAAGTTGATAAGTTTTATAGCTTAATATTGTATTCAATACAGAAATAATTGCATTGATAAGTTTTATAACTTTTTATTACAATAGTTAGCATAATATCTTTTAGAATAATGCTATAGACACAAACTATTTTACTAACATTTTACAAACTTCTGATGCGTCATACTCCGACTCAATTTGTTAATCAATATGCTGAGATGGAGTATACCACATCGGCAGTTTGTAAAATATTTGTAGAATAGTTTGTGTCTGTAGCATTACTCTATTTTTAATAACCGAAGGCCTTTGGCTCGAGTTGTATGACTCAACCCATGGTAACTATGAGTTTGAGAGAACGAGTCTCGACATGTAAAGGTTGGGTGTGTGAGTTTCAATTACCGTCTAAATTAGCAAATAATAATAATAATATTTTTTATACCCAAATAGAATAAAAAGTTATATGAATTTACTACAATTGGTATCAATTTAACCCTAATAGGATCACATACGTACACTCATTTATCATTTCTTTACTAAGTCTTTATATCTTTTCATTAAACAGTTAAAGATTGAAAGTACAACTTTGGGGGAGGATAAGTAGGTTTTTTTCCTACATATCTGGTATCTATTACTTGAATTAGTTGCTTAAACTTATATTTTGTAGTTACTTTGTAGGCATTGTGTGTTCATTTCATACATGTTATGTTATTTTGTAGGCTATAACACAACATTGGCATGAAGAAGCAAGGAAAAATAATTCAAACATCTTTTGGACTAAAATATGCAAGAAAATGCAAGAAGGGAAGATTTCAGTGCTTTTAACACCAAGTTGGATACATTTTCTTGGCTTGGAACTTGGATTTTATTGTAGATCTACTTCTTAGCTTTCCGGAACATCTTGAATCGTCTCAATCGGAGTTCGGATGCGAGAGTTATGGCCTTTTTATCAACAAAGATCAAAGCTCAAAGTTGTCCTACTTGCAATTTACATAACATCTACTTCAAGCCCGATTTGAATCTTGATCCGGCCATATTCTGTCAATTCTAAAAGAATAAAAGTTGTAGATCTCGTCGATATCTTTGATTTGATAGGTGGAAGGCCCCGTAACTCCTAGTGGATCAAATGTTATGCATGTTTTACCAAAGGACGTTGCAAAGAAAAAAGGCAGAGCATGAGGGGCGACGGCCAGCAGATTTTCTGCTACATTAGTGTGTCGCACGTCCAAATTGGCCTATGAACAGCGCTGGGCACGTCGGTCGGCTGGGAGAGAGCTAATTTGAGTGTTATGTTGTCCAATTTGAGCCAGAATAGGATTGTTAGTTGCCTAACTTGCTAGGATTTTCATTAGGACTATAAATACTTGATTTTAACTTGGATTGGGAGGCTATTTTCTAGTATTCCATTAAATCCCTCTTGGGATAGATTTATATTACATTCATCTTTACTTTCTTTCTTAGATTAGGAACCCTAGATTAGATTAGAACTAAAGATTGAAGCTATTGATCATCATTGGAGAATCAAATTGGAAGCAAGAGAATACATATTTTTTTATCTCAATTCTAATTTATTTTCTTATCTATTTGTATCTTTTAATGCTTAATCAATTGTGGATGATGACTTCTAGTTCCGTTATGAATTAAACTTTGTTTTTAGATTACTATGGATCTTATTGTGTAGTTTACTTTGATATGCTTCTTTGTTAGTCTTATTAGATATATTTGGATTGTTTTTTATGGTTTGCCCTTAATTGCTTAATTGCTTAATTGTCTAGCTAACCATTACTGTGATAATCCATATGAAATCGAGAGACGGATTATGGGTTTAGATCTGATCATAATAACATGTATTTATGTGTTCTACATGGAGTTGGAATTCATGATTTGTCCTTAGGATAGAGATATACCAAGGCATTGCATATAGTCTAATAAGAACTTGTACTTAAACCCTTTTTAATTGTAATTCACATAGAAATATATTGGGTTAGTTAATTAGGGTGTTCAATTTGATTCTATCATTTGTGGATTTGATCAGGGGCGGAGCCACATGTATATTGGAAGGGGCCACGCCCCCCCCCCCCAAGGTTTGAAATTTTTATAAGATTCACCTCCAAAGTTTGAAAATTTTATAAAATCCACTTGTACATTTGGTTTGGTTTGAAAATTTTGTAAGGCTACGCCCCCAAGTTTTGACGAAGTATTGATATGTTTTAAAAGATTTTTTTTTGCTATGTTTTATTATCTTTGTCAAAGCAAATTCTATTACTATATTATTTTTGTTTTAGTAAAAATATGTTTTGTAATAGTGAAATTTTACTTCTTAATAATGAATATATTTTATGCTGTTAAAATTTTTTTTGGCCCCCCAAAGAACAAATCCTGGCTCCGTCCCTGGATTTGATTTGATATGAGTATGGTGCGTTGAGAGATGATCATATTTTTACTTTCGTGTTCTTGATTAACAATTCAATATAAATAACTTGGATTAACAGGAAGTGTGTTAACTTAAATAAAACAATAAGTGATATTGTAATCTCGAGTCTTCATTATCTTATTTCATTCTAGGAATAGTTAGTAATAGTTTAATTAATTATTTTAAATTAAAATATTAAATCATTTGTTTAAATAAAATTAGTTTGATTAAGAGTTAGTATTTGGTAATTTGTATTAATAATTCATCGTGGGAACGATACTCTACTTACACTTTATTACTTGTTGATTACGTATACTTGTGTGTTATGCGTAATTAGATTTTACCTAACAGGGAGTCTCTGGACCTTCCGATGGTGCTAAGGGCCATGATGACCCGCTTTCTGTTGAGTTTAAACTAAACAATTACATGAAGATCGGAAGTGTGAGTGTTGGGAGGATGAAATACCACAAGAACGAGATTGAGGCTTACAAGCTATAGTTATAAAAATGGTATTGCTTAACGTACTGTTTTGTTTAATTAAACAATATATATTAGTTCCAATGCGTACTGGTGTATCATTTCAAATTTAATAAAAATCTAATTATACATATATTTAACAATATATTTGAGAATGAATAAAGATGTATCATTCTTGATATATTATAATATATATATATATATATATATATATATGGGTTCTCATCCATAATAACCTAGGTTCTATAGAATCGCTTTCCAAGAACCAACTTGTCAGCCATAGATCAATAGAAAGTGGGATCAATGGAAAAAATATATTGTCAGAACAACATACTCTAGCGACTTCTATTTTAATAAAAGTCAAATTAACTTGCTAATGTGGGCCCATATTGTCAAATAGAAAGATATAAAATGAATTTATTTATTTTAAATACCAACCGCTACAGCTTGTAGCGGGTTGGTGTTAATATTTTTTATTTATAACGTGGGCCCATTTTTGAGAAATAAAATGTTAAAAAGGGAATTTATTTTTTTTATATACCAACCGCTACAGCTTGTAGCGGCTTGGTTATAATTTTTTTTTGTGTCATCCGTTGTCCTACTTTGTTGATAATAATGTTATTACTTGCCTTTTTATTACTATTACTAATATTAATTAAATGAGAATTAAAAGGCAAAAAAAAGCAATTAATATTACAATATCATCTTTTTATCTCTAAATTTTCTTACAATGGAAGTCATTAAAAAAAAAACAATCCGCTACATCTTGTAGCGGTTGGTAATAGCGTTATTACTTGCCTTTTTTATTACTAAAGACAACACTAAATGCAACACTAAAGACAACAATAAAGTCACTAAAAAAACCAAGCCGCTACATCTTGTAGCGGTTGATAATAGTGTTATTACTTGCGTTTTTATTACTAATACTAATATTAATTAAATGAGAATTAAAAAGGCAATTAATTTATTATTAATAGTAATATTAATTAAATGAGAATTAAAAAGGCAATTATTATTAGTATTAGTAATAAAAAAGACAATTAATATTAGTATTACTAATAAGAAGGCAATTAATATTAGTATTACTAATAAAAAGCAATTAATATTAGTAATAGTAATAAAAAGGAAATTAATATTAATACTAAAAAGGCAATTACTAATATTAATACGAAAAAGACAATTATTAATATTACTAAAAAGACAATTAATGTTAGTATTTGTAATAAAAAGGCAGTTAATATTAGTAATAGTAATAAAAAGTCAATATTACTTATAATTAAAGGACACATCTCTCCGGTTTCTCCACTCTATTCATCAATAAAATATTAACGTTTTCCATTAACCATAAAAATGAAAATGCATGGTTTAATATGGATACTATTTTGTGTGGTTGCAGCTTTGGTTTCAAGCACTATGGATTGCAATAGGTAAACTCTCTTTCTCTTACTAGACTCGAATTCGGTTAAGGTGAAGTTGATAAGTTTTATAGCTTAATATTGTATTCTTTACAGAAATAATTGCATTGAAAAGTTTTATAACTTTTTTTTACAATAGTTAACGTAATATATTTTAGAATAATGCTACAGACACAAATTATTTTACAAATATTTTACAAATTGCTGATGTGGCATACTCCGGTTCAATTTATTGATCAATATGTTGAGATGGAGTATGCCACAATGGCAGTTTGTAAAATATTTTTAGAATAGTTTGTGTCTGTAATATTACTCTATTTTTTATAACCGAAGGCCTTTGGCTCAAATTGTATGACTCAACCAATGTTAACTATGAGGTTGAGAGATCGAGTCTCAGCATGTCAAGGTTGGGTGTGTGAATTTCAATTCCTGTCTATATTAGCAAAAAATAATATTAATATTTTTTATACCCAAATACAATAAAAAGTTATATGATTTTACTAGGATTGGTACCAATTTTACCCTAAATGGATCACATATGTACATTCATTTATCATTTCTTTACTAATTCTTTATATCTTATCATTAAACAGTTATCAGAAGACTGATAGCACAACTTTTCGGGGGGTAAAACAACCTGGACATTCCGATGGTAAGGCCCATTATGATGGCCCGCTTTCTGCTAAGTTTAAACTAAACAATCACAGGAAGATCGGAAGTGTGAGTGTTGAGAGGATGAAATACCACAAGAACGATATTGAGACTTACAAGCCATAGTTATAAAAATTGTATTGCTTAGCGTACTGTTTTGCTTAATTAAACAATATATATTAGTGCCAATGCAAGCCTTTGGTGTATCATTTCGATTTAATAAAATCTAATTATACATATATTTAATAATATATTTGAGAATGAATAAAGATGTATCTTTCTTGATATATTATAATATATATATATATATATATATATATATATATATATATATAAAATCTCATCCATAATAACCGGTTGCTATAGACACTATTCCAGCAACCAACTTGTCAGTCATCGATCAATTAAATGGAAAGCTGAGATGAAAAAAAATATATTGCGAGAACAACATACTCTAGCGGCTTCTATTTTAATAAAAGTAAAATTAACTTGTTAATGTGGGCTCACATTGTTAGATAGAAAGATATAAAATGAATTTATTTTTTTTATATACCAACCGCTACAGCTTGTAGTGGGTTGGTCTTAATATCTTTTTTTATAACGTGGACCCATTTTTGAGAAATAGAATGATAAAAAGGAAATTTATTTTTGGGTTCTTTACATAAGTATACAACAAATAAAAAGTAATTACAAAAAAAATGCATCAGCCAAATAATTACAAAAAGAGTGTAATTAGGACCCATACTACAAAAAGAGTACAATTCACATTAATAAGGAAACCTAAAATCAAGGACAAATAACTGCCATAATTAATAATTCAAATTCAAATATTTGGATCTAACAACAAAAATAAATTCAAATACAAAATAATAATTCAAATTTAAATGTTCAAATTCAAATCTTCATCTCCCTCACATACACTTTGAAATAATAGTCATGTCATGTTGCACCTCACACTACTCATGCCACCACATCTGCGAATCTTCGTTGTCCAAAACGCCAATGAGAATAAGAAGAAGATTCGCCCTACAAAAAGTTTAAAAATAAATAGATGTAACTTTTAATGTTCTGAATTTTTTTTATATAACTATTTTGTTACTCATAAATAATAAAATGGTTACCTCTGTATGAATGGTTGGCTACCAACTGCATCACATTCAAACGAAATTGGTAACTTAATAAAATTGAATTGGTTACCTTGGTTTGAAGATTTGGCTACCAACTGCACTATGAAAAAATGGCATGTGTGGATGTGAATTAGTTACTTTGGTATGAAGGTTTTGTTACCTTGGAACGAAGGTTTGCTTACCTTGATCTGAAGGTTTGGTAACCAACTGTACTAAGAAAAAATTTAAACTGTGGAGGTTAATTGGTTACTTTGATATAACAGTTTAGTTACCTTGGTATGAATGTTTGGTTACCATCATTCAGTATTTATATCCACCTCCACCACCGCCTGAATCTACCCACCTCCATTTTGACCCTTAATTTTGAGAAGCTACTGAAGATATACAGTTGGTTGACTCATATATATATATATGAAGCACGAATTGACTGGAACTAAAAGTACATTCCGACTTGCTTACATATATACCGAGAGCACATAAGTTAACAAACAATGAGAAGCAGAAGCACAGTAATAAAAAAAATAAAAAAATCGTACCTTCATGGACTTCATCGTTTTGACTGTCATCATGGACCTCCACATCATTATCATCTCCATCGTCATCACTGTTATCATTGTCATCGTCATTATCTGGATGTTCTGTATTATCGTTTTGACTGTGATTGGAGAAATGATTAATGAAGAAGACAACGATTTACGAGAAGCATGTATGACAAACTAATATATATATATATATATATATTTATATATATATATATATATTTATATAGAAAGAATACGTTGAATAAAGAAAAAGGGTGATGACTAACTGCAGTTGTTATAGATGAGGAGAGAGAGAAGAAGCCATGGGTATAACCAATCCCTAAATTAAAGAATTCTAATTGAATACTAATTCCCTAAATTAAGGAATCCTAATTGCACGAATATTGTAAATAAATATGGAAGTGTATTAGTTGTGTAAAGATTTTATGAGTGCACTATTGTTGTAATTATTTTTAAAAATGTAATAGAATATGTAAATCATCCTTTATTTTTTTATATACCATCCGCTACAGCTTGTAGCGGTTTGGTCATAAATTTTTTTGTGTGTCATTCGTTGTCCCACTTTGTTGGTAATAGTGTTATTACTTGCCTTTTTATTACTATTACTAATATTAATTAAATGGGAATTAAAGAGGCAAAAAAATCAATTAATATTAAAATATTATCTTTCTATCTCTCAATTTTCTTACAACAGAAGTCATTAAAAAAAACTAAGTCGATACATCTTGTAGCAGTTGGTAATAGCGTTATTACTTGCCTTTTTTTATTACTAAAGGCAACACTAAAGTCACTAAAAATAAACCAAGCCGCTACATCTTGTAGCGGTTGGTAATAGTGTTATTACTTTTCTTTTTATTACTAATACTAATATTAATTAAATGAGAATTAAAAAGGCAATTAATATTAGTATTAGTAATAAAAAGACAATTAATATTAGTATTACTAATAAGAAGGCAATTAATATTAGTAATAGTAATATAAAGACAATTAATATTAGTAATACCAACAAAGTGGGACAACGGATGGCACAAAAAAAAATTATGACCAAGCCGCTACAAGCTGTAGCGGTTGGTATATAAAAAAAATAAATTCCCTTTTATCATTCTATTTCTCAAAAATGGGCCCACGTTATAAAAAAAGATATTAAGACCAACTCACTACAAGCTGTAGCGGTTGGTATATAAAAAAAATTAATTCATTTTATATCTTTCTATATAACAATATGGGCCCACATTAGCAAGTTAAATTTACTTTTATTAAAATAGAAGTCGCTAGAGTATGTTGTTTTCGCAATATTTTTTTTCCATCTCTGCTTTCCATTTAATTGATCTATGGCTGACAAGTTGGTTGCTGGAATAGTGTCTATAGCAACCGGTTGTTATGGATAAGAACCCATATATATATATATATATATATATATATTATAATATATCAAGAAAGATACATCTTTATTCATGCTCAAATATATTATTAAATATATGTATAATTAGATTTTTATTAAATCTGAAATGATACACCAGTGCGCATTGGAACTAATATATATTGTTTAATTAAGCAAAACAGTACGCTAAGCAATACAATTTTTATAACTTTGGCTTGTAAGCCTCAATCTCGTTCTTGTGGTATTTCATCCTCCCAACACTCACACTTCTGATCTTCCTATAATTGTTTAGTTTAAACTCAGCAGAAAGCGGGCCATCATAATGGCCCTTACCATCGAAAGGTCCAAATTGTTTTACCCCCCCCCCCCAGAAAAGTTGTACTTTCAGTCTTCTGATAACTGTTTAATGATAAGATATAAAGAATTAGTAAATAATAATACAGTATTAAGCTATAAAACTTGTCAACTTCACCCTAACCGAATTCGAGATATAAATAGAGAAAGAGAGTTTACGTATTGCAATCCACAGTGCTTGAAACCAAAGCTACAACCACACAAAATAGTATCCATATTAAACCATACATTTTCATTTTTATGGTTAATGGAAAAGGTTGAGATTTTATTGATGAATAGAGTGGAGAAACCGGAGAGATGTGTCCTTTATTTATAAGTAATATACTATGCATTTAATGAATTTTTAATGCATAATCTACAGACAATCTATAAAAGCTGATATTTGTGGAAGAATCACTTCTAGTTTGCAGTTGTGTATTTTGATGTTGTTAATAATGTGTCAAGTATACTACAATTAACCGTTTTTCACATTCATTGTTAGTGGAAATAATGTTAATTAATCTTCCAAACGTGAAATTTTCTATTTCAAATATGTGTTGGGATATAAATATTAAATGTTTTATTACATTGATTTAGTATATGCATTTATTTATTATATATGTTTATTATGTAGAGCAACTAATATAATAAAATTGTTTTAAATACAAAATTTGATATCTCAATTAAAACCTCGAATATAACTATTTGGTGTGAATAAATTCTATAAGTACTTAATTTAAAATAACTAATTTAAAACATTTAATATTAAGTAGTAAAGGAAGTATTTCAAACAGAAGTCAATAAAATTGTTTTAAACATTTAATTTTATACACAGGTTGGATGGATTTAATTTCAAACATTTGCAAACCTATAAGTGTCACTTTTCACCCAATTATTTATGATTTTGCTATTCAAGAGGTTGAGGGCTAATTTGTGCTATTTTCCAATACATATCCCCATTTTTGGGGGTATTTAGAGAGGATTTTTAAGAGAAAGAAAATGTAAAAATTTAGAAAACTATTCCAAAATTAAACTATAAATTAGAGAAAATTAGTTTGAGCAAAACTCTTCCAAAATTAACCCTTTTCCTCATTTTTCTCATCTATAAGTAGTTAACTAGAAGGCTAGCTATACTCACCTAAGGGGTAGATCTCCTCATTATTAAGAGATAAAATGACTATATCAGAGGTTTCATATGGATCTTGTGAACCATTGTATAGATTATGGTTGACATGCGATCTAAATAATTAAATGAACCGGGAGAAGCCTCCACGTTTCTCGAGGCAGAAGACTCGTGGAGACGACTCATTTTGGAAATTGATTGAGAGATTTGATTGGTGGCTAGAAGGACATGATAATTTAGGCATTACTTATGTAATTAAGGGTATTTTTGGAATTTTTTTAAAATCACATGCCAAACACAAGACCTAGACATGTGCCAGACACGTGATCATTTTCCAGGAAACTCAATAAATACCCCCTTTTATTTCAATAAAATGGACTTTTGATTCTCTCTGAACTGAAGACATTGAAGAAGGCTCTTAAATCCTAAGAGTTCTACCACATGTTACTCGACCAATTGCTTACCTGTTCTTCTCCCCTCTTCAATCAATCAATCAAGACCGTGCTCTTTGTGGATTTCTCTCCTCCTTAGCCAACACGAAACCCTAACCCTAGTAAGGTACAGTTTCCTTACCCATATTTATTTGGCGACTCTGCTGGGGAGGTGTAGAATTCATGAAGGGTATGCCCACGACTAGAAGCGGGAGAACTATAGGAAGAGTTTCACCGACACCTAGCATTACTTCACCGGATTCGGTTTCAAGGCAAACAAATCAACATTTCTAAGGCACGAATCTGGATCTTGATCAACCCCTCGTAGAAGACGCTTCTGAAGGAAGTTCAACATCACCATATATGGCTGATCAACAAAAAACCAATGTCAGGTAGATGGGCACATGAAGACAAGGCGAGGAAGCAAGTGGAGAACAAATAACCATGAATGTTGTGCAGTTGGAGATGTTCACGTCTTTAAAGGAGGCAAGAGAAGGATAATGGATGATGATAGTCATGATGTCAGAAATGCAGAAGTAACATGAAGATATGGGGAATTTTCGTCAGCAGTTAATGCAGATTCCAACCTTCAAAGCTATGTTTCCAGGAAGTTCGCAGATAGAACGAGCAGGAGTGGATGTCAACAAGGAAAATCAGAATGTGCCTATAGCGACAAAGAGTCAGTCGATTCCAATCATCCATTTAGAGACCCAAAACAGTGGTGATGTACCATAACCTAGAGTGGAAACAAGACAGCCTCAACCAACCATCATTTCCACCACACTCCCAACATTTTCACAAGTGTAGATACCGACTATACCGAGCCACGCCCAATGAACAAGCCAACAAGTACAAGCAATATAAGCCTTGCATGATGCTAGTGTACACCAGGCGATCTCTTTAACATATACACCGCCAGCGCAACAATACATTACAACCCCCCAGAGAGTCCATACAATAAGTCAGTATATGACAAAGAATGATATGCTTGACGTAATCAATCAACTCCAAAGACAGACAACCAGACCCTCAGAATTAGACTTCACTCCACCATACCCGACACATATATGGAGATAGCCTTACCTAGCAGGGAATGTGAGAGAACATATAGCCATGTTTGTAGAGTCGATGTCTCTGTGGTTTGGTTATGATGAAGTAATCAACCACAACCTCTTACTCCGTGAGTTCAGTAAAACGTTGACAGATAGTGCCTTCAGTTGGTACTACAATCTAGAGAAAGGGTTAGTCTAAGATTGGGACGATTTGAAGTTACAATTTCTTAAGAAGTTTTTCTATATGCAGAAAAAGGTGACCATCGTGGAATTAATGAGATTCAAACAAAAGCCAAATGAGGAGCTGTCAGATTACGTAGAAAGATTCAGGGCTCAGGAGTAAAAATGTGTGGAGCTGATTAATGAGAAGAATCTAGTGTGCATATGCAACAATGGTGCCCTAGATACCTTTAAGCCCTACTCGGTCACTAAAGCATGTGATTCATTTGCAACACTCTCAACATTTGCATAAGACTTGGGAGGAATTATGATTTTGTCCCCAAGCCATGCGTTTGTTACATGTGGAAGGGCAAAGAACTGCTACTGTGGCTTTGGCAAATTCTCAGAAAAAGCTACAAGGGGTCAAGAGGGAAAAGAGTGGAAAGAATGAAAGGAACCGTGGAAAACCAAGAGACAAGTTTTCAAGATTACCAATCCCAGTGGCTATTACGTGCAGTGAGAAGGCATTTAGGGATTTGTATGAGCAATGGGTAAAACATGGAATTGTAAAACCTCCAAGGCCCAAATTTGTTGTAACAAAAGAGATGAAGAGGAGACCAGAGTTCTGTGTATAACACCAATACGCCGGACATTCCACTATAGATTGTTACAGTTTGTGAAAGATCTACCACGAGAAATTAGCGACAGGAGAAATCGAAGTAGAAAGAGGAAACAACGTGTTAGACAAGCCACTTCCTAACCACAAGGGGAAAGAAACGTGCAGTACAATTACTCATAGTGAATTACCATAAGGAAGAGAAGTAGAGATGATGAAGAACACAGAAGTGATGGAGGACGATTCTGATCCAGGTCTGCAGGTGACCGCGTTGATGAACAGAACTAAATTCAGAAATTTTTTTGATCAGATCGGATTGACTAAGGAAGGAAGGATAGAAGCGACTAAAGGAATCATCAAAGTTGCTGAAGCATAAGAGACTTGCATAGCAGTCAACAAAGGGTTTGTGAAGACGGTGGAGGAGGAAGAAAATAAAATCATTTTCTCTAAGGCTGATAGAGAGGTGAGATACCCATATAATAGACCACTATCTATGACATCAATAATTAATGGCATAGAAGTGCGGAGGGCGTTCATCGATAATGGAGCATCTGTAAATATCATGACCTACACCGTCTTTAAACGATTAGGTATGCCAGAGAAGAAGATTATGAAGGAAAAGACAAACATCACGGGTTCTCTAATCAAAGCACGAGAACCCTCAGATATATCAAGGTGGATATACAAGTAGGGAAGATCTGAGGACCTGTGATGTTCTATGTAGCAGAGGTTGACGCATCATATCATGTGTTTCTAGGAAGAGCTTGGTAGAATAACTATGGGGTGGTACCATCAATTTTTCACCAGTGCATGAAGGCAATTTGGAAAAGCAAGGAAGTTAAGGTACCAGCGACAATGAACCCTTTTGGGCAAGAGGAGGCACATATTACCAAAGAAGCTTTCTTCAATGATGTCGTCGAAGAAAGAGAAAACCATATTTCCAAGCCTGATTCTTTGAAGCTAGCAAGCTGAGAGGAGGTACAGGAGGATAAGTTTGTGCCTGTGCAAAAGGAAAAGAAGCTGACCTTAGAACAAGGTGAATGTTTTAAAAATAAGAAACTTGTATTAGTAGATATAGAGAAAGAAGAAAAAAACCCAAGGAAGTAGGCAACAGATTCGTAGGATGCCCAAAATATAATCAATGCCAAACGGACAGCCCAATCGGAAGCTAACAAAGTAAATAAAAGAAAAGAAGAACAAAATACAAAGTGGGAAAAAGTAATCAAACCCGATGAAAAGAAATAACGCCAAAGCCGACTTACATTAACAATGTGACACCCCCAAATCCTGGTACTTCATTACCTCATGATTTGGCGTTCACTTAATCAAAACAATCATATCTAACTACCCAATCAAAATAAAAATTGAATAATAAACCTTCCCTTAAGGGATTACATTAATAAAATCTCCTAGGTTATCTAACCTTTACATACAATCATTCAAATGCGGAAAATAAATAAACTTCATTACAATCATTCAAACTAAAGTCTGATACTAAAATATCAAAATGATTACAAATCTTCAGTACTTGTTCATCTTTCCCTTTCCTTTACTGGTGCTAGGTACGTCGACCTTCTCAACTTTAGCTATAATATTTATATAAGCAAGAGTGAGCAAACAAGGCTCACTTGAAATGAAATTGAATAAAACTTTACATTAACTGCCACATACTAGGCTCAATAGAACCGAACAATATGTTCTATTAACATTCTGAATTATACAACTGAGGGTCTAATGACCACAAACCATGTCCACAGTTATAAGTATTCTTTCAACTTAAACTTTAACAGTCATAAGACTATAAAGACTCCACATACTTATGGGGATCAACCCTTTGTACAATGTATTGTGCACAAACATTTCAACGCTAAGCATAAACCCCTAATAATAGGGTTGTTCATCTAAGTATTTAGATTACAAGTCCGCACCAAAGTAAGTTTGGTTTGAATACATTTCAAGGTAATTTGGAATTCAATGAACATCAACTAAGGATTAGTTGACTAAAAGGTAATCACATTATACTATGGAATAAACCATAAGTGAATTAACATTGTATATTAAAGTTATGCTTTAGGAATAATCTAAGAGCATAAATATTGAATAACTATAACATACCTTGCTTGAACAATATAAAGCCAAGGTTATTTAGAATTGAATACTAAGCATGCATAACTCTACTTTTATCTTTCGTTGAGCTAGTTTGTTTATTATTGTGCAAGCTTACTTGTCCTATTTCAATTATAATTTTGCAAGCTCTTGTATCTAGTTTGTTCATGATGATGCAAGTAGCTTGCACAATAAAACTTGCTCAAAGAGAGTTTAGATACTCGCACAATTATTATAAAAGTAGAGTTAGAGAACTTGCTCAATGTAAAAAGATAGGTTTAGAAACTTGCCTCGAGTGTAAGCTATAATATTAAAACACACGTTCACCTACACATAGTATTAGAACCACAATATCTATTAGATATACTAACATTCACTTTTCAACATAACACGCATTTTTAGTTAAACTTTTTATTTCGGTACAAGTCTTACATTACCATTTACATTTAAGAAATTCCAAGTGTTGACTTCACAACACTTGTCTAACATTCATTGTGTATACTAAGTTATCACATAATGCGTTTGTAACTTACTAATCATTCTCATAACTTTGAACTTATTAATTACACATCACGATTCTGTTTTAACCATCTTACTACATGTTTGACACATTAACATAACCTTAGACCAAGTGGTAATGCAACTCAAAATCTGCAGCAGCAGAAGTCTCCTTTTCGATTAGATGTATGGCACAATTTGCGCCATACACAAATAAGATTCTTGTATTTTTAGCCTTAGTACCAAAGTAGCGATTCTTACTGTAAGCGTAGATGTAACTAGAAACAACCCTGAACAGTAGCCATTTTTAGCCCAACTAACACGAATTTCACCCACAAAAAAGTGAAATTAATACATACAATTGATATAGAACTATTACAAACATGTTTCCTCACATATTCATCAATATAGAACAATTTATCAACCATTTTAACTAATTTAATTTCTTAAATTTCATGTTTTCATATAAAACTCAATTTTTTTGACATCTTTTCCAAAAATCAACACTGTGATTTCAATTCTACACTGAATCACTTCGTTCAAACTATGTTTTCTTCGTTTCTTAATGAACTAGCATAAACAAGACCCAATTTACATATTAACATACAAACTAGCCACTAAATTTGGTACTTTTATAAGGCAAAAGCAAAATATATACACTGTCATTATTTTTCTACTATTATACGAAATTAGCATGTAATTTCCTTGTTTAAACAAAAACTCTAATCATATAAACACATATACTCACAATTACTAGTTATATATATCAACAATTCAACAATTGAATTCACAGAACATGAGATTTTATGCCGTAAAAACCCATATATGCATATATATATATATATAATATCAAGGTGTTAAGAAATACCTTCAAATAGCTTGGAAATCCTCTTTGTTAAACACTCAAGTCGCTTAGATTTTCTCTCAATCTCTCAAGTTCTCTCGTCGCTCTCTCTCAATTCTCGAATTTTTTCTAAGGCCTAAAGACTAAGGTTATGCGTAAAAACCAAATCCGATACTAATAATAATACGCATACTTATTGTTGTATCGCCAAAATAAACGTATATATTATAAATACATTATATTTATTATTTATTTTATTTTATTTATATTATTATAATTCAAAATTTGAAAATCCAAAAGTCATAAGGCTCAGCTTGGTAAAACTCTTAAAAATTAAAGACTTAATATATTTAAGCCTTGTTTGGGTTAAATCAATTTAAAACTACTTTAATTATTTTAATAAACCATTTAGTTTATAATTTATAATCACATAGTATTTATTTGGATTTCCATATCCAACATTAACCCAATAAATTAATTACACATACTATATTTTAAATAAATATTCCACTTAAACAATTATCACAAAATTATAATTTCTTTATAATTTTATTTAATAACTTAACACACCAATTTAAATTATTAAATTCAACAACAATATAACCTCTAATGTTATATTACAACTCTCTAAATTATAAATTAATTTAATTTAGAATATTATGTAATAAATTTAATTCATAAATATTTACTAATAATAACAACATCAATAAAATATTTATTTCATCAATTTCAACAATAAACACATCAAATAAATATTTATATAATTCAATAAATATCTAATATTGCAATTTGAAATTCCGGATTATTACATCCTTCCCTCCTTACAAGGATTCTGTCCCTAGAATCACAACTCAAACAATCAAATCGTCACATTCTTCCTTTCTTACAAAGATTATATCCCCAGAATCGAAGACACAGATCAAACAAATAACTCAGGATAATTTTTCATCATTTCAGTTTCGAGTTCCCATGCACGTTGCCTCTTTGACATTGTGGTTTCTCCATATCACCTTCACAGAAGGTATCACTTTATTTCTGAGCACTTGTTCTTTCCTGTCGACTATTTGAATAGGAATCTCTTCATAAGACAAATCTTTACTAAACTGCAACGGTTCATACTCGATCACATGCGTGTAATCGGGTTTATACGGTCGTAACACCTAAACGTGAAAAACATTATGAACGTTTTCCAACTCTGGAGGTAGAGCTACCTCATAAGCCACTTCTCCAACTCTTCGCAGCACTTTGAAGGGTCCAATAAACATCGGGCTTAGCATTCCCTTTTTACCGAAATGAATTTTCCTCTTTCAAGGAAAAACTTTTAGGAATACATAATTTCCTACGTCGAATGCACGATCTTGTTTGTGTTGATCAACATATTTTTTTTGTCTGTCTTGGGCTGCTACCAATCTTGTCCTGATGAGTTTAACAACCTCAACAGTTTATTGAACCTGTTCTGGTCCCAATAGTTGTCATTCACCGACTTCGTCCCAACACAGTGGAGTTCTGCACTTCCTGCCGTATAATGCTTCATAAGGCGGCATGCCTATGCTTGCATGGTAACTGTTATTATAGGCAAATTCTACCAACAGTAAATGTTCTTCCCATCTCTATTTGAAATCCATGATGTATGCTCTCAGTATATCTTCCAACGTTTGGATTGTTCGTTCGCTTTGGCCATCTATTTGTGGATGGTATGTCGTGCTCATTCGCAACTGTGTTCCCATACACTCTTGTAGTCTCTTCCAGAAATTTGACGTGAATCGCGGATCTCTATTTGACATAATTATTACTGGTACTCCATGTCTCGAGACGATCTCTTTAACGTACAATCTTGCCAACTGATCAAGATTGAACCTAATCCTTATTGGCAAAAAGTGTGATGATTTTGTTAATCTATCCACCACCACCCAAATTGCATCATACCCTTTTTGAGTTGTTGGAAGACCCACCACAAAGTCCATTGTGATATGCTCCCACTTCCATTCTGGTATTTTCAATGGTTGAAGTAATCCGCTTGGTCTTTGATGCTCGGCCTTCACTCTTTGACATGTCAAGCACCTTGCAATGCATTCTGCAACGTCTCTTTTCATATTTGTCCACCAAAAATGTCTCCGCAAATCTTGATACATCTTCGTACTTCCCGGATGAATCGAATATCTTGAGCTATGAGCTTCTGTCAAGATTTTGTCTTTAATTTCCAATCTTCATTGAACCCAAATTCTTCCTCGAACCTCAAAGAACCCTTCAAAGATCGATCTTGTATTTTACATCACTACCCTCAACCACTTTCTCTTTGATCGTTTCGCATTTTTCATCTTGTAGTTGAGCATTCTTCACTTTGTCCACCAAAGTTAGACTAGCTTCTATCCGGTATAATTTTTTGTCGGTTTCTTTTGGAAATTTGATTTCCAACTCTAGCCTTGCCATCACTGAAATAAGCTCTTCCTGGTTGGTTAACAACATCAACTTTTCTCTGCCTTTCCTACTCAAGGCATCTGCAACCACATTAGCTTTGCCTGGATGATAAAAGATCTCGCAATCATAATCTTTTATTAATTCCATCCATCTTCTTTGACGCATGTTCATGTCCTTCTGTGTGAAAATATACTTCAGACTTTTATGGTCTGTGTAGATCTCACATTTTCTTTATAGAGATAGTGTCTCCATATCTTCAGAGAAAATACTACTGCAGCCAACTCTAAATCATGAGTCGGATACCCTTTCTTATAGTCTTTTAGCTGTCTTGATGCATATGCAATAACCTTGTCGTTCTGCATTAGAACACAACCCAATCCTTTATGTGAGGCATCACTATACACCACAAAGTTTCCAGTATTATCTGGTAATGACAACACAGGTGCCACACTTAATTTCTTCTTCAAATCTTGAAAACTCTCTTCATATTTCTCCGTCCAAACAAATTTTACCGCTTTCCTTGTCAAATTTTTGTCAAATTTGTAAGCGGAGTGGCTATCTTGGAAAAATATTGAATAAATCTTCTATAATAACTGGCTAGTCCCAAGAAACTCCTCACCTCCGACGGTGTTCTTGGTTGTTCTCAATTGATTACAGCTTTCATTTTTGATGGATCTACTGAAATCCCATCTTTGTCAATCACGTGCCCAAGAAATTGTACACGATCTAGCCAAAATTCGCACTTAGAGAATTTCACGTACAACTTTTCCTTTCTTAGTGTTTCCAACGTCAAACGTAAATGTTCCACGTGTTCTTCTTGAGTTTTGGAATACACCAGAATGTCGTCGATAAATACCACTACAAACTTGTCTAAGAATGGTTTAAACACCCTGTTCATCAAATCCATGAATGTAACATGGGCATTGGTCAAACCAAAAGATATCACCAGAAACTCATAATGTCCATACCGAGTTCTGAATGTCGTTCTAGGTATATCCTCCTTCCTTACCTTCAATTGGTGATACCCACTTCTCAAATCTATTTTCGAGAAGTATTTAGCACCCTTCAATTGATCAAACAAGTCATCTATTCTTGGCAACAGATATTTATTCTTAATACTGACTTTGTTTAATTCCCTATAATCAATGCAAAGACGTATCGACCCATCATTCTTCTTCACAAATAACATCGGTGCTCCCCACGGTGATACGCTTGGTTGAATATACTTCTTATCTAACAGTTCTTGCAATTGTACCATCATTTCCTTCATCTCTATCGAAGCCATTCTGTACGGGGCCTTCGATATCGGTGTTGTTCTTGGCGCCAAGTTGATCATGAACTCAATCTCTCTGTTAGGCGGAAGTCCTAGCAAATCCTCCGGAAACACATCTACAAATTCCTTAACCACTGGTATCTCTTCCAGTTTCACACCCTTCGTCTGAGTATCGACTATGTAAGCTAAATAACCCACACAGCCTTAAATCAACAACTTCCTGGCCTGCATAATCATCAGACATCTCATTTTTCTAGGCGATTTGCTACCATAGAAAACTACCTTTGACGGAGTTATAAGGTTTACACATTTCTTTTGGCAATCAATCATCGCTCCATAATTGAACAGCCAATCCATTCCCAAAATAACATCAAACTTTCCAAGTCTAATTGGAATTAAATCTACCATCATGATATTCCCCTTAATATTCACCCTACAGTTCTTGTATACGAACCTAACAGGAATTACTTCCTTATCCGCAATTTCTATGTTTAAAGGGAAATTCAATTCTTCACTAGGTATTTCTAACTTCTTAGCAAATTCATCAGATATAAACGAACAAGTAGCACCCTAATCAAATAATACATAAGCATTTATATCATTGATTGGGATAATACCTGACACCACATCTTTTGATTGCACAACATCTTGCACAGTCACGTTGAAGGTTCTGGATGTGGGTTTGTTTGATGTCGTTGGTCCAGCAATGGCCCATGTACCTCCACTGCTACCTCCCTTACTTCCTGCTGTCTCTCCAGCCTTCTTCTTAGGGCATTCACGAGAAAAGTGATCCTTGAACCCGCACATGAAGCAAATGTTCTTCTTAGGTTGAGTACAATTTGGGGCGATGTGACCTCTCCTGCCATTGAAGCATACTACTGCTTTCCCCATCAAGCACACACCCTTGTGAAACTTCCCGCATGTAGCACATGCTTCGAACTTCTTATTTTGCTAGTTACCCTGCTGACTTCCAGCACTCACATTTTCAGTCCATTTCCTCTTTAGATTGTTGTTGTCGTTTCCACTACTACCACCTCCATTCTTAATCACCACTTCATTCTTCTTCTTTTTATGTTCTTGATTGAACTTAGTTACAGCCTCGCCTCCACCTTGAGTGAGAATTTCCTTCTCCATTACTGCTATAAATGTCTTCAGTTGGAACAGGGAGACCCTACTCAGAAAGTCGTGGCTTCAAATCCTGCTCAAACCTCTTCGCCAGGTTTAAATGCATGCGAGACTTGATATGGCGCAAACCTCGCCAACTCGTTGAATCTTGCGGCATACTCATACACCGTCATTGTTCCCTGCTTTAGTTCCAAAAACTTCACTTCTAGCTGACTCTTCGAACTCTCTAGGAAATAGGTCTCGAAGAATATTTCCTTACACCTATCCCAGGTCATAATCCCTTGACCTCCTCGAGTTTTATTGGCCTGCCACCAATAACTAGCCTCTGCTTTCAACATGAATGTTGCAAAAGCAGTCTTTTGATCCTCCCCTACTCTCGCAACATCGAATACCTTCTCTATTTCCATGATCCACGTCTGTGCCTCCACGGGATTCATGGACCCATGGAATTCAGGTGGTCCAACCGCCTTGAAATCCTTAAACGTTGTACCTTGATTTTGAGGTTGATTCTGCAACGCTCCTGTTAGTAACGTTACTAGTTGTTGAACGGGGTTAACATCAACATTGTCGTTATTGGTTCCTTCAGTGGTTCTCTGTCGTGGTGGTTGACGTCTTGGAGGCATTTTCTGTTAAAAATACACTCATTAGATTATTACTCAACTCTTTTAAGAAATTTCTACTTAACTTGTCCCCATAAAAGGAATAATCACATATCACATAACACTCTGGAATAAAATAAAATAAAAACTTTTATTCATTCATAATCTTTTTGAAAAACATAACAATAGCATCACTGCTACTTACATTACTTTCCTGAACTACTAAAGTTTCAGGACAACATCATCATCATATTCCATAGGCTAAATTTCACTAGGGATTTACAAATTATTTAACATTTTATTAATCGCATAAAAACTACGATGTTCTACTAAGATACTGCTTAGCCTTACTACGTTCTTCCTCCATAATCCGGAACATTGTTCTACAATCTAATATGTATGATGGCAGCGTCTCGAACTGAATCAGATAACCCATGACCCGATCTTGAGCTCGATTAATCACGGTGTTGAATACATTATTCATCTCTTCCATCTTTATTCTCTTTGCTTGTGCGTCTTTCACTGCTATCTCGGCTCGTTGAAAAGCTTTCTCATATGCGTCTTCGGCTCTTGCCCTCTTAGTAGCTTCTTCCTTTAGCTTGTTCTTCAGTTCTGCGATCTCCTCAATCAGTTGTTCTTTCTCCCCTTCAGTATGAACCAACTTCTCTTCGACATTGTTCAAACGTTCATCTCGATCCTGGATCTCATCGTCCTTCTGTGCCATCGATGTCTGTGAAAGTAGTATGCACACAAGCCAATCATGTTTGATGATAAAGCATATACTTTGTAACAATCTTATTCATTTATTAATAAAAAGTATTAATTTATTAAAGGCTTTTAATTATCTACATGATGCTGTTTTATGATATGTGATAAACCCATAGTTTTAAGCAATGCTTTTAGAATAATGATGATGATCATTCTAATGAGATCTAAATTCTTAGAAAGCTTAAAACTAAAATAGTTCCCAATCATTGGATTCTTGAATTGGGGATTAGTGAATCCGGATAGATTGGTACATACGTTGCTTTGCTCATTGGATGAGGATGATTGATCTCACGATCATTTGTGTGGAGACACTAAAGCAAGTATGTAGGTGTTTATTAGAGAATAAGTTCACTTTGAACGTTGCTCGCTAAGGAATACCTAATGGAGTTTTACTTGCTGTCAATAGGAATTCTGTAGTGATAGTAGTCTGAAGTAATCCTTGGACTTGAGATCATCATAGTATCTTGTGTATGATGAGTTATACTTTGACTTATTCCTTAAGACCCTTAGGGTATATCAAAGGGTATGCTTGGGTATAATAAGTTGTATATGGAGATAATGTATGATCAATAAAGAATCTACCACTTCTAATAAAGAAGAGAATGTCCTATGTGATTCGATAAATGACAACCCAGTGAGTCCTTGGCGAGTAGAATGAAATTAGAAAGGAGTTTCTAATTTGCATTATTTGAGTTGTGCATTTAAGAATCGAAATACATATAATTAAATAAAATAAGACTTAACAAAGAATTCCATGTCTTATATTTAATTGGGACATTTTATGGTGGAAGGATTGAATTGTATGGTAATTATTTACTCAAAGGTTCTTTTTATGATTAATGTTGAAATCTATATTATCCGGAAAGTCGTTGATCGCTAGGGAGGCTTATCCTATTGTAGAATAAATATTATTTATTTAAATAAATTAATTGTTTAATTTATTTATTTAAATAAGATTAGAATTGTTCTAATTGATTTATTCACAACCTATTTAATATGGAGAACCTAAAGGGTCACACCATAAAAGGAAGAATAATTATTTAAGAAGTTAATGGCATAATTGTAATAATATGTTATGTATATTTAATTTAATCTATGGTGATAGAATAAATTAAATAGCTTAATATTTATTATTTAATATTTTAGAAATATTAAATATAAATTAATAAGAGGAGTCTTATTAATATTATTACAATTATTATTATTATTTTAATTTCTAAAAGAGTTTAGAAATTAATTTAATATAAGTACTCTCATTTATTCCTAATTGGATTAGGAAGGAAAATTAGTTAAAAGAGTTTAATTAATTATCCCTAATAAGATTAGGGAGCTTAATTAATTAAAAGAATTTAATTAATTAAATAAATCCCAATTCCTTAATTGTTAAGGTGGGTTGCCCACATCTATAAATAAGAGGAGTCTTATTATGGGTGTGGGGGTGGTTGACTTTTACAACTACGCAATAATTCCAATTTGTTGGAGAGTACGCCCTTTCTATAGAGATAGAAAACTAGGGTTAGCCATAACACCCATCTTCTTGAATCTTTATTTTTTTCCTTGGTGGATCACCTCTAGAGGCCAAACATATGGGTGGCTAACGTTGATCAAAGGAAGGAACAAAACCCTGGTGGATTCAAGTTGAACGCGAAAGGATTTGGAGGTGAACTTGTACCTGAGGAAGCTCGATCTTCAAGGGTATGATTTTATTCTTTATCTTTTCGTTTAATTAATAATTATGCATAAAGGGTGATCCGGGCATATGGTTTGTAAATTTTTAAACTCTGATTTTACACGTTTCCGCACTTTTTATGCAATTTGATTGCGTTCTTGAATATTACAAACCTAACAGTCTGTTGCTCATCTACTATCTCTTGCAACTCCTCAACGGTATCCTGAAGTTCCACGTTGCGGTCGTAGACTTCATCGTACATACGAGCAGCTATCGAGTTCAGTGGAAACTCTTCCTCCTCGTCCTCGTCATCCTCATTTGACGGTGGCAGCTCAACGGGATCCTCCTCATCCGTTTCCACATCATCATACTCATCTTCAACCACTGTGACCAACGGGGCTCACTCCCGTGGCAGTAGTTGTTCCCAAACCACTTGAATGTCACAAGACTCCTCCTCTCTAGGCATCTGAGGTCCTTCCTCCCTAGCCTGACTGGATTCTCCGATACTAGTTATCCTGACAACAAATATTTTAAGTTTTAATTATTAATCATTACTACCTGACACTCACGAGCACATAAGTTATAATCACATAAGCACATAAGTGTTTTATTACTTCTTCCTTAAAACTCGATAAGAGTTTATCACCACTATCTTTTCAAAGGTTACTTCCTAAGGCTTTTCCCCCACCTAAGGTTCGTAACCTAAAGCTTTGATACCAACATATGACACCACCAAATCCTGGTACTTCATTACCTCAAGATTTGGCGTTCACTTAATCAAAACATTCATATCTAACTACTCAATCATAATAAAAATTAAATAATAAACCTTAATTCCCTTAAGGGATTACATTAATAAAATCTTCCAGGTTATCTAACCTTTACATACAATCATTTAAATGCGGAAAATAAATAAACTTCATTACAATCATTCAAACTAAAGTCTAATACTAAAATATCAAAATGATTACAAGTCTTCAGTACTTGTTCATCTTTCCCCTTCCCTTACTGGTGCTAGGTACGTCGACCTTCTCAACTTTAGCTGTAATATTTATATAAGCAAGAGTGAGCAAACAAGGCTCACTTGAAATGAAATTGAATAAAACTTTACATTAACTGCCAAATACTAGGCTCAATAGAACCGAACAATATGTTCTATTAACATTCTAAATTATACAACTGAGGGTCTAATGACCACGAACCATGTCCACAGTTATAAGTACTCTTTCAATTTAAACTTTAACAGTCATAAGACTATAAGGACTCCACGTACTTAAGAGGATCAGCCCTTCGTACAATGTATTGCGCACAAACATTTCAACGCTAAGCGTAAACCCCTAATAATAGGGTTGTTCATCCCAATATTTAGATTACAAGTTCCCACCAAATTAAGTTTGGTTTGGATACATTTAAAGGTAATTTGGAATCAACGAACATCAACTAAGGATTAGTTGAATAAAAGGTAATCACATTATGCTATGGAATAAACCATAAGTGAATTAACATTGTATATTAAAGTTATGCTTTAGGAATAATCTAAGAGCATAAATATTGAATAACTATAACATACCTTGCTTGAACAATATTAAGCCAATGTTATTTAGAATTGAATACTAAGCATGCATAACAAATAGTAAATTGAACAATTAAAAACTATTCAACATCAGTATATCAGATTATATAAACTTACATCATCATGAATAAACTAGATACAAGAGCTTGCGAAATTATAATTGAAATAAGACAAGTAAGCTTGCACAATAATAAACAAACTAGCTCAACGAAAGTGTAGAGTTAGAAAACTTGCTCAAAGAGAGTTTTAGATACTCGCACAATTATTATAAAAGTAGAGTTAGAGAACTTGCTCAATGTAAAAAGATTGGTTTAAAAACTTGCCTCGAGCATAAGCTATAATATTAAAACTCACATTCACCTACACATAGTATTAGAACCACAATATCTATTAGATATACTAACATTCACTTTCCAACATAACACGTATTTCTAGTTAAACTTGTTATTTCGGTACAAGTCTTACATTACTATTTACATTTCAGAAGTTCCAAGTGTTGACTTCACAACACTTGTCTAACATTCATTGTGTATACTAAGTTATCACATAACGCGTTTGTAACTTACTAATCATTCTCATAACTTTGAACTTATCAATTACACATCACGGTTCTGTTTTAACCTTATTACTACATGTTTGACACATTAACATAACCTTAGACCAAGTGGTAATGCTACTCAAAATCTGCAGCAGCGAGGCCTCCTACCTCGATTCGATTATATGGCACAACTGCTACCATACATAAAGGATCATCTGTGAGATTTTAGCCTTGGCACCGGTAGCAAGTTTGCACTTGTGTCTTGACAAAACCAGAATAGCCATGAATAATAGTCGTTTTTAGCCCAACTAACATGAATTTCACCCACAAAACAGTGAAATTAACACATACAATTAATATAGAACTATTACAAACATGTTTCCTCACATATTCATCAATATAGAATAATTTATCAACCATTTTAACTAATTTAATTTCTTAAATTTCATATTTTCATATAAAACTTAATTTTTTGACATCTTTTCCAAAAATCAACACTGTGATTTCAATTCTACACCGAATCACTTCGTTCAAACTATGTTTTCTTCATTTCTTAATGAACTAGCATAAACAAGACCCAATTTACATGTTAACATACAAACTAGCCATTAAATTTGGTACTTTCATAAGCCAAAATCAAAATATATACATTGTCATTATTTTTCTACTATTATACGAAATTAGCATGCAATTTCCTTGTTTAAACATAAACTCTAATCATCATAAACACATATACTCACAATTACCAGTTATATATATCAACAATTCAATAATTGATTCACAAACCATGAGATTTTATGCCGTAAAAACCCATATATGCATATATATATATATATATAATATCAAGGTGTTAAGAAATACCTTCAAATAGCTTGGAAATCCTCTTTGTTAAACACTGAAGCTGCTTAGATTTTCTCTCAATCTCTCAAATTCTCTGTCAAGCTCTCTCTGAATTCTCAGAATTTTTTTCTAAGGCCTAGCACTAAGGTTATGCGTAAAAACCAAACTGATACTAATAATAATACGTGTGAGACCCCAGATTTTATCAATAAAGATTTAAATTTTGTTGAAATAATTTTTTTAATATTATGGTGTGAATTTAAGATAATATTATAGTTGTGGGTAGTATTTATAAATTTTGCAAAGTATGCAAGTGGTTATATTATATTCGATTGGTTCTGGGAATATTACATTTAGCGAGCAGGAATATTCGTGATAACTACCAATCATTGGTGGACCCACAATAGAATTATTGTTTGATTGAGAAAACGACAAAAATATTTTATTGAAATAACGACGGAAGTTTTATCGTAGTTCTTGTTGAACTACTCATTAGTAGTAAAAGTACGATGTACGTGTGGTTGCATAGTAGCACGGTATTGATTATCGATGCTTATGTGAGAAGTCACTCGGTTTGATTCCATTATTGTCGATTAATAATATGAATTATTATAGCGATAATGACGTTTTGTTTTATTCAGTATTATTAACGTAATAAAAGCGAAACATCTTTTATATAAAATAGAATACTTTATTAAAGTTATTCTATAAATAGAATATATTATATTTTATTATGCATATAGTGTTGCATAGTGTTTTGCATAGTATTGCATAGTGTTTGCATAGTAAAATGTTTTTATATAAATAGAATATATTATATTTTATTTAAAAGATTTTCTTTAAATATGGACCGTCGAGATTAAACTAAATCAACTGGGACCGCTCATGGATTAATTACTTATGCATTCCATTTTCCTATAAATAAGCTCATTCCTTCATTATTTTCTTACTTAATTCATTGAAACTCTAGAGAGAAAATTATAGAGAGAAGCTATAGAGAGAAAGTTATAGAAAGAAGAAG
Organism: Panax quinquefolius; assembly: GCA_020205615.1. Lineage (NCBI taxonomy): Eukaryota > Viridiplantae > Streptophyta > Magnoliopsida > Apiales > Araliaceae > Panax > Panax quinquefolius. The sequence goes on along the minus strand of CM035174.1, from coordinate 5,005,509 downwards.
AGTATTCTCGCTACTTCACTACTTCTATATTCAGTTCTTTTACTAGTAAGGGGTGTTATTCTTTCTTCTTGAAGAGAACTTTTGTTATTCCATTCATTATTATTACGTTGGAATAACTTAAAAAGTGGCATACCCTATACATAACTCAGATACGCTGGCATACCCTATATACTTGGTGAAATCCTTATGTTATTCCATTGCTTATTATTATTGCTTGGAATAACTTTTATACGCAGTTTACCCTATACTTGGTGACATTCTTCTATTATTACATTGGAACATCCTGCATCATGTGTTTTTTACCCCTGACTGTTCCGCTTTTTATTATTCTGTTGGAACATCCTGCTGCGTGTGTTTTACACCCGACTCGGGTTCCGCTCTTTATCATTCTGTTGGAATATCCTATCCGTGTGTTTTACACCGGATCCGTTCCATCTTTATTATTCTCGGTTGGAACATCCTGCCGGTGTGAATTTCACCCGACCTTCGTTCCGTTATTATTATTCTCGTTGAATAACTCGCCTATGGCAAGTACTGCATGCATGGTGATTTCTTTTGTTATTCCATTCTTTATTATACCCAAATTGGTTAAAACTTTGACTTCTATACTCCATGAAATTAGTAGAATATCCTTGATATTTGCGTTTCATCCAATATCTTTTCATGGAAATATTCTTCCGATCATTCTTGAATTTTACTCTACTTTAACAAAGATCATGTTGACAATTTGGGCGTTAATAATTCATGGATTAAATAATTCTTGAACTTGTTTTATTGAATTATTATGTCATTGTCATCATCCTCATGTTATATTATGTTATCTTTGGCTTACGTGCATAGATGAACTTAGTATGATTATGACCGAGGATCATTCGGTATAATCACGACTTGATATAAATGATGTGACAAAAGTCCTCGATTGGCACATAATGCGTTGATGGATAGTTTTTGGTATGATTATGACCGGGGTGATTCGGTATAGTCATGACCATTGATAATTTGATGAAAATCCTTGACCGTGGTAGTACGGGGATGATTAGATGTGGTGGTTTATTTATTAAAATTTGAGTCTCGGCGATAAAAATTGATGAAAACCTTTTAAAACCTAAAAGATAGTAGACTTTATTCTCTACTTGACTCTTTTAATAGATTGTTTATTCCACTTGCAGCTTAAACCGGTTTGTCTATTGTATTTTATCGCTTTAACATCATTGAAGGCTAATGATAATTTATTCGCATTATCTTAGTCATAATATTTCTTCTTCGGGCTAGTTGAGCTCACCTTTTTTCTTTCACCGTTCTCTTCGTGAAATGAGAACATGGTGGGACGAAGCCTGGGGAACGAAGTAATGGTCCGAGAGGATAGCATTAGTAGTCCTCACTATTCTCGTGAAATAGTGTGATAATAGTTGTAATGAGGACTCCTTTTGAGTTTGTATAATATCTAGTAGACAATATTTGTATTCAAACTCACGCTTTATGTCGATTGTACACCCACGCTTATATTAGTAAGTTGTATTTGAATTTATGTACCATGTAAGTGGCGACCCAAGATGGGTGACGTATACCTAATTTTGGGGCGTCACAGGTTGGTATCGAGCTTAGGATATGATCCTGGCTAAGATGTGAGAATAGTACTAGGAGGGAGAGACGGGAATTCCTTCGCTAGTATGACCTACCTAAGTTTATTTGGTATTTGATTGGTCATTGAGTATAGTGATAATATGTTGCATGTTAATTAACCCTTGTTTTGTGACAAAGGTGTTTGTATTTAGATGTTGTGAGTAGGGCTCGGTTATTGGAGCGCGATAAAGAGTCACCAACCAAAAAAGGTAACGACCAACAACACGATAATAATCATACTGGCAGAATATAACCATCGAACAATGATGACCATCGTGGGAGAAATTATCATGCCAAGAATGGTAACCACTTGATGGTAATCATGGCCAAGATAATAGAAGTGGAAATTTCAAGAAGAGAAGGTCATTTAGCTCGATTTTGTCGTGGCACCAAAGTCAAGTCCAAATTGGACTACGGCACCAAAGGCGGATACGGATAAAACAAAGTCGGTGGTTTTCATGAAGAGCGTTTTCATGACTTCTTAAAAAAGCAAGTGACTCTAACGAAGTTAGCACGTTAGTTAATTATAAATTCTTGCGAAGTCTATACCTTATAAGATACCTGGTTCTACCCATTATTTTATCTCGCTTTTGCTTTATGCTCAACATTTAAATTTGACTCGAGAAGTTAGATTTTAACTTATTGGTTGAAACTTCGTTGGGAGAAACCTTCGTTACCTCCACTGTTTATTAATCTTGGTTTTTCAAATAAACACTTTCACGTTACCTTGTCGATCTTAACTCTTTGAAAATACTTGCCTTTGAGGTAATTTTTGAAAATGATTGATTAACTACTCATTATTCTTTTTGTAAGGTTGTTAGCTTTCAAATTCCTAACCAACCTGTTATACGAATTCAAAGTAACCAAACCCTAAAGTTAATCATTGTCATATCAAGCCATAAGTAAAAAGCCCCGAACCTTTCGTTGTTGACTTCGTTGTGTGGAATGCACCGAAGCCAGACTTTCTGTAGGCGACGTCGTGACTGAAGATGGCAAGTTGATAGGTATCATTGTGAGGTGCTATCCAGGTTAAGGGATAGAAGTCACAGTTGGTATCAATGTGATGTACTATCCAAGTCTTGGATGAGAGTCACAGTTTTGAATGATATTTCTATTATTAATAAATTTCCTGGCATATTCTTGAAGACTTCTTAGCCTACTTAGAGCATGAAATCGAATTTTGTATTGACCCCAGTACAAAAACCCATTTCTTAAACCCTTAAATATTTCTTCAACTAAAAGGATCTGTTTACGTGGATTATGATGAAAGTCATAATAAAAGCATTGGACTAATGAAAATCATGGGTATATCGTGGTATTAGTAAGTGTTATAATGGGTTATGTTGGTTAGTATGTGAAAACATGAAAGTTTCTTAGAAATCACAAAGAGTTGAAAATCGATTTTGGTGAAAAACGTATACACGAAATTCAATTGACCATATCTCCTATTATATTTTGAATTTTGAATTTGGTCAAGTCCTAGAGTTAGATCTATGAGTTACCTAACTAATCCAAGTGGAATTACTGGAAAAGGTGTTGTAGATTTTTGTGTGGACTGATTTTAACAAAGGAGTGCAAAGCTGCAAAAACAAAAAAAGCTTCTGCCATGATTTTAGAGAGGCTGTTTCGGCCACTTAAATTATGAGAAAATTCTGGCCTTTTGGGACATGAAAGTATATGGTATAAGGAACATCCTGTCCAAAAATGAGCTCATTCTCGACTTAAAATGAGCAAGTTATGACCATTTCAATATTTAGGTTTTTCCGATTTAAAATGCTATAACCTGAGTTCTATAACTCAGATGACCATGAAATTTAAACTGAAGCTCATGATAACATGTGTAAGGTCCTGCCAAGATTTGGGAATTTTGGAGTTAAACTTGAGGTAGCTAATTTCTTAAGGAATTAATTAGAAATTGATTTTTGAAAAATAGTAAATGAATTTTAAAAATTAGAGAAAATATATTTTCATCATGGGACTATATTATGCTAAATCCTTAAAAGAAAATATTTTTGGGAATGATTTGGTATTTTCATGAAAATAGTTTAGTTACGAACATATGAGTTAAATATGTTATGTGAAGTAACAAAGTTGAAAATAGAATTTTATGGCTAGAGAATCCTATATAGAGTATATGCATATTTTTTTGATGAGGGATTTGATAATTGGTGATGATATTTTACGAGTATGGCATTTTTGAATGATTAAATGCATTATATGGTAAAGCGTAAACAATTGAGATAAATTATTTATAAATTTAAGAAGTGATTAAAATATTATTATAATATTAATGTTATTAGATTATGAGATTATTAAGTGAGTGATAACATGGGGATATTCTTGAATCCTGGATAAATTATATTATAAATGTTTAATATTTATCCTTTATCTCATTTGATTGATTCTTTATATCATTATCCTCATGTTTATATTATGTTGAAAGTCATCTGTGGCCTGTAGTGCATAGATGGACTTGGTATGATTATGACCACGGATTATTCGGTATAATCATAACTTAATTGAAAACACAATTATCTTTGGTAGTAGTGCATGGATAATTTGTGGTCGTGATACTAATGAATACACGATTATCTTTGGTAGTAGTGCATGGATAATTTGTGGTCGTGATACTAATGAATACACAATTATCTTTGGTAGTAGTGCATGGATAATTTGTGGTCGTGATACTAATGAATACACAATTATCTTTGGTAGTAGTGCATGGATAATTTGTGGTCGTGATACTAATGAATACACAATTATCTTTGGTAGTAGTGCATGGATAATTTGTGGTCGTGATACTAATGAATACACAATTATCTTTGGTAGTAGTGCATGGATAATTTGTGGTCGTGATACTAATGAATACACAATTATCTTTGGTAGTAGTGCATGGATAATTTATGGTAGTGATACTAATGAATACACAATTATCTTTGGTAGTAGTGCATGGATAATTTGTGGTCGTGATACTAATGAATACACGATTATCTTTGGTAGTAGTGCATGGATAATTTGTGGTCGTGATACTAATGAATACACAATTATCTTTGGTAGTAGTGCTTGGATAATTTGTGGTCGTGATACTAATGAATATACAATTATCTTTGGTAGTAGTGCATGGATAATTTGTGGTGTCGTCTACTAATGAATATCCTTGGCACAGTAGTGCGGGGATGATTCGATGATATGGATTAATTATTGAAATGAGTCTCGTGAATGAAATATTAATTCATGGATGTGGTAAAAGTCATCTTTGGTAGTAGTGCATTGATAGACTTGGTATGATTATGACCAAGGATTATTCGGTATAATCATGATCAGAATTGAAAACACGAATATCCTTGGCGCCAGGTGCATGGATAATTCGTGGTCGTGATACTATTAAGTCGCTGCGTCAAAGATTATTGCTTTTACGGTTTTATATCTTTAGCTTTGTAGTGCAAAAGAAGAATTGTTAATGAATATCTTTTCACGGATTGCAAAAATGAATTTAATGTTTTCAACGGTAAAAGGTATTCAAGGTATCCTCACCTCTTTATCATATCAGTACATACCCTAATTTCGAGGCGAAATTCCATAAGGAGGGAGATTGTGAGACCCCCAAATTTTATCAATAAAGATTTAAATTTTGTTGAAATAATTTTTTAATATTATGGTGTGAATTTAAGATAATATTATAGTTGTGGGTAGTATTTATAAATTTTGCAAAAGTATGCAAAGTGGTTATATTATATTCGATTGGTCTGGGAATATTCATTTAGCGAGGAATATTCGCATAACTACCAATCATTGGTGGACCCCATAATGTAATTATTGCCGGATTGAGAAAACGACAAAAATATTTTATTGAAATAACGGCGGAAGTTTTACCGTGGTTCTTGTTTGAACTACTTTCATTAGTAAAAAAGTATAGTAATACGTGTGGTTGCATAAGAAGACACTGCAGTATTGATTATTGATGCTTTATGTGAGAAGTCACTCACTTTGATTCCATTATCACGATTAATAATATGAATTATTATAATGATAATGACGCTTTTGTTTTATTCGTATTATTAACGTAATAAAATGTAAACATCTTTTATATAAAATAGAATACTTTATTAAAGTTATTCTATAAATAGAATATATTATATTTTATTATGCATAGTGTTGCATAGTGTTTTGCGTAGTGTTGCGTAGTGTTTGCATAGTAAAATGTTTTTATATAAATAGAATATATTATATTTTATTTAAAAGATTTTTCTTTAAATATGGACCGTCGATTAAACTAAATCAATCTGGACCGTTCATGGATTAGTTACTATGCATTCCATTTTCCTATAAATAGAAGCTCATTCCTTCATTATTTTCTTACGAATTCATTGAAACTCTAGAGAGAAATTATAGAGAGAAGCTATAGAGAGAAAAGTTATAGAAAGAAGAAGAGTATTCGCTACTTCACTACTTCTATATTCAGGTTCTTTTTACGGTAGAGGGTGTTATTCTTTCTTCTTGAAGAGAACTTCATTATTCCATTCATTATTATTACGTTGAATAACTCGTAAAAGTGGCATACCCTATACATAACTCAGTATACGCTGCATACCCTATATACTTGGTGAAATCCTTATGTTATTCCATTGCTTATTATTCTCATTGGAATAACTCAGATCATGCCAATTTACCCTATACTTGGTGACATTCTTCTATTATTCATTTGGAACATCCTGCATGTGTTTTACACCTGGTTCCGCTTTTTATTATTCTCGCTGGAACATCCTCATGCATGTGTTTTACACCTGACCGGTTCCGCTCTTTATCATTCTCGCTGGAATATCCTATCTCGCATGTTTTTTACACCGGATCCGGTTCCATCTTTATTATTCTGTTGGAACATCCCGCTTGGTGTGAATTTCACCCGACCGGTTCCGTTATTATTATTCTGTTGAATAACTCGCTCATGCGGCAGTACCGCATGCATGGTGATTTCTTTTGTTATTCCATTCTTTATTATACCCAAATGGTTAAAACTTTGACTTCTATACTCCATGAAATTAGTAGAATATCCTTGATATTTGCGTTTCATCCAATATCTTTTCATGGAAATATTCTTCCGATCATTCTTGAATTTTACTCTACTTTAACAAAGATCATGTTGACAATTTGGACGTTAATAATTCATGGATTAAATAATTCTTGAACTTGTTTTATTGAATTATTATGTCATTGTCATCATCCTCATGTTATATTATGTTATCTTTGGCTTACGTGCATAGATGAACTTAGTATGATTATGACCGAGGATCATTCGGTATAATCACGACTTGATATAAATGATGTGACAAAAGTCCTCAAAGGCATTCAGTAATGCAAATGATGGATAGTTTTGGTATGATTATGACCGTGGGTGATTCGGTATAGTCATGACCATTGATAATTTGATGAAAATCCTTGACCGTGGTAATACGGGGATGATTAGATGTGGTGGTTTATTTATTAAAATTTGAGTCTCAAATGATAAAAAAATTGATGAAAACCTTTAAAACCTAAAAGATAGTAGACTTTATTCTCTACTTGACTCTTTTAATAGATTGTTTATTCCACGCAGCTTAAACCGGTTTGTCTATTGTATTTTATCGGTTTAACAACATTTGTTGAAGGCTAATGATAATTTATTCTCGCATTATCTTAGTCATAATATTTCTTCTTTGGGCTAGTTGAGCTCACCTTTCTTTCACCGTTTTCTCTTGAAATGAGAACATAGGCGGGACGAGCCTGGGAACGCAAGTAATGGTCCGAGGATAGCATTAGTAGTCCTCACTATTCGTGAAATAGTGTGATAATAGTTGTAATGAGGACTCCTTTTGAGTTTGTATAATATCTAGTAGACAATATTTGTATTCAAACTCACGCTTTATGTCGTATTGCATACCTACGCTTATATTAGTAAGTTGTATTTGAATTTATGTACCATGTAAGTGGCGACCCAAGATGGGTGACGTATACCTAATTTTGGGGGCGTCACAGTTGGTATCAGAGCTTAGGGATATGATCCCTGGCTAAGATGTGAGAATAGTACTAGGAGGGGAGAGACGGGGAATTCCTTCGCTAGTATGACCTACCTAAGTTTATTTGGTATTTGATTGGTCGGTCAGAGTATAGTGATAATATGTTGCATGTTAATTAACCCTTGTTTTGTGACAGTGTTTGTATTTAGATGTTGTGAGTAGGGCTCGGTTATTGGAGCGCGATAAAGAGTCAGCTCAACCAAAAGGTAACGACCAACAACACGATAATAATCATACCGGCGGTAACGACCATCGGAACAATGATGACCATCGTGGGAGAAATTATCATGCCAAGAATGGTAACCACTTCGGTGGTAATCATGGCCAAGATAATAGAAGTGGAAATTTCAAGAAGAAGGTCATTTAGCTCGATTTTGTCGTGCACCAAAGTCAAGTCCAAATTGGGGCGGTGGCACCAAAGGCGGATACTGGATAAAACAAAGTCTGGTGGTTTCATGAAGAGCGTTTTCATGACTTCTTAAAAAAGCAAGTGACTCTAACGAAGTTAGCACGGGTTAGTTAATTATAAATTCTTGCGAAGTCTATACCTTATAAGATACCGGTTCTACCCATTATTTTATCTCGCTTGCTTGCGTTCAACATTTAAATTTGACTCCGGAGAAGTTAGATTTTAACTTATTGGTTGAAACTTCGTTGGGAGAAACCTTCGTTACCTCCACTGTTTATTAATCTTGTTTTTTCAAATAAACACTTTCACGTTACCTTGTCGATCTTAACTCTTTGAAAATACTTGCCTTTGAGGTAATTTTTGAAAATGATTGATTAACTACTCATTATTCTTTTTGTAAGGTTGTAGCTTTCATATTCCTAACCAACCTTGTTATACTAATTCAAAGTAACCAAACCCTAAAGTTAATCATTGTTATATCAAGCCATAAGTAAAAGCCCTCAACCTTTCGTTGTTGACTTCGTTGTGTGGAATGCACCGGCCGACTTTCAGAGGCGACGTCGTGGATTTGAAGATGGCAAGTTGATAGGTATCATTGTGAGGTGCTTATCCGTGTTAAGGGATAGAAGTCACAGTTGGTATCAATGTGATGTACTATCCAAGTCTTGGATGAGAGTCACAGTTTTGAATGATATTTCTATTATTAATAAATTTCCTGGCATATTCTTGAAGACTTCTTAGCCTACTTAGAGCATGAAATCGAATTTTGTATTGACCCCAGTACAAAAACCCATTTCTTAAACCCTTAAATATTTCTTCAACTAAATGGATCTGTTTACGTGGATTATGATGAAAGTCATAATAAAAGCATTGGACTAATGAAAATCATGGGTATACGTGGTATTAGTAAGTGTTATAATGGGTTATGTTGGTTAGTATGTGAAAACATGAAAGTTTCTTAGAAATCACAAAGAGTTGAAAATCAGATTTTGGTGAAAAACGTAACACGAAATTCAATTGACCATATCTCCTATTATATTTTGAATTTTTGAATTTGGTCAAGTCCTAGAGTTAGATCTATGAGTTACCTAACTAATCCAAGTGGAATTACTGTAAAATGTGTTGTAGATTTTTGTGTGGACTGATTTTAGCAAAGGAGTACAAAGCTGCAAAAACCGAAAAAAGCTTCTGCCATGATTTTAGAGAGGCTGTTTCGGCCACTTAAATTATGAGAAAAATTCTGGCCTTTTTGGGACATGAAAGTATATGGTATAAGGAACATCCTGTCCAAAAATGAGCTCATTCTGACTTAAAATGAGCAAGTTATGACCATTTCAATATTTAGGTTTTTCTGACGAAAAATGCTATAACCGGAGTTCTATAACTCCGATGACCATGAAATTTAAACTGGAAGCTCATGATAACATGTGTAAGGTCCTGCCAAGATTTGGGAATTTTTGGAGTTAAACTTGAGGTAGCTAATTTCTTAAGGAATTAATTAGAAATTGATTTTTGAAAAATAGTAAATGAATTTTAAAAATTCCGAGAAAAATATATTTTCATCATGGGACTATATTATGCTAAATCCTGTAAAAGAAAAAATATTTTTGGGACTGATTTGGTATTTTCATGAAAATAGTTTAGTTACGAACATATGAGTTAAATATGTTATGTGAAGTAACAAAGTTGAAAATAGGATTTTATGGCTAGAGAATCCTATATAGAGTATATGCATATTTTTTTTTTGAGGATTTGATAATTGGTGATGATATTTTACTTAGTATGGCATTTTGAATGATTAAATGCATTATATGGTAAAGCGTAAACAATTGAGATAAATTGTTTATAAATTTAAGAAGTGATTAAAATATTATTATAATATTAATGTTATTAGATTATGAGATTATTAAGTGAGTGATAACATGGGGATATTCTTGAATCTGGATAAATTATATTATAAATGTTTAATATTTATCCTTTATCTCATTTGATTGATTCTTTATATCATTATCCTCATGTTTATACTATGTTGAAAGTCATCTGTGGCTTTGTAGTGCGTAGATGGACTTGGTATGATTATGACCACGGATTATTCGGTATAATCATAACCAGTAATTGAAAACACAATTATCTTTGGTAGTAGTGCATGGATAATTTGTGGTCGCGATACTAATGAATACACGATTATCTTTGGTAGTAGTGCATGGATAATTTGTGGTCGTGATACTAATGAATACACAATTATCTTTGGCCGTAGTGCATGGATAATTTGTGGTCGTGATACTAATGAATACACAATTATCTTTGGCCGTAGTGCATGGATAATTTGTGGTCGTGATACTAATGAATACACAATTATCTTTGGTAGTAGTGCATGGATAATTTGTGGTCGTGGATACTAATGAATACACAATTATCTTTGGTAGTAGTGCATGGATAATTTGTGGTCGTGATACTAATGAATACACAATTATCTTTGGTAGTAGTGCATGGATAATTTGTGGTCGTGATACTAATGAATACACGATTATCTTTGGTAGTAGTGCATGGATAATTTGTGGTCGTGATACTAATGAATACACAATTATCTTTGGTCAGTAGTGCTTGGATAATTTGTGGTCGTGATACTAATGAATACACAATTATCTTTGGTAGTAGTGTATGGATAATTTGTGGTCGTGATACTAATGAATATCCTCGGCACGTAGTGCGCAGGGATGATTCGATGATATGGATTAATTATTGAAATTGAGTCTCAAAGAATGAAATATTAATTCATGGATGTGGTAAAAGTCATCTTTGGTAGTAGTGCATTGATAGACTTGGTATGATTATGACCAAGGATTATTCGGTATATAATCATGATCAGTAATTGAAAACACGAATATCCTTGGCCACCGGTGCATGGATAATTCGTGGTCGTGATACTATTAAAGTCGCTGCCTCGGCATTATTGGTTTTACTACAACATATCTTTAGCCTTTGTAGTGCAAAAAGAAGAATTGTTAATGAATATCTTTTCACGGATTGCAAAAATGAATTTAATGTTTTCAACGATAAAGGTATTCAAGGTATCCTCACCTCTTTATCATATCGTGTACATACCCTAATTTCGAGGGAGAAATTCCATAAGGAGGGAGATTGTGAGACCCTGATTTTTATCAATAAAGATTTAAATTTTGTTGAAATAATTTTTTAATATTATGGTGTGAATTTAAGATAATATTATAGTTGTGGGTAGTATTTATAAATTTTGCAAAGTATGCAAGTGGTTATATTATATTCGATTGGTCGGGGAATATTCTGCATTTAGCGGGAATATTCAGAATAACAATGACTCAATCATTGGTGGACCTAACAATGTAATTATTGTTTGATTGAGAAAACGACAAAAAATATTTTATTGAAATAACGGCGGAAGTTTTACCGTGGTTACCGTTGAACTACTTTCAGTAGTAAAAGTATAGTAATGCGTGTGGTTGCATAGTAGCACACACCTGTATTGATTATCGATGCTTATGTGAGAAGTCACTCAGTTTGATTCCATTATCATTTATTAATAATATGAATTATTATAGCGATAATGACATTTTGTTTTATTCATTATTATTAATGTAATAAAATGTAAACTTCTTTTTATATAAAATAGAATACTTTATTAAAGTTATTCTATAAATAGAATATATTATATTTTATTATGCATAGTGTTGCATAGTGTTTTTGCATAGTGTTTTGCATAGTATTGCATAGTGTTTGCATAGTAAAATGTTTTTATATAAATAGAATATATTATATTTTATTTAAAAGATTTTTCTTTAAATATGGACCGTCCGATTAAACTAAATCAATCTGGACCGCTCATGGATTAGTTACTATATGCCATTTTCCTATAAATAAAGCTCATTCCTTCATTATTTTCTTACTTAATTCATTGAAACTCTAGAGAGAGAATTATAGAGAGAAGCTATAGAGAGAAAGTTATAGAAAGAAGAAGAGTATTCTTCTACTACTTCACTACTTCTATATTCAGTTTTTTTTTACTGTGTAGGGTGTTATTCTTTCTTCTTGAAGAGAACTTCATTATTCCATTCATTATTATTCTCATTGGAATAACTCGTAAAAAGTGGCATACCCTATACATAACTCAGATACGCTGCAGCATACCCTATACTTGGTGAAATCCTTATGTTATTCCATTGCTTATTATTCATTGGAATAACTCAGATACGTGATTACCTACCCTATACTTGGTGACATTCTTCTATTATTCATTTGAACATCCTCGTCTGTGTGTTTTACACCTGACCGGGTTCCGCTTTTTATTATTCATTGGAACATCCTCATGCGTGTGTTTTACACCGGACCGGTTCCGCTTTTTATCATTCTCGCTGAATATCCTATCGTGTGTTTTACACCGATCCGGTTCCATCTTTATTATTCTGTTGGAACATCCTCATGGTGTGAATTTCACCGACTCGGTTCCGTTATTATTATTCATTGGAATAACTCCGCCTCATGCGCAATCACCGTGTATGCATGGTGATTTCTTTTGTTATTCCATTCTTTATTATACCCAGTTGGTTAAAACTTTGACTTCTATACTCCATGAAATTAGTAGAATATCCTTGATATTTGCGTTTCATCCAGTATCTTTTCATGGAAATATTCTTCTGATCATTCTTGAATTTTACTCTCTTTAAACGAAGATCATGTTGACAATTTGGACGTTAATAATTCATGGATTAAATAATTCTTGAACTTGTTTTATTGAATTATTATGTCATTGTCATCATCCTCATGTTATATTATGTTATCTTTGGCTTACGTGCATAGATGAACTTAGTATGATTATGACCAGGGATCATTCGGTATAATCATGACTTGATATAAATGATGTGACAAAAGTCCTCAAAGGCTCGTAAATGCAATTGATGGATAGTTTTGGTATGATTATGACCAGGGGTGATTCGGTATAGTCATGACCATTGATAATTTGATGAAAATCCTCGACCGTGGTAGTGTGGGGATGATTAGATGTGGTGGTTTATTTATTAAAAATTGAGTCTCAAATGATAAAATTGATGAAAACCTTTTAAAACCTAAAAGATAGTAGACTTTATTCTCTACTTGACTCTTTTAATAGATTGTTTATTCCATTGCAGCTTAAACCGGTTTGTCTATTGTATTTTATCGGTTTAACATCATTTGAAGGCTAATGATAATTTATTCTGCATTATCTTAGTCATAATATTTCTTACTGGGCTAGTTGAGCTCACCCTTTCTTTCACTGTTCTCTTCAGGAAATGAGAACATAGCTGGGACGAGTCGGGGAACGAAGTAATGGTCCAGAGGATAGCATTAGTAGTCCTCACTATTCTCGTGAAATAGTGTGATAATAGTTGTAATGAGGACTCCTTTTGAGTTTGTATAATATCTAGTAGACAATATTTGTATTCAAACTCACGCTTATGTCGTATTGTATACCTACAGCTTATATTAGTAAGTTGTATTTGAATTTATGTACCATGTAAGTGGCGACCCAAGATGGGTGACGTATACCTAATTTTGGGGGCGTCACAATACGCATACTTATTGTTGTATCAGTTACAAAATAAACGTATATATTATAAATACATTATATTTATTATTTTATTTATATTATTATAATTCAAAATTTGAAAATCCAAAAGCCATAAGGCTCTGTTTGGAAAAACTCTTAAAAAAATAAAGACTTAATATATTTAAACCTTGTTTGGGTTAAATCAATTTAAAACTACTTTAATTATTTTAATAAACCATTTAGTTTATTTATAATCACATAGTATTTATTTGGATTTCCATATCCAACATTAACCCAATAAATTAATTACACATACTATATTTTAAATAAATATTCCACTTAAACAATTATCACAAAATTATAATTTCTATATAATTTTATTTAATAACTTAACACACCAATTTATATTATTAAATTTAACAACAATATAACTAAGGCTATAAACGAGCCAACACAGTTTGGGCTCGATTCGAAAAAATACGAGCTAGACTCGAATTCGTTAATAATATGATCCAAATCTGAGTATTAAAAATAGTTCGAATAAAAATATGAGTAGAATCTGAGTAATGTTATACTCGACTCGTTTAAAATTCAAACTACTCGAATTTTTGATTGTGATTTGATACATACTCGATTAATACATATTCGATTAGATGTTTGATACATTCTCTTATAATATATACAAATTTAAATCAAATTAGGATAATTAGTTATTATTTTGTTTTGTTTTTAATTTTAATTGTGATTTTATATTTGTAAAGTGTAATAATAAATATATTTTCTCATTTGTAAGTAAAATAACAAATTCAATTTATAATTATATTTATTATAAAACTAGTTATTACGTGGAGACTCCAATTCGAGCTTGAATTTGAAGCTCGCGAGTAGTTTAAATAAATATTCGAGTCGAGTCGGATCGAATTCGAGTAATAAATATTCGAATCGAGTAGTTTGAATTCGAGCCGAATTCAAGTACAAATTTATTATTTTGAGTCGAATTCGAGTAGCTCTCTATTCGCTCCGGTTCGACTCGTTTACACCCTTAAATATAACCTCTCATGTTATATTACAACTCTCTAAATTACAAATTAATTTAATCTAGAATATTATCTAATAAATTTAATTCATAAATATTTACTAATAATAACTACATCAATAAAATATTTATTTCATCAATTTCAACAATAAACACATCAAATAAATATTTATATAATTCAATAAATATCTAATATTACAATTTGAAATTCTGGATTGTCATATCATTCCCTCCTTACAAGGATTCTGTCCCCAGAATCACAACTCAAACTATCAAATCGTCACAAACAAGGAGTTGAACGCCAACCAAAAGGAAGAACTGGTGAAGCTACTACGAGAGTATGGGGATGTGTTTGCTTGGAACTATAATGAGATGCCCGGGATCGACAAGGAGTTGGTAGAGCATAATTTGAACCTATGCCTAGGAGCTAAACCAGTGAAGCAAGCGCCTCGCACGTATGCACCAGAAGTTGAAACACAAATAAAGGAAGAGATAAAGAAGTTGTTAGATGTAGGATTCATCAAGCCAATTCAACATCCAGTATGGTTATCCAGCATCGTACCAGTAAAGAAATCTAATGGGCAGCAAACTAATTGAGTTTAATTCATATTTGGGTAATATTAAATCCTATTATAATTTTAAAACAAATTAATAAGACGTTTTAATAAATAAATAGATAAGTAAAACCTAATTCTACTAGGCATTAGTTTTGATACATAAAAGAACAAAAAAAGAGGAGCAGCAGCGTCAAAGGAACGGAAGAGGAGAAATTACATTTCTTTTTGTAATACATGTAAGTCTCTACCTGAGTTTTTATTAAAATTAATGGTGAATTACAAAAATCATTGATAATTGAAATCATACCTCTGTCCAATAATCAATGACCCAATTCGTTAAAGGTGTTTGACCGGTGTTGGTGTGTATATATATATATATATATATATATATATATATATATATATATATATATATATGGTAATGATAATATATATTATATTGTTTATATTATATTAATCAACTTATGTTATTTATAAATTCAATTAAAATTTTGTATACTAATTAAATAATTCTAATGATTAAATTATAAATTTACTTATTAATAAATTAAATAATATTATGTTAGTAATGGTTAGGTTTGTAATAAAATTTTATTTTAATTTATTAGATCGACTTGAAGGAGATTAACATAATCTTATTTAAATTTTGGGTATTACATTGTTTAATCCAGGTACGGATTCTGTACTCATTCAGCTATACTCTTTAATTTTAGTTTGTTCGTTTTGCTTCTCGTTTTAATTTCGGATATTGTCTCGATACCTTGATCTTAGTGAAGTTCATATGACAATTTATTTTGATCTTTAGAATATCATAACTTGTACTCTTTGAACTCGTTTATCATATTTAATATTTATTTCGATTTTCGTAGTGATGTACATGTTAGTATATTTTTGGAGACTTGTGTTGATGATTCGTTTGATTTTACATGTACATGTTAGAACCCCTTTGTGTTGATATTGTGTTGCATGTGTTGTGGCATGATATTTTTGTTAGAATACCGTAGGGTATACTTGAGTTATAACCACTTGTGGGGGTACCACAGGCATGACCTCTTGGCACCGAGGCATGACACCTTCCATGGCGGCGTGATCAGTCCACGGCGTCTCCGTTTTGTACTCCGGTGGGAGTTGGCCATTTGGTGTTTTGTTGTGGGAGGCGTATGGGTCGACCCTAGTTTTTTGTTTTGTTCTGTTCTGCGGATTGGTGTTGTTTGTGCCAAACACACCTTCCGATTTTACATGCATTGGATTCGCGGTCCAATGTGTGTGACATGCCTGTGTGGCATTATTTGATTTGCATGTGTGGCATTATTTGACTTGCCTGTGTGTCAAGGTATATTTCTGTTTTGTTTTGAGCTCGGTATGAAATAACCTTAGCCATTTGCTTCAGCCTATTATTTTGTTGTATTAGTTTTGTTCGTTAAAATTCAGTTCATTAAATTGAGTTAGTTATCTCAGTTCTTTAGTTTATACTCTATATCTGTACTATGCATTTGGCTCATGCTGTGTTTTTCTTCCGACAGGTAATTAGGGGGATCAAGGGCAAGTGTGATGAGAGCTCCCTTCATTCCAATGGTTTATAAATATTCTGTTTAGGCTTGATATATCAGTTGGAATTGTATTAATTATTTTAGATTGTTGTTTGAGCCAGTGTGGTATTTATTATGGTTTGTCTTATGACATTTAATTATTATGAGATTATTCTTCTGTGGTTTAGAGCCTTGTTATATATTCATCAGTTCTGTTGTGCTTTGAGTAACCTCTCTTTCTATTTCGAAAAGGGGGTGTTACACAAATATTCTTAGATGGGAAATATATGGCTCATGACCAAAAACCAATTGTAATGGGGAGAATTTATGATATGTTGTTGGCCTAATGCGAATAAGTGATGCTGCGTGTAAAATAACATGCCCCCAAACAGAGATAGGAAGTTTTGTTCTCATGAGCAATGGTCTTGCAATTAACTGGAGGCGTTTAATAAATGATTCAGTAGGACCATTTTGAGTATGAACATAAGGAATAAGATGTTCATTATTTATCCTAAGTGATATACAATAATCATTAAATGTTTGGTATTATATTGTAATATTTTGAGCCCCAAAACGTGCAATTATCAAAACTATATTTCCCTATAAATAGAAACGCATTCTTCTTTCATTCTCACCAATTCACCAAGACTCACAAGAGCAATTATAGACAAAGAAGCTATAGAGAGAGAAGCTTTAGAGAGAAATTAGAAGAGAAGTCTGCTACCTCACTATTCCAGTATCCAGTCTTCTTCTGAGGTAAGGGATATTATTTTGTTCAGTATTCATAGGAATAATATTTTCTTCCATACTCTGTAGTATGTGAGTAATATTATTTCATCTCGTATTCCTGATTATACCCTCATTTTGTTAAAGTATTGCTTCTATACTCCGTGAAATTAGTAGAATATCCTTGAAATTTGCGCTTCATCTAGTATCGTTTCACAAGGATATTTTCTGCACATTCTTGTTAAATTTTAAGCTTTTCATACCGGAGTACTGTCCATGAGTAGTATTCATTTTTACGGTACTATTCACAAAGTACTATTCACGGGGTACTGTGACGCCCCCAAATTCTAACTGCCACTTGGTCACTCAAATTTGGTTCGTCACGTTCTCATGGTAACCCCATAATAACTAAAATCACACATTCACAACGAAAGATCTAATTTAGAATAATATGCAATATTTTATTATAATTATTCTCCCAAGTCTCGCAACCTACAGTGCTTAATAGATTACATAATAATATCGAATAAAGACTTATTACATAATCTTACTTAAGCTTAAACATAGTCTGAAAATAGTCTTAATATAACATAATAAATGTAAACATAAAGGGACAAGCTACACGGTAGACTTGCCCTTGCCCTTGTCTTTCCTAGAGACACCTCCCGGTTCCGCCTTAACTGAAATGTTTTAAATAAGCAAGAATGAGCACAAATTGCCCAGCAAGTAATATATAACAAGGGTAAAGAGTTTTATAACACGAGTGTGAAATATCGAAGTGTCATCTCTAAGATAGTTCAGAGTTTTAGAATAATATCATGAACAATGAATGTCAACATTTCTTGGAATAAGAATGATAATTCAATATAAATCAACAGATATATATATATATATATATATATATATATATGAATTCAAAGACTATCAATGTATCCAACTGGATAAACAATTTATACTGAGCAGTCACTAAGGACTATTGAACATCTACTAGAATTACCAATATTAAACCGATAACCCAAAAATCAAGTATTCTAGATGATCAATCTACAATACTTCATGTTATGCATAACACCACCGTAATAAACCATTCATGTGTTGGGGTTTCCAACAACATACACTCCCCTTACCATGAGGGTTGTTCAACTCAGCTTTCAAGATTTCTGCACCAATCAATTGGTTTGGACAGTTTTATAAACATGCATATAGTCTAGCCGAATCAAATGGTATAGACACTTTCACAATATTCAAGAACCATACTAAGTTCAACATGAATAATAGTTTTCTCAAGAGTTTAACATACTGGCTCAAATGAACGAATAAGTAGGATAACTTGCATTCAATGAGATAAGCTTTACGATATTCGTTGGATAAAGTAATGCAAGAGTTAAAATACTTTCACAATGTAAAGGATAATTCAGATACTTGCCTCAAGCGTAGATTATCCTCGTTAAGAAATCAATACTTTCGAATCCTATTTATAGTGTATTATAAGTATAGGATGCCCATTAGTTAAATGTGCTCATGCTTGATATGTAAGTTTAAATGCATACTTAAACATTTAACTTAGTTATATACTCTTCACATACTTCATTCCACACCATGCATACTTATAACACAAAATCAGTTTATAAGTCACCATAAAATCAAATAACATAGTCTTTAATCGTTCCTTTATAGTTGCAAATACTTTTTGGACTTATCACTTGAAAGTCTATAATCACATCATTAAACATTCACTCCTATCATCTAGCATGATCTTAACACATTGGACATGTACTGGTTATATAATACATGCTAGAGTAATAATACAAGTGTGCAACTCCTACAAATTAATAGAAAAAAATTGATCCTATCGCAGATCAAGGCGGTATTGCGCTTGATTTGTACTAAGGAGACGCAAGGCATGCAACTCTTAAGTTCAAACTAGAGTTGGTCGCTCTGCCGCAGAAGGCGATCATACTCAACTTTTGTACGTACATAAATAATCATGCAATACACACATGTTAGTAGGTGGATAACCAAGTTTGACCTCATATCATAGCATTATCATAGGTCACCATATATTCTCATTTAATCAAGACTTTAAAGGCTTAATATATATATATATATATATATATATATATATATATATGAATTCAAAGACTATCAATGTATCCAACTGGATAAACAATGTATACTGAGCAGTCACTAAGGACTATTGAACATCTACTAGAAGTACCAATATTAAACTGATAACCCAAAAATCAAGTACTCTAGATGATCAATCTACAATACTTCATGTTATGCATAACACCACCGTAATAAACCATTCATGTGTTGGGGTTTCCAACAACATACACTCCCCTTACCATAAGGGTTGTTCAACTCAGCTTTCAAGATTTCCGCACCAATCAATTGGTTTGGACAATTTTATAAACATGCATATAGTCTAGCCGAATCAAAATAGATGTTGCATTTACATTTGATGAATGTGTACGAATGCATTTTTTTAGTGCACTGCAATATATCTATTTGTGATATTAATGCTTCACACATGTCATCATTTTCATAAACGGTGAGACAAGTTGTATGTGAATGTATGTTGTGTGGTTCCTCCATCAGGAGGCTATCCTGTTGGTGTTTGATTACTAGACTCGTAGGAAGACTAATTCCAACGAGGCTCAGGAAAGGCACCACCCAGATTCGCTCTAGTTGAAAGACCGGATTAACTTCCCGTCAAGTAGATTGTGATGATCTGGGAACCTTCATGCCAAAAAGTCGCGAGAGTAGCCTAAGATAGGTCAACCTCTGATAAACCAAACGCGGAGGAAAGTCTCTTCATGCTTTCTCATTTCAAATTACTCGTAAATTCAAGTACTTGTAATTTTATGCCATATTCATCTCCATGTAATGAGAAATATGAAGAAATATGTGTACATATATATTTAAATTAACATGATATCATGTATTACAAAATAGCTAACACCCGTTTTGCAAGATAATATTCCTAAAATGGACACATCACATAGCATGTAAACATTTACATATTCCCTAAAGACTAAACTATGCAAGTCTTTCGCAGGGAAACAATCGGACCTACTACCCGGTCAAAGTTCAAAAAGGTTGCGAGCCTATAGTCAATTATGTCGTCATCAGACCAGATTGACCTTAATCTAGTTTCTCGCAAAGAATTTGACGGATTAAGTAAACAAATCACAGATTTAGTTGTTCTACTTAAAGAACTACACCAGTCTACTCAGGGTACAAGGATACCTGTACATGATGAATCCTCTACACAAGGAGGAACCCAAGGTCCTGATAAAGCCATTACAATACCTGAACTTTAGTTGGATACGACCAACAAAATTCATGATACCACCCATCTCAAAGGAGAACCATACACCGGTGATATCAGGAAGAAGGTCCTTCAAATGGAAGAAACCCTTCGTGCTATCAAAGGAATTGGAGCACACGGGAGTGTCTCATATACTGACCTTTGTATATTCCCTGGAGTTCATTATCCAGAAAAGTTCAAAACTCCTGACTTCGAAAAGTATGACGGGTTAGGAGATCTTTACACACATTTGAAGGTGTTCATTGGAGAACTTGGATCTTATGCAGAAGACGAGAAGCTTAGAATGCAGCTTTTCCAAAAGAGTCTGACTGGAGAAGCCCGTTCGTGGTATACCAGATTAGATAACTTAAAGATCCATAGTTGGGAAGAGCTAGCTCACACCTTCCTCACACAATACAACTTCCAGTCTCAGATGGCTCCTGACCGGTACCAGATTACCAAGGTCAAGAAACCGTCTAATGAGTCTTTCAGAGAGTATGCTCAAAGGTGGAGGCGCCTAGCTACTCAAGTTATTCCTTCTATGAAAAAATCAGAAATGGTCATGACCTTCATAGACATATAAGAAGCTCTTTTATATGAAAGAGTCTTAGCTGGTATTGGTAAACCATTTTCTGAAATGATTAAACACGGGGAGATGGCTGAGATGGGATTGAAGTCAGGAAAAATTCAAGACCTAGCTGCCCTTAAAGCTGTTGCTGAGCACATCCAGTCCGGAAATTATGGAAACAACCCCCAGAGGGTCTATAAAAAGAAAGATGAGGATGTTTCCTTGATACTACAAGGTCAGAAAGGCAATCAGAATATGCCTATCCAAAGGAGGAATTACACTCCCTTTTAAGCTCAGTCTTTAAACCCTCCATTGCCAAAGGGTAGAGAATTTAAACGCCATCGAGTGTTCACACCCTTAGGGGACTCACTCGAGAACATTCTCAATCTTCTGATAACTCAGAAGAAAATTACGCATCTTCTTCCACCAGCCAACCCTAATGGGAGGGGTTTCAATGCTGCTCGGAAATGTGCTTATCATGCCGGGGCACCTGGACATGATACTCAAGATTGTTGGGCCTTGAAACACAAGATCCAAGACTTCATAGACAACGGTGAGATCGTGATCACCAAACCAGATCAACATCACGTACAAGATAACCATCTTCCTCAACACAAAGAAGAAGAAGTCAACATGATTAATTGGAGCAGTGGATAGAGGTCCAATTTTAACGGTGAATCATCCCAGGCCATCAAAGATGGTGTTGACAAATGGGATTATGCAAAGTTCCAGTTTGTGATGGAACGAAAGATGAAAGCTTTGTGTAAGCAGATGGAGCAATTGGCAAAACTGGTGACCTATCAGCATCAAGTCACACGTCAATTAGTCAGCCAGGACCATGCTAGTCTCCTCCCTCTCATTATGAATATTCCCTCATCGCCTTCAGAAAATGAAACACTGGAAGACAAAGTGACGAAGAGAGCAAATGCCAAAGCCCGTCGAGATTTTGCCAATAAAAGAGAATTTACATACCTGGGCCAACCTATGGAGGAAATACTTCATATGCTAATCAATGAAGGAAGGATCATTTCCCTTCTACCTCCAATTAATCCCCGTTCAGGACGGTTCAATTCTGATGGAGTATGTCAATATCACTCCCATTCTCGCGATCACAGCACAGAAGAATGCTGGGCACTCCGCCACCTTATTTAGAATCTAATTGACAATGGTGTCCTGCAACTAGCATACGATGATACTGTGTTGTTTGAGAATGAGAATATCGATCCTACTAAATGGAAGTGACTGGTAGCAGTTATATCCGCTGAGGCTGATGGGACTGTCAAACCATTCACAATACGAGCGATTCAACTTAAAGGAGTTGACAATCCTTTAAAAGTGGCTGCTCCAGAGCCAATTAGCTTACCAGTCAGATCACTGTATCCTTTTATCAGCTTACAAAAATTCCCATGGAATTATGGAGAAGCTGAAGGATTCACCTCGCATACAATTGATGCAGTATCAAAGGAAAATCCATTGTATCTTCCCCAACGGGTGATGAAGCATCCCAACAAATCAAAGGGGAAAATTCCCATGGAGAAAATTGAAAAGTTCCTCCGCACTATGGGTCATAATGAGGCCAAGGTGTTTTTAAGCTTAACGGAAGCTCCACATCAAATTTCAATACTGGACTTGGTTTTAACTTTCGAGGATCACAAGAAGATCTTATTGAAGGTTTTGGAAGAATCCTACTTGCCAAAATCAGTGGATGTGGAAAAATTTCAACATTTAGTTGATCACATTTTTAACAATAATGTGATATCCTTCACTGATGATGACATACCGCCCGAAGGGACCGGTCATTGCAAGCCATTGCACATTGCGGTCTTGTCCTCCGGATACATGCTAGCTGGAGTCTTGATAGATGGAGGTTCGTCTCTGAATATCTGTTGTTATGCTACTTTGCTGAAGATGAACGTCAATCTCAAACGGATCCGAAGCAGCCATACGATTATTAAAGCTTTTGATGGAGCCCGCCACAATTCAATGGAGAGATTGAACTACCAATTGAGATTGGTCCCCATACATTCTGCGTATCTTTTCACGTGCTCAAGAAAGATTCAGGATACAACCTGCTATTGGGAAGACCATGGATTCATATGGCTGGGGCCGTCCCCTCTACTCTTCATCAGCAACTCAAATACATTATTAACAATAGCTTAATCACAGTCAACGCTGAACCAGAATTTCCTCAACATGGTGACATACCATTCATCAACGTCAATTCAGATGTTGAGCCGGTCAGTTTGCATGCCCTGGAGGTGAGCAACACTTACTACCATCCTATTGGGGCGCCACTTCCTGCACCCAAGATTTCTACCGAAGTAATGTCGGTTACTCAAGAGATGATGTCATTGGGTCATCAGTCGGGACGAGGGCTGGGTAAAGATCATCAGGGTATTAAGCACCCAATTCAAGTGTCCAGTCAAACCGGGACAGCCGGACTAGGCTATTCTGCCAGTTCTAGTCACAGGAATCCTCATAAGCATCAGTAGATTCCTTCAGCTTCAGCCACACGGTGATTATCTTCACTTGTAAATCCTGAGTCCGCACAACCTTCGGTAAAGGTACCAGCCAACGTAATGGCTATGTTATTCCCCAAGCCAATACCAATAAAGGAGAAAGAAATATTTTTTCCAGATCCCAAAGTGGAAGAAGAGGAATGAAGAATTAAGAAAGATATCGTCAGAATGATGTCATGCATACGCATTGTTGTCCATGACGAGTATACAAATAGATACACCCCAGACAATGATTACCCAGACATAATGGTCATCATTCGGGAAAATGAGGACGATGACAACCCCTCCATCACTGCAGTCCACCAGGACTTTGCCCTCGATAATTGGAGCAACACTCCTTGCATTGGTCGACGAGGGCAAAATGGACAGGAACTCTTTCTGCCCTATAGATATCATAACTGCTTACTTTTCGGTACAGTATTAGCAGTTGTTTTGTCAGTACATGCTAACACTTTGTATGATTAAACAAAGTCATATATACTAAGTGAAAACATATTTTGTTTCAGGACTCTGTACTTAGATGTGCCTGTACTTGCTGATAAGATGCCTCTTCTCCACAATGATTGTAACTTTGATGAAAAGTTGGACTCAGACTTGATGGAAATACAAGAGGACATTGAGGTGCCTCCGGAGATCAAAGAATGGGTCGAAGACATACCTAAACCCAACCTTGATCAAACCACTTCTTTCAATCTCGGAACCTTAGAAAGCCCTAAGTTAATCCAGATTGGTTCAGACCTTACCCCAAAATAGAGGAATGACATGGTTACGCTACTAACCCAATTCCAAGATGTGTTTACATGGTCTCATGAAGACATGGTGGGTTTGTCCACTGACATTGTTCTTCATCGCCTTCCCATTAAAGAGGGATTCAAGCCAGTCAAGCAGAAGCTCAGGCGATTGAAATCTGAGTGGAGTTTAGAGGTTAAAGAAGAAATTGTGAAACAATTTCAAGCTAACATCATCATGGTGTCCACATATCCTGAGTGGATATCCAACATAGATCTCGTACCTAAACCTGGAGGAAAGGTGCAAGTTTGCATGGATTACCGGGATCTGAACAAAGCTTGCCTTAAAGATAGCTTTCCCGTGCCATTTATCCATATTCTCATTGACAATACTGCTCAATATGGCATGTACTCCTTTGCTGATTGCTTTGCGGGGTACCATCAAATTACGGTTGCTGAGGAGGATCGTGAGAAAACTGCATTCATCACGCCTTGGGGAACATTTTCCTATAGACGGTTGTCATTCGGACTCATCAATGTCGGAGCCACCTATCAGCGAGATATGATGGCTCTCTTCCATGACCTAATGCATAAAGAGATAGAGATCTATGTGGATGACATCATTGCCAAGTTTCGAAGGGAGGAAGACCACTTAGACTATCTCAGAAAGCTCTTAAACAAGTTGCGTAAGTACAACTTGAAGTTGTATCCAGCCAAGTGCGCCTTTGGCATTAAATCAGGCAAGTTGCTAGGATTCCTAGTCAGCCACAAAGGGATTGAGCTAGATCCCACCAAAATCCACGCCATCACAGAAATGCCCATTCCTCAGATAGAGAAGGAAATACGGGGATTTTTGGGAAGAATCAACTTCATTAGTAGGTTCACTTCTCAACTCACAACAACCTGTGAGCCTATCTTCAAGCTGTTAAGGAAGAACTCCTCCATGAAATGGAATGATGAGTGCCAGAAGGCCTTCCTTACAATCAAAGAACAGCTAGTCAAAGCTCCCATTTTGGTACCACCTAGGGATGAGGTTCCCCTGTTCATGTACATGTCTATAAGTGACAATGCCATGGGTTGTATGCTGGGACAGAAAGACGATAGAGGCCAAGAACGAGCTATCTACTACCTCAGCAAAAGATTCAGCAGCAGTGAACACAAGTACACTCTGATTGAGAAGACTTGTTATTCTTTAGCATGGGCTTCCATGAGGTTACAACATTACCTCCATGGTCACACAACCCATCTCATATCCCGCGTGGATCCTCTCAAGTATGTGTTCAATAAAACCATGTTAAATTTTTGGCTGTCCAGATGGCAGTTGATCCTACAACAATTTGACATCGTTTATGTAACGTAAAAATTCATCAAAGGTCAAGGAATTGCGGATCAACTGGCCGCCGCACCTTCATGGGATTTTAAACCCTTGGAAACATACTTCCTCGATGAAGGGGTAATGATAATTCAGTAACACCATCAGTGTGATACATGCCCTACATGGAAAATGTATTTCGATGGAGCTGTTAATATGGAAGGTTCTGGAGCTGGAGCAGTTCTAGTATCCCAGACGGGAGCAGATCCGTCGTCATCAATCAAATTGCAGTTTGTCAACACCAACAACACAGCTGAGTATGAAGGTTGTACCATAGGGCTAAAACTTGCCCGTTCAATGGGCATCATGCAGTTAACTGTCTTTAGGGATTCGGAGTTGGTAATCAGACAATCCACGTGAATCTATCAAACCAAAGAGCTACATTTGATGCCTTACCATCGACAAGTTTTACAGATGGCTTTGGAGTTTAAAGAAATCTCCTTTCTGTACATTCCCCGTAACATGAATGACTTTGCAGATGTGTTAGCAACTTTGCCCTCCTTGATTCATATACATGATAATGAACACATGCCAAGCGTCACATTTTCCCTGCACAAGGCACCAGCCTATGAGAACTACGTAAGAGAAGTATCAGATGAGCTACCTCCGATCCAGCATCCTTGGTATCAGCATATCAAGGAGTACTTACGAGATGGATCTACACCCGCTGAGGCGAGCCCGACTGAGAAAAGGCAGATCCATCGACTTGCTATGAAATTCTACCTGAGCGGAGATGCACTCTACAAAAGAGATACAGGACTAGGTCTCCTTAGATGTCTGGACCAGGACCAAGCTCAGAGGCTCATGGATGAGATCCATGGTGGAGTATGTGGCCCACACATGAGCGGCCACCTACTTGTTAAGAAGATCCTCAGGACATGACATTACTGGCTTACCCTCAAAGCTGACTGTGATGATCCCGTCAAGAGGTGCTATCAATGCCAAATTCATGGAAATGCCATCCACGCCCCTCCGAGGGAGCTCCACAATATGAGTTCGCCTTGGCCCTTTTCAATGTGGGGAATGGACGTGATTGGGCCCATCGAGCCTAAAGCCAGTAATGGGCATCACTTTATCTTTACCATGATTGAATACTTCACCAAATGGGTAGAAGCAGCCTCCTTCCCCAAGGTTACCAAAGAAGTTATCATTGCTTTCATCAGAAATAATGTTGTTTGTCGATATGGACCACCAGAGGTAATTGTATCAAACAATGCTAAGAACCTCAACAACAAAATGATGGAGGAGTTATGCATTAAATTCACATCAAACACCTTAAGTCCGTCATCTATCGTCCAAAGATGAATGGTGCTGTTGAAGCGGCTAACAAAAACATCAAGAAGATCGTGAAAAAGATGTCCACCAACCACAAAGGATGGCCTGACTTATTGCCTCTTACTCTGTTAGCCTACAGAACATCAATGCGCACTTCCACTGGGCGACACCCTACGCATTAGCCTATGGGATGGAAGCAGTGCTCCCCATAGAAGTTGAAATGGAATCCCTCAGAGTGTTGATAGACGCTCAGCTGGATGAAGACCAATGGGTACAAGACATGTATCACCAATTGTCTCTAATAAACGAAAGGCGAACTGCGGCTATCTTTCATGGTCAGTTATACCAACAAAGGATCGCCAGGTCCTACAACAGAAAAGTTTGGCTATGACAGTTTAAACAACATGACTTGGTTTTAAAGAAGATCATTAACAACCAAGATCAGTCCAAAGGAAAATTCTCCCCAAACTGGGAAAGCCCGTTTGTTGTCAAGGAAGTATTGACAGGAGGTGCTCTCAGATTACAGGAAATGGACGGCGATGAATTTCCATAACTCATCAACTTGGACGCTGTGAAACAGTACTATATCTGAAGTTACCATCAAACAAACATCCTGGTGTTGGATCATCAGATCACCAGTCATTCCGATTCTTTAACCCTTTACCACATATAACTCTTTTTAACACTTTGCCCCTCAGGGAAACATACTATCCAAGCCAGTAACCTGGATTCACTTTGCTTATACAACTTCGGTTATCCCACTAGGGATCGAAGAACCTTTCACGCTTGCAATTTGTCCCCCCAAACATGGGATCAAACTTTTCACCCCTGCAGTTTGTCCTGAACTTAGGATCAAACTTTTTTTTTCCCCACAGTCTGACCTGCACATGGGATCAAGCTTTTCAACTCGTCCTGAGGGGTGAACTACACCGACCTGATCTCCTTGATACACGGGAGTATGTAGGAAACCATTTTATATGGCCCGGTCACAATAAAACAAAAACATTCCTACACATTTTTCCTTACAAAAACAAAAACAATAAAAACATTTCTACACCTTTCTCCTTACAAAAATAAAAACATTCCTACACCCTTTCTGCCACAAACAGTGTTGAACCTCTTACACAAGGTTCGAACTACGCAGACCTGATCTCCTCTTCAATAGGAGTACGTAGGCAGCCATTTATGGTTCGGTCCACCCCCTACCAAAACACAAACACTTGTCAACGGTGCTCGGATCAAACTTCAATCCACTATGTTTCATCGGCTTCAGACCAAAGGGATGGAATTACCTGAACTCCTCCTAAATAGGAGATTCGGCGACCATCTAAGCTGCGGTTGTGCCTCAAAGAGCAATACTAATCCATAAGAGATGGAATTAACTAGGCTCCTCCTAAATGGGAGTACTGGCGACCATCTGTGGTACGGTCAATCTAAGAGAGGAAAGCCACACTCCTCTCCACATTTCCATACAGAAACTAGTCCCAAGACACCAAATATGGTAGGGATACACACAGATCAATGATCCATTCTGAACTGTCCAGATACAACTCAATGTCCATCCATCAAGGAGGAATTCAGAATACATCAAGATCACAAGCCCTGAAGAAGCAGGCAAAATATCAAACAAGTATCCAAGCATATCTAAAAGGGAAGTGATCGAAAATATATTTCCCTGCTATATATAATGTTGTTTGATATACACAATGTAAACTGTATATGACAAAATAGCTAAGCTAGTCTGTACAGGAAAATACAAGCCCATCTACAAATTAGTGTATATGCGAGCTATTAAGCCCAACATGGCATCCCTCTCAGAAGAATGAGGTAAAGCTGTGGTCTCCTGTACAAGGGTATCCACACGAGCCAACAGATCTACAGCCATCTGCATGGTGACTCTATGCTCATCAATGTACATGCTCATCTCTATAATCATGCCAGTGGTAAGAGACCTCACTGTAGTACTATCTGTAACGGCTACGTCCCGGGAAGATATGGCGCTATCCCTCTCAACTGTCACGGCATCTCTAGCTGATCTAGCATCATCTCGCTCCACAACAGCGGCATCTCTATGTGCTAATGCCCCGTCTCTCTCTAACAGAGCTGCGTCTCTCCCATCAAGAGCAGTCAAAATCAAGGATCTAGCCTGATCTCTCTTGAAGGTCATCATATGAAGACTCTGCTCAAATTACTGTGCTGAATGCTGGATCACAACAGTGCTAGTACTGGGAGAATCTAAAGGAGATGCTAACAACCCAATAAATGGCTCCTCCTCGATGTGGGAATCAATGTCCTCCATGGGCTCTCCATCGTCTGAATCACTACTCGACACTATGGATACTGCCGTAGCCGATAAAGTCTATGTCTCCATCTACGCGGAATACTCTGGCGAACAGCCCGGATGGCTAACAGAGAAAGCATCTATCTCACGCTGATCCCAACATGCATACACCCGGGATCGGTCCTCTGCTTATAGATGGCGAGAAGCTAAACGCTGACCTAGCGCCCCATCAAAAGGATAAAAGTCCTGAAACTGGTCAAACTGCAACATCACGGCCAGCAGGTGGTAGGTAGTCATGCCCCTCAAACTGGATGTTTATATCAATAAATAGATTGTGTAGCAGTAGTCGGCGATAAAGGCAAGTTTCTTAACTCAAACTCGCGTTGTTATTATAAAGTATGCTCGTGGTTAATCATTGTCGATTATATCACATCTTTGATTATTGATTCGTACATTATGCATGTTGCATATGTTCATCAGGTATGAAAGGCTGATCATCTTCATTACCATTTGGTCCAGTCGATTTATTCATGTTCATTATTGGCCATTAATTTTTATTGTCTCGGTCATTCAGTAATGAAAATTTAATTCATGCTATTTAACAATTCTTATATTGTTGAAAGTCAACCAGCTTATTGTTCATTCTTTTTAATCATGATATATCCTTTATATTGAACTTAAACTTGCTGGGCAAATTTGTTGCTCACCCTTGCTATATCATGATAAACATTGCAAATTAGGACGAATACGTCGGATATATGCAAAGTCAAAGATAGTTCCAGCTTTTGGTTTATCGTACAGATAAAACTTGTAATAGTATTGTAGATAAATGACATTGTATGTCGGATAGAATAATGAATTCAGGTATTAATTTAAGGTTATCGACTTTGGGGATTATGTGTAAAGCTTAATGTATAAACAATTTATGTTTATATCTTTCGTAATAGTTATAGAATTAGTGTACAAATATTCGTTGTGATTAGTACCAGGATCTGGGGTCTTTATAGTTGGTATCAAAGATGTAGGTTATAAACCTTAGGTAGGGTTACCCTAGGCTAATAACTACAGGGATAAGGATAAGGACTAACTCAAATAGAGTTATTAAGTCAATAAGATTTAAAGACGAATCTTGATAAGTTATAAAGATACGGAGTTACCTAACTCTGACAATAAAGGTGAACAGTAGTAATGAATAGATAGAGTTTAAAAGACTAAAGTTATACGGGGAAATGAGATCGTAAAACAAAACGATCAGAACATAGAAATGAATCGTAAAATATACGATGAGATCACACCGTGATCTGATAAGGTCATAGTAGGGAAGAGGATCAATCAAAGGATTGAAAAGTTTACAACAAAGTTGTTGTGTGTCATTTGTACTATGAATTGGTATTGTGCCAACTCAGAAAAAGGGTTGGGGGTGATGCAATACGGTTTGAAAAATATTTGTATGGAGTAAGTATGGGGCTAGGATTAGGTGGGATTTCAATTGAGGACTCATGTCAGCAGCTGAGTTGTATGATTCCTTGTATGGGCAAGGAATTTATACTTGGTTTTAGAACCACTTAGCTTCCTGGTCGATATAATGGTTAAGTTGAACAATTCTTTGTATGGGCAGGGAATTATCTTTGGTGTACCAACCGCTTAGCTTCCTATATTGATTAGTGGCTAGGTTGACCAATTCTTTGTATGGGCAGGGGATTGTGTTTGGTTCGACAACCACTTAGCTTCTAGTACTGATAATCATTAAAATGTTTATGTCGCGTTATTTACTATATACATGTTGAGAAGGTGATTCTTTTCTCATGTATATAATAGATAGGTAGAGATTATAAGATTAGGTGCGAGTTCTTAAAACTCATACTTATGGTAAGTTCGTGACTCATAATCGTATGATATGTTTTTGAACCCCTCAGCGAATGGACGCCTATGGTCTGACTAGGATAAGTTCTTAAACTCATACTATTGTGGAAAGTTCCTGAACTCATAACGTGTGGTAAGTTTGACGAACTGGGTATAACTAAGTGTGAATGGAGAATTGAGGATAATAAGAATAGATAGAATTATTAAGCAATGAATTATTAGTGGAAGCCTAGGAATTCCAATTCTTCTAACTATGCTAGACTTCGAAATTTTTGACGTCAAGCTAAATACGCACATGTGCTTTTGAAAATGAATTTTTATTCTTAACTCCTAGTGACAATTGTGTATGTGTGAACTTCGAGACACTGACACATCGTTACCTGTTGAGATGATAAAATTAATTTGCAAATATTTTTAAATTGTTTAAAGGATAGTATATGCTAATTGTTTCGGCTAGACGACAATGATTTGAAAATATCAAAATGTATTTTATTTATCATTAATGCATCATGTAACCTAGTGCAGAAATGATAAAAAATGAGGGAGTTATAAATACAGGAATACTTAGTGTTGAATTCGATCTAAAAATTATTATCCCACTATTGTATGATGTGTTATGACAAAGTCACTCAATAACGGAATCCTCAAATGGCCTGTTAACACAGTACGGTATCATGACGTCATAAAACTATTTTCAAAATAATTAATTACCAACGGGGTTTGGCCATACATAAATATTTCGATTGAAATTGAATTATTGGTAAGAGTCTAAGCTATTTGATTCAGCTAGACCAACGTTTATGAAATTCAAAGTGTTCTTTGAAATTTTCCCGAACTAAATTATTTTGGTGCGAAATCCTATAAAGACTGAGGTAAACAACCCAAAATTTTGGGAAATTTTGCGCCCGAGGCGGATAAGAGGAACAGGAAAAAATTGTCGACCAGTAGTACTTAATTAGTACAGGGCATAACGGGCTAATCACCCACCTTGTCCGTAAGATATTACAGTTTCTGGATGAATTTCTGTATAACCTTTTCGAAAATGAAAGCTCATAGTCTATATGACTCCTCAGCACGATTTGAAAAGTTTAACTCTTGTGAGTGATGTTTTGGATAACATGTAATGATATGAATGAAAGGAGTAAGGTGTAATAGGCTATAATTTCTGGTGGATTTGGTGAATTTCGAGGACAAAATTATTAGAAGAAGGGGTGAATGTGACAACCCAGGAATTTAGATAATTTATAAAAATCTTAATTGATTAAATTAAGGTTCAATAATAAGACCTAAACATGAGGTAAGATATGGATTTCAAAATTCTATGAAGAATTTATGAATTTAAAATTTTTGGTGAAGGACTTATAGGGTTAAGTGTATGAGTATATAAGATTTTGTGTATAGGTAATTTTATGTGTACAGTATGTGGTAAAGGGTCAATGGTTGATCAGATAAATTATATCAGTGACAAACCCTAATGTTATGTTAAGAATTTTGATGATAAGTTCGTAAACTCTAACGAATGATAAGAAACCCTAGCGAATCATTCGGAAACCCTAATTTCTGTTTTGAGAATTAAAAACCCTAACTAGGAATATTAAAACCCTAATTT
Organism: Panax quinquefolius; assembly: GCA_020205615.1. Classification (NCBI taxonomy): domain Eukaryota; kingdom Viridiplantae; phylum Streptophyta; class Magnoliopsida; order Apiales; family Araliaceae; genus Panax; species Panax quinquefolius. Next base: position 4,972,488 of record CM035174.1, on the reverse strand, counting down.
GCACACCTTAATGTTAATTAGGAAATCTTAATCCTAATTAGCAAGCCCTAAAGGAATTAGGAAACCCTAATTTCTAAATTAGAAATCTTAATTTTCTATTTAAAACCCTAATTAAAAAATCTTAGAAATTAAATTGCAAAACCTAAGGGTTAAAACCTAAAGGGTTAGATCAAATGACAAGAATGCCATTAAAATTGTAAGTTAAATGACCAAAGTGCCCTTTTTATCATTTTTATAAGAAAGTGTACAAATCTTGTCAAAATATTTGGTGGTTCACCAACTAAATATCTCCCATGTGCTTTATATCATTTTATATCAGTCAATCTTGCCACCTTGCACTATCTTTGTTCATTAAATCAAAATATAAAAGATTAAAGTTAAGAAACTAACTTACTCTAGTTTCTCTCAAGCCATACTTCTTCTCTCTCTCTAAAATTCGAGATTTGAGAGGAACTAAGTGCAAAAGTTAAGACTATATCACTACTTAGCTTTTCAATATCAAATCATCAAGATCAGAATCAAAGATTTTGCTTTAAAGAGGTATAAACCCTAAACTTGCTAAATCATGTGATTCATGTTATATGTTATGATTTGTTGTTTAAAGTTGTGTTCAAGGATATTATATAGTGATCTAAGATGTTTCATCAAGGATCCATAACATCTAGATGCACAAAAATGGGTTTTAAAAACTGATCATGAACCCTAATATTGTGGCCTGACAGCCATATGTTAGGGCTCGTAGATCTATGTGTGTTGGATGTTATGTGTGTTTAGTGTTATAGATTTGTTCTCTGCCATAAGGAGAGTAGACTGGAAGTGGAATCAACTCTATACCATGTCTAGATCTCAAGATATGAGTGGTCAAACATGGTTAACCGATAATGGCACGATAGTGTCTAGATATCATATAAATATGTTATTTGTTAGTTCCCAATGGCACGATAGTTATCTAGAAGGGGGGTTGAATTGATATTTAAACAATTCTTTTCGTTTTAACTTGTTAGTTGATAATGATTAACAAAACGAAATTAATATCTATTTTAATCTCCCTTAAGATAGTGAGTTAATGAGAGTGAGGCAGTTATAGCAGTTATGGCAAATATGACAGTTATAGCAAGAATGTAATAGACACAGTCGTTTTAAGTGGTTCAGAGCACTTAAAACTCCTAGTCCACTCTTTTACTCCTCGAGTAGGAAATCCACTAAGGATGTCTTTTACACTTTCTGAATCACACATATTCCTTCTAGACTAGCAGTCTAGGCACCTCTTAGTTCACTCTTGAACCCTTCAAGTCCAGCAAACTTGGCTTCTTCACAGTTTACTTAGAACTCTTCAAGTCCTTCTGACTTGGAATTTTTTCTTCAGTTGATTGGTAGTTGTTGTGTTCTTGATTATTGCTACTCAGTTGTTGTTAAGCACTTGTTCGAAAGAACTGAGTAGCTGAGCAAGCTTTCTCTTTTTCTTAGATCGTAGAGTTGAGTGTTCTTGTACGTTCTTGTTCAATGCTTGCTTACTTCTCTCATCTGTTTGATTTGCATATATATGATCTTAAAAACTATCTGTTGGATCCATCCATTGAAGTATTAAATACGTTTGATATTTCTGTACTTTGATGGAGACTTTTCTGCACATCTTCTGAATTGCATTTCTGGCCCACTGACACAGCAGACTGCTTTCTCACCTAACACCTGAAAAAGTGTTTTTCTCTTACCAATGGTACTTTCCTTAGCTTCTTTAATATGCTTCTTTGTTGCATACTAAGGATATCTTTATGCCTTTGGGACTGGTGAGTATCTCAATGTTTAGAACCCATTCCACATTTGTTGGAGTTTGTCTCCACACAAAACGTGGGGCTTGATGCTTCTGACACAAGGAAGATGATACTCTACGATTCAGATTGTGGTGCCTTGTAGCCTTGGAGCTTGGTCTAATGCTATCAGCAGAGAGCACTACGATTTCTCTTAAATACTTGTACACTACGATCTTTACTTGCTTGAGTTGTAAACTCTACGTTTCTGAGAGCACAATATGATCTCTGAGTTGGCTCGGCAAGTGTTGGGACTACTCTACAATTTTCGAAGAGGCCCTTCAAGACAAGCATACTACGATTCTCGATGCTCTACGTTCCTGCCTTGGCTTTTACAATCCTGATCAGCTTGATACACTACGATCCCTTCGAAGCCTATCTATTACATCTTAAGATCAACCTAACAAGTTTGACCTTCTTTTCTATACATTCATTTATAGAATGATATACATTGAGAGTTTAGATCAACCTAACAAATTTCATCTATCACTAAGTCCTTATACACATATTCCTTAAAGGACTTTACAAATAATCATGAGCATTTATATTTAAACATCAAATCAAAATATGCATTCTCCCAACAATCTCCCCCTATTTGATGTTGACATAAAAAAGGAGGTTTGTTGTCATGATTATTAGTTTTTAGATGCAATTGTAGGATAGTAAACATGACTTAGTATTTCAGTGAGCAGCTAAAATTTCTAGAGAATAAGCATGAATTTATTGATGTTTGAAGAATATTACAGTTCAGCTTTACATCAATAAGAATTTAAATGTTTACTTATCTCTATTTCTTTGATCTTTTGCGAGGATGATTGGCCTACTCCTCAGCCCTTCTTTTCCTACTAGCTTCATCCCACCTGACTATGTCTTCCAGCTCACTTGGGCTTAGCCTAGGATTTTGATCATGTCTATTCATGAATGCAGGATCTCCAGTTGGCATTTTAAGGCTTGTGGTTGTCACATTGTGTGAGCTGGTAGCTGGCCCATGACTCATTATTGGCTGAGCCATTAAGACTTCCTGTTGATCAGATCATTGAGTCTGATTGCTTGCTCGTGGAGTCTGTTGGTGGAATTGCCTTGTAGGAGGGCTTCTCGAAGTTTGAGCGTGGAATTTTCCTCTGCCTCTTCCCTGGCCTCCTTGAACTCCTCTGCCTCTGCCCTAGCCTCCTTCTCTTTTCCCTTTATTCTCCCCCTTTATGTCAGCATCAAGGGTTCGAATGTCTTCGGATAGTCGAGTCACTCCTTGGACGAGCTCGTTGAGTTAGCTTTGAGTTTGAGCAATGTCCTCTCGATTTTCCTTGATCAAAGCTTCAGATCGAGTTTCCCTGTTTCAAAGGACGGCTAGAACAGTGTCAGTTTGTTGTTCTTAGTTTACGTAGGCTTTTTGAAATTCTTTGATTGTAGTTTTCAAACTGGTGATGTTCTCCATCATAAGGTTATTCTGGGCTTCTTGTGATTTCTGTAAAGCAAGAGCAGCCTCTCTTTGTTTATTGGCTGCCAGGAAATGAATATCATCTTTGTCCTTTATGCTTTTAATTATTTCCTTGATGATCTCCCTCCGCTTCTTGGTAAGCTCAGTATTTAGGGTGCCTGGGAGATTGTTTGCAGCAGTGATCATTTTTGTCAACCAGAGATGAATGAATTCTGAGTGAGCTTCCAGACTTTCATCTATGTCCGTGATCACTTTCTTGGATACTTCCTTCAGCTCAGCTTTAGTGGGCAGATCAGAAAGTAGTTCGCTGAGTTGAGGAATGTGTGGAGGAGGGGATGGTTTCTTATATTGATCTTGCAAGGAGTAGAGGGCAAGATCAAAATTGAAGTATTCATTTATGGATGAAAAGGGAATATCTGATGGAGGGGCCTGTGTTTTGGTGTCTAGAGTAGGTGACTCTACGATTTCTCCTTGGGACTCTACGATGGGGCTAGATTCAGTGATCGTAGATATGATGGGAGTTGGGATCAATATGAAGTTTAGCACGTTTGGTTCATCAGTTACAGAATTTTGGGATTTTGTAACTGGGAATTGACGTGTGGATTTAGAACCACTTCCAACCAGCATGGAAATTCATAAAATTGGCTGGAAAAAGACAGTGGATAGTGATTCACTCTATAAAGAATTAGGACAGTTAATACCTCATGCACCATTCTTGAGGAGGGACCATTTTTGATGAGCTTCTTGGCAAAGTTGAAGTTGCCTGAAAATCCATGAGCTAGCACAGTGATGGTTGGATATTCTTTGAAGCTCCAAAACATGTGACTCTAGGAGTTTAGAATTTGAGCTTGATGATAAGGCATCATGGGGAGAGAGGAGAACAACTGATTGTAGAGATAACTCCTATACCCATCACAACCCACGCCTGTGATCTCAAGTTCATCATCATCTTTATCTTTCTCTTCTTCTCTATCTCCTTTTGAGGATTCCACTAGGTCAATGACTTCCTTTTGTTTTTCTTGCTTAGGTTCTCCCTCATTTTCTATAGGAATAGATTCTCCTACCAAGGGGATATCATGAGGCTCCCCCTCAATATGATCATCCATCTGCAAGACTAATAGCTCCCCCTTAGCTGGAGCATTTTCTATCATTAGGACTTCTGGTATCTCCCCCTCAGCTGGAGCACTGTCTTCTTGGTTTTCTTTGGATAGTTCCTTTTTGGCAGCCATCTTTTTATCTTCCTCCTTGAGTACTCCTTCATTGATAAGGATGTACTTTTTAACCAATTTTCATCTTGGTTTTCTAGGCTGAACCACAGCCTCAGGACTTTCTTCAGTTTCAGCTTTGTCCTGTTGATCAACCAGACCATCTGGTGCAGCAGCTTCCTTGCTCGATGTGTTCAGTCTGGTCTCTACGATCGGTAGAGACTCTACGATCGAAGAGACAAATGGCCTCTTGGACTTGTGACTGATTTTGTTCTTCTTCTTCAGCAGATGTGCTATGGTGGCTATATCTTCATCTGCCTCAGCCTGCTGTTTTTTTCTTCTTAGCAACCTCAGAGCCTTAATATCAGAGGACTCTATTGGGATGTCAGTGGTAGACCCTTGAGGTTCTTCTACCATCCTAGTTTTTAGCTTCCTCTTGCCCTTGCTTTTTCTGATAAGGGCAGTGGGTTCTCCCTTGTTGATTTCTTCTTCTTCTTCTGCAGTCTCTTTGACGACTGACATGTTTCCTGGAATCCCTAATTCCTTTATATCACCAGTTCTTCCACTGGACTCAGTCATCTTGCATACATACTCAGCTGGATTCCTTTTCTAATTCTCAAACAGTTGCTGGGTCATTCGTCTATTTGGGTTGATGGACTCTCCTTCATCGTCTCCAATCTTATCACTAGACCAAATTGTAGGATGATGCTTATAAATCGCCCGTAGAGCATCTTTTGAGGTCCTTTTGTCTTCTTCGAGTTGAGAATCCATTTTTCTATCCATTCCAGCAGTAGAGCTCCATAGTTAAGTTGTATCCCACAGCTTATGGCAGTCATGAGCTTTAGTTGCACCTCATTTATAGAATCGTGCCCAGTGCTCTTGTAACATATACACTTCCTAATAATATCAGCCAAAAATTCATACCTCTGAGGAAACTCCTTCTTCTTGTATCCTCTGATAGTGGGGGATTTCTTGTGATGCATCTTCTTAAGCCCTACATGGAAATCGATGCCATCTAAGAACTAAAAACCTTCGAATTTGAAACCTAGGGCTAGGTTGATGTTCTCAGCCTTTAGCTTGATTTCCACGTCCTTGACTCTCGTTGTGAGGACTTCATTTTCGTAGACTCCATTTCTGTAAAACTCCTTTATTAACTTTGGATAGATCAATGTGCTCGTACCCAGAGTGTCTTCGAGACCAGCCCTCTTTAACAATGTCAGAATCTTGTGAAATTTGGGTTCAGCAGTTTTGAACTCATCAAAGCATAGACTGAATCCAGAGATGACGTTGGAGGCTGCCATTTCTATCGTTGAAGGGAGTATGGTTGTTAGAGCTTTCTTTGGGGTTAGGGTTTCTACTTGTAGAGAGAGAGAGGAGAGAGATAGGCCTTTTGAACTTTTGATTTCAAAAAGGCATTTTCGAACTGTACTTATAGTTTCCCGCTCTCCATTTTTTTGTTTAGTGGGGCAGGTGTCAAATTTTTCTTGGCTCTACGAATTTGACCGAGGAGGATTGTACTGATTTGCCCTTAGCTCCTTCAGAGCTAATGTGTCCTTAGGGACGACTACGATCGTTGAGGTAGCCTTTGTGATCGTTGAGTCTGAACTTCATTGTCATGTCTGAACTACGATCGTCGAGTCTGTCCAGCAGTCGTCGTGTCTGAACTACGATCGTCAAGTCTATCCAGCAGTCGTCGTGTCTGAACTATGATCGTCGAGTCTGTCCGAATCCTTGTGATTAATTCTTGACTTAGCATTCTTCTTGATATAAGGTATCTTAAGAAGGTCCAACCTCATAGAGTGACTTAAGGGTTAGGTTTGTTCCTGAGACGCTTATTTGGAGAGATTGCTTTGTTTTGAGCTTTATCAACACGAGATCCTTCTTTGTTTTGTTGATGGGGCTCTGCCATCATTGAGTCTGCACTACGATCGTTGTCTTCTGTCACTTCAGCTCTATGATCGTGGACTTCCTTTGACCATGTCTACGATTTTAAACATAGCCTTTTGTATTTGTATGGTTAGCACAGACTAGAGCATATATTTCATAGTTGTAAATTAAGCATGCCTAGCTCACTTATTAACTTGTTAAACCTGGATTCATCTAGAGGTTTTGTAAAGACATCAGCAAGTTGATTTTATGTAGGGATATATTGTAAAGATATAGTTCCATTTTGCACATGATCCCTAATGAAGTGATGCCTTATTTCTATATGTTTGGTCCTAAAATGCATGAAAAGTTTATGAATAATTGCTATTGCACTTGTGTTATCACAGTGAATGGGTATGGATTTGAATTCAAACCCATAGTCAGCTAGCTGATTTTTCATCCATAGGATCTCGAAAGACAAAGAATTGCCAAAGAAGAATGTATTCAAACCTGCAGTTGAAGTAGATACTAAGTTTTGCTTTTTGCTAAACCAGGACATAAGTCTATTTCCTAGTAGTTGACATGTGCTACTTGTACTCTTGTTATCTATTTTGCAGCCTGTAAAATTAGCATCTATGTATCCTATTAGTTCAAATGAGGACTCCTTGGGGTACCAAAGCCCCAAGTAAGGTGTACCCTTGAGATACCTGAAAATCCTCTTTACATCAGATAAATGTGATTCTTTAGGGTTAGCCTAAAATCTAGCACATATGCATATTGCAAACATTATGTTTGGTCTGCTGGCAGTTAAATATAGAAGATAGCCTATCATACCTGTGTATTGAGTTATATCAACACATTTACCTTTTTCATCTTTGTCAAGCTTGGTTGTAGGAGCAATTGGGGTTTTCATGGGAGAGGCTGATTTCATGCCATACTTTTTGAGTAAGTCTTTGATGTATTTGGCTTGGTTTATGAAGATTCCTTCATCAGTCTATTTTACTTGCAGTCCAAGGAAGAAATTCAGCTCACCCATCATGCTCATTTCAAACTTGCTCTACATTAGCATGGAGAATCTCTTGCATAACTTTTCGGCAGTAGAGCCAAAAATAATATCATCAACATATATTTGAACCAATAAGACTTTGTCTTTATACTTTCTAAGAAATAATATGGTATCTACTCTACCTCTAGTGAACCCATTTTCAATAAGGAAGTTAGTCAGTGTTTCATAACATACTCTAAGTGCTTGTTTAAGACCATATAAGGCTTTGTCTAATCTATAAACATAATTGGAAAGAGATGGATTGATGAAACCTGGAGGTTACTCTACATAGACTTCTTCTTGGAGTTCTCCATTCATGAATGCAGTTTTGACATCCATCTGGAAGACCTTGAACTTCATGTGAGCAGCAAAGGTAAGGAATATTCTGATGGCTTCTAGTCTAGCAACAGGTGCAAATGTCTCATCATAATCAATGCCTTTTTCCTGAGAGTAACCCTTGGCCACCAATCTTGCCTTATTTCTGGTTATTACTCCATCTTCATCCATCTTGTTTTTGAAGACCCACTTGGTTCCAATGACAGGATGACTCTTTGGTCTTGGTAAAAATCTCCACTTTGCTTCGTTCAAATTGGTTGAGTTCTTCCTGCATGACTTCTATCCAGCTGGAATCTTCCATAGCATCCTCTATCTTCTTTGGTTCCATTTGTGACAGGAAGCTTAGATAAAAGCATTCATTCTAGGTGGCAGCTCTTGTTTTGACTCTTGCACTCGGATCTCCAATGATTAGATCTTGAGTATGATCTTTAGCCCATCTGTTTCCGGTTGGAACATCTGTCCTGATGCCTTCTTATCTTAAATCTTCAAGATCTATTTCCTCTTCTTGGTGTGGAGGTTCGTTGTCTTGCATAGGCCTCTCTACGATCTCATTTTCTTGCTCAATGATTTCACTATCTGGCACTATGATCGTAGTGTTGAGCTCGACGACTTCATTCGTAGTGTCTGCGATGTTGGTCGTAGTGTCTTGAAGCACTATTTTGTCTAAGTCTGTTTCATCAAAGATGATGTGAATCGAGACTTCAACGCTCAGCGTCTTCTTATTGAACACTCTGTAGGCCTTGCTGTTTGTGGCATATCCAAGAAAGATTCATTTGTCTGACTTGGGTTGAAATTTTGTCAAGTACTGCTTTCCATTGTTGAGAATGTAGCATGCACAAATTAATACTTGAAAGTAGGCGACACTTGCTTTTCTTCCTTTCCACGATTAAGTAGGGTATCTTCTTGATCCTAGAGTGTATCAGTGATCTGTTTTGCGTGTAGCATGCAGTGTTGACGGCTTCTGCCCAGAAGTATTCAGGTAGATGGGTTGCTGATAGTAACATTCTTCCAGCTTCTATCAAAGTTCTGTTCTTTCTTTCAGCTACTCCATTTTGTTGAGGAGTTTGTGGAGCTGGGAAGTTATGACTGATGCCATTGTCTATGCAGAACTGGTCCATTTCCAAGAAGTCGAATTATCTGCCATGATCACTCCTTATAGCCTTAATTTTCTCTCCTTTCTCGTTCATCACCAGCCTAAATATTTTGATCAGTTGGGGGATAGTTTCATCCTTTGAGGTTAGAAAGAACACCCATGTGAACCTGGTGTAATCATCGACTATAACCAGGGAGTATATTTTCCCTCCGAGACTTGTAGTTGGAATTGGCCCAAATAGATCCATGTGCAGCAACTGCAAGGGCTTGTCAATTGAGTTGGCAGTTTTGCTCTTGAATGAGCTTCTGGTTTGCTTTCCAAACTGATAGGCATTGAATGGCCTTTCTTTTATGAAATTGAACTTGGGTAGGCCTGCAACAAGATCTTTTGATGCCAACTTGGACATGCTTTTGAAGTTTAAATGAGACAATCATCTATACCATAGCCAGCTCATTTCTTCAGATGCTTTAGTCAGAAGGCATATTGTTTCATCTGAGCTTAGCTGACCAAGATTCACTGTATAGACATTTCCTTCTCTTGTTCCGGTTAGCTTTATAGCAGATGTCTTCAAATCTCTGACTTGACACTGATTATTGAGGAATGTTGCTCGATGACCTTTGTCGCAGAGTTGGCTAATGCTTAGAAGATTGTGTTGTAGTCCTTCCACATAGACCACTCTACTGAAGGACACTACTCCATTTCCAGCTGAGCCATATCCTCTTGTCTTGCCAGAGCCATTGTCTCCAAAGATGACTGAGGGACCTTCCTTTTCTATGTAGTTAGACAAAAGGGCTTTGTTCCCAGTCATGTGCCTTGATCATCCACTGTCCAGATACTAGGTCGTGATTGTGGAGCTCTTTTCCTGTGGTAACATCAAACCTTCATTTTGGTACCCATATTTGTATGGGTCCTATTTTGTTAGTACCCTTGGGGACCCAAATCTGTTTGATCTTGGGTCTCACATGCATGGAATTATAATAGCACTTTGCAGCCTTGTGACCAATTTTGTAGCATACAAAACATTTAATATGATTCATGTTTGTGTGTGTGAGAGAATTCATTCTCCATTTGGACTTTTGTGGTTCTTTAGTCATTCTCCTGTTAACCTGATTTTCCTTCTTTCATATGTCCTTGGGTTTCATGAATTGTGAGGAGTGTACCTTGCCTCTACTGTACCTTCCCAGTTGATTCGTAGAGTTGGTCTTACTCGACTCTACGATCCTTCGAGGTTGGTGAGTAGAGGATGGGTTACTCTTTTTTTTCTAAAACCCAGGCCAGTGTGAGATCCTTTACTCCTTGGAGTATGGATTGATTCAGTAAAACAGGGTTGGGCTAGTTCTTCTTTCTGTGAGGATTTCACAAATATAATGCCTCTATTAAAACTTGAGGCATTACTAGTGCTAGTTTCCTTTAATTTTTCCACACATGGCTCTGAGGTGGATTCCCTAAAGCCTAAGCCTATTCTGTCAAATGCACTTCTTTGACTAGAGAGCAAGGAGTCCATAAATGATGAGGATTTGTTCCATGTAGAGATGGTCTTTTCTAGTTCCTCAATTTTAGAGGTTAGATTGGACTCTCTTTGTGCACAAAGCTCATTGGTCTGTTTTAAGATCTCATTCTCAGCCTCAAGTTTGGAGAGAGAGTTAATACTTAGAAGAGTTGTTTCTAGCTCTTCTTGAACTTTCTTTTTCTCCTCTTGAAGAAGTGAATAATCTTTCGACAAAACTCTGAACCACTTCATGTATTGATGCAGATCAGTTGTTATGCCATGTAGTGCAGTTCTCAAATCATTAATGTCTACATCAGGTGAGTTGAAGACAAATACCTCATCGATACTTACTTCATGTATGTTGGAGTTCAGTTTGTCCTTTGCATGTTTGGCCATTAGGCACAGGTTAGCCATTTTCTGATCTTCATCGTCTCCAGATTCGGGAGTTGAGTCATTGTCTGAATCACTCCACGATCCTCCAGCTACAAGGCCTTTGTCTCTCTTTTGAGGCCTTTTGTTGCCTTTGTATTCCTTCCTTGTATTTGACTTCTTCTTTAGTTCTTCTCTGAGAGGTTTGTTGCAGTTGGCAATGAAATGGTCAGGCTTTTTGTAGTTGTAGCATAGATCATTCATTTTCTCCTGGCTGCTATAGTTGCTGACCTTTTTGGTTTGCTGCTTTTGCCTTGACGCATGAACCTTCTGAGTCTTTTTACCATCATTGCAAAGTCCTCATCATCATCTTCATCATAGTCAGAGTCAATCTCAGTGTTGACCTTGGATGTACTTTCAGCTGCTTTTAGAGTAACACCCTTATCCTTCTTTCTTCCTTCTGATAGGGTTTCAGCTCGTTGAGTCAGCTTCAGTTCGTATGTAAGAAGGTTGCCATATAGTTGTTGAACTGTCATCTCATTGAGATTCTTTGACTCTCTAATGGTAGTAGTTTTGGCATCCCACCTGCTTGGTAGGGCTCTCATGAATTTTATGATTAGATCTTTGTTTGGATAGATCTTCCGATAGGCTCGTAGAGAGTTGAGAAGAACGTTGAATCTCTCATAAGTGGCAGTGACGTTTTCTCCTTGAACATGAGCGAAAATTTCATACTACTGTGTCAGGAGAGATTGTTTGTTTTCTCTTACTTCTTCCGTTCCTTCGTTCATGATGAGTAGTGCTTCCCAAACCTTCTTCGCAGTTTTGATGTTGACAACATTTTTGAACAGATCGTCTTCTAAGGATTAAAAAAAATGTTTTTGGCCTTCTTGTCGAGTTGGACAGCTCTTTTCTCGTTGTCAATCCATTCTTCTTTGACTTTGATTTGTAATCTGTTTGGATCGTCTGTAGTTGGTGCAAGCTTTATTGGAATATAGGGCCCATTCTGAACAGTCTCAAATAGATCTTCATCTATTGAGTCCATGTATGCTTGCATCCTAACTTTCCAGTTTGCAAATTTATCTTTATTGCACATTGGTGGCTTGCTGCCTCCTCCAGTCCTTGATTCGCTTGGTAAGTGTGCTATTGGATCTACTTAAGCTTTGTAGGCTGTATAATAAAACTTGCTCTGATACCAATTGTTAGTTCCCAGAGGCACAATAGTTATCTAGAAGGGGGGGGGTGAATAGATATTTAAACAATTCTTTTCGTTTTAACTTGTTAGTTGATAATGATTAACACAACGAAATTAATATCTATTTTAATCTCCCTTAAGATAGTGAGTTAATGAGAGTGAGACAGTTATAGCAGTTATGGCAGATATGGCAGTTATAGCAAGAATGTAATAGACACAGTCGTTTTAAGTGGTTCAGAGCACTTAAAGCTCCTAGTCCACTCTTCTACTCCTCGAGTAGGAAATCCACTAAGGATGTCTTTTACACTTTCTGAATCACACATATTCCTTCTAGACTAGCAGTCTAGGCACCTCTTAGTTCACTCTCGAACCCTTCAAGTCCAGCAGACTTGGCTTCTTCACAGTTCACTTAGAACTCTTCAAGTCCTTCTGACTTGGAATTTTTTCTTCAGTTGATTGGTAGTGGTTGTGTTCTTGATTATTGCTACTCAGTTGTTGTTAAGCACTTGTTCGAAAGAACTGAGTAGCTAAGCAAGCTTTCTCTTTTTCTCAGATCGTAGAGTTGAGTGTTCTTATACGTTCTTGTTCAATGCTTGCTTACTTCTCTCATATGCTTGAATTACATATATATGATCTTGAAAACAATCCGTTGGATCCATCCGTTGAAGTATTAAATGCGTTTGACATTTCTGTACTTTGATGGAGACTTTTCTGCACATCTTCTGAATTGCATTCTGGCCCACTGACACAGCAGACTGCTTTCTCACATAACACCTGAAAATGTGTTTTTCTCTTACCAATGGTACTTTTCTTAGCTTCTTCAATACGCTTCTTTGTTGCATACTAAGGATATCTTTATGCCTTTGGGACTGGTGAGTATCTCAACGTTTAGAACCCATTCCACATTTGTTGGAGTTTGTCTCCACACAAAATGTGGGGCTCGATGCTTCTGACACAAGGAAGATGATACTCTACGATTCAGATCGTGGTGCCTTGTAGCCTTGGTGCTTGGTCTGATGCTATCAGCAAAGAGCACTACGATTTCTCTTAAATACTTGCACACTACGATCTTTACTTGCTTGAGTTGTAAACTCTACATTTCCGAGAGCACACTACGATCTCTGAGTTGGCTCAGCAAATGTTGGGACTACTCTATGATTTTTGAAGAGGCCCTTCAAGACAGGCACACTACGAGTCTCGATGCTCTACGTTCCTGCCTTGGCTTCTATAATCCTGATCAGCTTGATACACTACGATCCCTTCGAAGCCTATCTATTACATCTTAAGATCAACCTAACAAGTTTTACCTTCTTTTCTATACATTCATTTACAGAATGATATGCATAGAGAGTTTAGATCAACCTAACAAATTTGATCTATCACTAAGTCCTTATACACATATTCCTTAAAGGACTTTACAAATAATCATGAACATTTATATTTAAACATCAAATCAAAATATGCACTCTTCCAACATTATTAATGATTGAAAAATCTTTATAAATGATAATAATTATTTGGAAATTATTATAAGCTTGTGAAAAATATTTTGACTGACAACTGAATTATCTAAGATAATTGTGAAGCGTTTAGGCAGAGTTTTATGGAAAATAGGCTGGATAATTATCCGATTAGGCAATCGGGATATCGAAATAGTACAGAATTTAACTCAGACTAAAATAGTTTGACTTGATATTAGGTCTTAAGTGTTTTATTGACTAATAGGATTATGTGTTAATGTGTTTAGGTTATTTTATAACTATGATGATATTATTCTAATTTGGATATCAATATTATTTATATATTAGGTCTTCAGATAAAGCTAAATAGATTGCATAGTAGTAGTCGGCGATAAAGGCAAGTTTCCTAATTTGAACTCGAGTTGTTATTATAAAGTATGCTCGTGGTTAATCATTATCAATTATATCACATCTTTGATTATTGATTCGTGCATGTTGCATATGTTCATCAGGTATGAAAGGTTGTTCACCTTCATTACCATTTGGTCTAGTCAATTTATTCATGTTCATTATTGTCCATTCATTTTTATTGTCTCGGTCATTCAGTTATGAAAATTTGATTCATGCTATTTCACAATTCTTATATTGTTGAAAGTCAGCCAGCTTATTGTTCATTCTTTTCAATCATGATATATCCTTTATATTGAACTTAAAGTTACTGGGCAAACTTGTTGCTCACGCTTGCTATATAATGATAAACATTGCAGATTAGGAAGAATACGTCGGATATAGACACAGTCAAAGACAGTTCCAGCTTTTGGTTTATCTTATAGATAAAACTTGTAATAGTATTGTAGACAAATGTCATTGTATGTTGGATAGAATAATGAATTTAGGTATTAAGTTAAGGTTATCAACTTTAGGGATTATGTGTAAAGTTTAATGTATAAACAATTTATGTTTATATCTTACGCAATAGTTATAGAATTAGTGTACCAAGATTCGTGGTGATTAGTACCAGGATCTGGGGTCTTTACAGCCCGGGGCTATAAATCAGCCCCCGACTCATTTACAAGGGAGATTTTTCAATTTTCCAAGTTTTTAGAGGGAGAAATCAGAGAGCTAGAGAGAAAGAGAGCTATACATATAAATCTTATTATATCAACTTTACACTTCTATACATATAAATCTTATTATATCAACTTTCTACCGGTTGAAATCGAGTTTGGAAAGCTTATAGCCCTCCTTTGTGCCGTTCTCGCACCATATTGTAAGATCTTCTCAGATCTGTGCTTTTTTACTACTTTAGTATATATATAAGGGCTATATATATATATATATATATATATATATATATTGCTTGGTTGTGTATAGATGAAGCTTTTTACCGATTATTTTTATATATAGTTGGTATTTGCAGTGTTTTGACTAGATCTATCTTAGATCTAGCTTGATCTAGAATTTAACCGGTCCAAAAGTTTCATAGTTTGACCTATTGAGCTAGATAGGCTTAGATCTAGGTAGATCTAGTTTATTCACTACAAGAAAAGGGTCTATCAATGATCACAGATCGTCGATCGCAGATTGGTCGCAGATAGCTATTAGCGATCGAAGTCATCGATCGATGATAGTCGTCGATAAAATCGGTCATTTGGGATGCACATCAATGACCACTATTAGCGACCGATATATCTGCGACCGCTAATAGCGACCGAATTTGTCATTTCGGTCTCTAAGCTGAGTCAGCATGGCTCAGGGCCAAAGGTTGACGTGGTCCACATGGTCGTTGATTGCCAAAGAATGATCGACGCGTCGGTCACCGATACCCTCAAATGCTTAGCGATCATTAAAGACATCAAGAATCGCATGCGTCATGATTCAAAAAATCTGAAAAATGAAATTTTTGTTGTTTTGCATAATTCCCAAAAAATTGTACCTGTTTTGTACCTGCTATATCCCAACACACATACACAACAATATAAACATCCATCGTCCACCAAACTAGCTAGCTAGTATATAAACTATATATATAAACCTTTAAAAACCGCTATGAATTGAATAAATAACTACAAATCTAATGTTTAAGTAACATACAGACATCCAAAGAATGAATATACAAGTACAAGCTTATACTATAACTACAAAACCGATCTAAAGCAGTGCACGCCAAGCATCATCGCCTCCTTGATCACCCTGTAATTAACAAAATAATAAAACAAGTTACAAATATAGTAACTATGTTGATACTGATATATATTATGACAATATATACAACAAATTGATTTTATACCTCATCGCCATCCCTATGTTGTCCTGATGCTGCTGTCGCTACTGCTTCAGCTAACTCCTCAGGATCAAGAGCCCCCAGATGCCCGCCCAGTATCTTAAAAAGATTTCGATCTCGACATATAGCTCTCACACAGTCAACCAGAGTATAAATAGTTGGATGACTCGATAACTGTGAAGACTGGGTAGCAGAGTTTCCTGAGCCACTGAAGGATGGGCATCGTCGTTGTCCTTGACCTTTAATGTAGTTCTTCTTCACAACAGACGCCCTCTCCCACAGCTCTTGATCAATAGTCGGACGTGGAGTACCTTCGGATAAATACTCATTCAATAAATGCTTATAAGTATCCTCGTCATCATGTTAACAATTAAATAGTTAAAATAAATTATGTAAGCATTGATAAACAAGATCAAGTTGTTAAAACTTATTACCGTTATCTGGATAGCATCAGGCAGACCATCACGAGTGGCCACGTACACATCCAGCCAATGGATAGGTGTACCTTGAGACTGAGACTCCTATACAAAAAATAGCACAATATTACTAAGTAAAATGTGATATATTTTCTAGAATTCATGATTGTAAACATATTAAAACTTGTAATCACGCACTCACAGCGTTGATATCTGTCAGAATCGTGAAATCTTCGCCACCAGTATGTCCTTTAGCCTTTTTGCCATCGGGTTTTTAGGGATCTGTCTGTTGGAGGAGGCGCTCTTTCGTCTTTTCACCCACTCTCGGCTCTCCATTGGGCACACATCTCAAATTTATATGGATCGGGTGCACCACTGTGGGCTATGCTCGTGCATATAATCTTCTCCCTGGCCTGGATGGTCGATCTCGACATTGTGAAGGGCTTTTTATCTTTCTTTGTTCAAATTGTCTTTGGTGCGACCACATGACTTCGCTGTAATAATATACTCAGATGATCAAGCTTTGTAAGTCCTCCCATCTATACCATTTCTGTAAATAAAATAACAATAATAATATTACTAAACAATTATCCTTCAAATATTATATTATCTTTCATAATTAAAAAAAAAACTCGAAATTCAAATTTCAAACAAAGATCCTTGTAGGCGCGATAGTGTGCTCACCCACGTAATCACGGTGTAGGCCAATTACGTAAACACACATGTGATATGCACTTGACGATCTTATTATCTCTAAAAATCACTATAATATACAACAATTTACATCAGCGATAAGTAGATATATTAAAGCAATTTACATCTAAGTTATAATACTTATGAACATTTTTCAAACTTATACTTATAATACTTAAAAAAAAATTGTCAGAGTCTCCCCTACAATATAAACTAGCCACATGCACGACGGCATGCATATATGGACATTTCTAAGCACCCAAGACACAAACTAAGAGAAATATATGCGGGACATACGTGCTATTCGGAGGAGGGTGAATCTGAATAAGAATCTGATCATCCGGATTAGTAAGGGCCTTGGGCACATGATTAGGCCCCCTACCCATGCCGCGCTTTTTCTGCGCTGCTTCAGAAGCCATCTGTATATTACAAATTTCAAGATGTTATTATGAGTCATATTTGATTACATGTATATATAATAAATAACATAAAGATATAAAAACGTATATATATGAATATAAAATGACAATAAACAAAAGTTGCATTTAAATAGTTTAGTACATAAACATGACAATGATATAAAAAACATGTAATGCTAAACAAACATTTCATTTGTTCAAGTGTCAATGTCTGATTCAAAATCATCTTGTATACGTGTTGCAGATTCATAACCATCATCTGCTTCAGATTCAGTGTCAGATTCAGTCAATAACTCTTCCTCCTCTGTATCAATGTCATCTGACGCAAGTATTGACTCAGGATCTATTTCATGTGGTTCATCTCCACCATCTAACTGGATTACTTCATTGTCATCCTCCACATTTATTATAGTTTGACTATGAAGCATCTACTCTTGGTAAATCTCCTCATCAACTACTTCTACACGACTACGCGCGGGAGTATGAATTATAACTTGCCAATCTATAGGCGGTCTATCCCTTTTCCTAATAGGACTAGGAGTGTAGTATACTTGTACTGTTTGAGTTGGTAAAACAAATGGTTAGTTGGAGTACGCAGACCTATGGAGGTCAATATCAATAATTCCATGTCTGTCAACATGTATCCCTTTTTCTGAATCAAACCAACGGCACTTGAACAAGTGAATATGACCCCCGTATGTGCCCTTGTTTTTCTGTTATAGTCAAAATAGTCTCTTTATTGACCAAGTGTGTCTAGTTACCTTCTCTGTTGCACTAACAATTCCCTAGCACTGCCTATTTTGGCTTAACAGCCCCCCAATAGCTTACCATGCTGACAACCAAGCTTGGCTTGGCCCCATGAGGCTTGGCATATGGACTAGAGCATATGACTAGAGCAAACTAGCCAGTAAGCATATGACTTGAGCATACTAGTAAGCATATAAAGAGCTCGTTAATATTATAAATGTTCGGAACTACCCGACCAATAAAAAAATTTCGCCAGAGTCTCCCCTATAATATGGACTAGCCACTTGCACGACGACGTGTATATAAGGTCATTTCTAGGCACCCAAGACACAAACCAAGAGAAATATACAAATTCCCAATATAATAACACCAAAATAATAACGAAAATGCCATTACTGGCCAACACTAGTACCAAACCTATAGTTATACGTACAAGGGTAACTGGGTAATTAATACTTGTTTACACGTTGACGTGGATCATATTCGTCTTTAATTTATGCTAGAATAATTAAATATCAATTTTCTCTTTAATTGCTGCGAGGTTAAATTTGTATGTATTTATTAAGTTATTTATTGTTGGTTAAAGTTGATTAAGTTATTTCAACTTTTATTGGTTATATTTATAATCCTTTCGTCTCATATAAAATATTTAAATTATAAAATAAATTTATAACTCAAAACACCTCATAGAAAGATTATTTTACTGTCAAAGTACTTAAACATAATAAAGTTATTTA
This sequence comes from Panax quinquefolius, assembly GCA_020205615.1. Classification (NCBI taxonomy): domain Eukaryota; kingdom Viridiplantae; phylum Streptophyta; class Magnoliopsida; order Apiales; family Araliaceae; genus Panax; species Panax quinquefolius. The sequence goes on along the minus strand of CM035174.1, from coordinate 4,953,894 downwards.
TACATTTCTGCTAATAAGAGTGATTAGAAACAAATGAACTCAATATTTACTTTCCTAAACTGCAACAAAATTTCTGATCATGTGGAACAATAAAAGACGAGAGAAGAAACAAAAACTTAAAAAAGCCCCAACCGTGATCTTTGCACAGTCCTGTCCAGTTAAGTCAGCAAAAACATACACAATATCTACATAATCAAATCAAGGATCTTGCACATGTTACTGTCCATATCAAATTAGTAGCAACAAATACATAACCTATTATTGTGCTTCTAAGTGTAATAGCAGCATTTTACATATGAAACACCCAATAAATGGATCAATATTGCATAAACAGACAATAGGGTAAATTTACCGATGGCGGCGGAAAGGTCAGCGGTGGCGGCGGCGATGGCAGCGGTGGTGACGGGCGATGGCAGCGTCCCTCTTCTTCTTCTTCTCTTCTCCCCCTTCTCCCTCTTCTCTCTATTACGCCCTCTCTTTTTTTTCCTTCAATCTGCTGTGTCAAGCGAATGATCAAAATCATTAATATTCATTTTATCGTGACGGCCATCGCCGATCGCGATCGATCGCGATTTTTAATGACATGGACTTATCGGGAATAATCGTGACGCGTCGTGCCGATATTATGGTCGTCGACAAAACCTTGGCGCCAACTTTTCGTGCCAATTTTTATGAGGCAAATTTGTGCTAGCGACCACTCAGCGATCGCATACGGTCGCTGATAATAAATAGCGACTAGATTAAATGATGGTCGCCAATGCCTGTCACTAGTACTATTATCAGCGACCGGATATGCAGCCGCTGATAGGCATTTTTCTTGTAGTGATTTACAAGTTTTGTAAAAAAAAATTCTCCCACAAGACCCTAGATCTATATCTGGAGGAAATGGGAAGCTTAACTACTCACGTGTAAGGATTTAAACAATAAATCACTTCTTTAGCGAAGTTAGAATGTGTATATATATGATATGTGAAAATATACATTGTGCAAACTTTTAAATGATATCAAGTGAGCCTAGGAATCACAGGGTTGAACATTCAATCAATGAATCCAAACTTGGTTTCAGTGATTAACTTCTTTTAAGTTGTATACACCTTGCAATCCATTGTATATGTAATCTTGGGCCTTAAAACGGTATCCAGATTTAAGGCCCCGAAATAGTGAAATCATATATGTGGGTGCTCAAGCTTGCTTAGATGGCTTTTATGCCCACAAGGAGCCCGACCCTTATAGTTAGTAATTTTAATTTTGTCATCGACGATGCTTTACATCTCGATTAAAATCAAACGAAGACGCTTCTAGTTAAAATTGGAAGTATCAAAGGGCCTTGATTCCTATTTGGCGAAGGGTTTGAAGACCATCTTTTCAAAACATCACTTTCATATGTTTTAACTGGAAAATGAATTTTTCTTTAAATCAAACCCTTTGTACATAGGTTTAAAGAGGCACATCACTACTTTCAAGATAAAGCACCCAAGCACCCTTTTCAAAAGCTTCACACACACACACACATACACACATTTCAGGTGTAGGGAATGAAAAAGTCGTGGTAACCGTGTTTCACAAAATTCGGGGGGTGCCTAACACCTTCCCCTCGCTTAAGCAAGCCCTCGAACTCTATGAATCTTGGGTTCCAGACCAATTAAACGGAGTCATATATTGGGCCATATTGCGAAAACCTTTCAAAAATTCGGATGAGTTAGTACATCTTTTTGAACTCATACCAACTGGTGACTGTGTCTAATTCGACCCAATCATTAAAGTACTAATGGGACTTGTTAGTTTCTGGGTGAATGTTTAGTTTCTTGGTTTTCTAAGAAACAAAACTCTGTATCTATTTCAACCACTGAAGCTGAATATATAGTTTCTTCACATTGTTGTGCACATATATTATGGATGAAACAGACTCTTGCAGATTATAACTTAAAAATTGGTTGTGTTTCAATACTATGTGATAATACTAGTGTTATTAACTTAATTAAGTAAAAACATTGTGTTGCATGCTAGATCAAAACATATAGATGTTAGACATCATTTCTTACGTGATCATGTGAATAGTGAAACTATCAAATTTGATCACATTAATGCATAATTAAATATTGCTGACATATTTACTAAGCCTTTAAGTTCTGAAATGTTTTGTAAATTAAGTATGGATTTAGGCATGCTAAATATTTTCTCAGAATTGTTTTTATGTTATTTTATTTATATTCTTTTATTAGCATAAATATATTTTTTTTATTGTTTATTAGTATAAATATACTTTTATTTGTGCAGTTTATAAGTTATTTTACTTATATTCTTTTATTAGTATAAATATTTTGTATTTATATTTTTATTGGTACAAAAAAATTTATTTATATTCTTTTATTAGTGTAAATATAATTTAATTTTTGGTTTATAAGTTATTTTATTAGTATAAATATTTTTTAAGTATTATAAGTATTTATTACTTATATTTAATATTTATCATAAACTATTATTGTATCAAAATTTTTTCTATATTTAACTACTAAGTATTTAAATTTTATTTATCAAATATACGGTCCCCTTCTCCAGCGAACCATAGGGAATGAACCGGCTATAGCGACAGTTTTTTTCGTAACTATAGTATACAAAGCCAAAGACATAGATATGGCAACGATTCGAACCGTCGCTATATCTCAGAAAACTGTCGTTATTTGATACCTTGCATGTAAACTCATTAAACATGAAATCTGACGATCTAATGGTCAAAACGCGAAAAAAAAGGATGTAAATGTTACCTGAGATGTGCAGAACAATTGTACGATGGCAGATTTTGTGAAAAATAGCCCGAAATGAGTAGATCTGAGCAAAAAGATTCGGATTATCTGAAGTGAAAAGTTAAAAATCAAGTTTGAAATGAAATAAAAAGGATATCGCAGGTGTACCTGCGGCTGGCCTAGGTGGGTCCCACCCCTCCAGCTCGATTAAATTCAGATCAAGGCAGTTTCCCTTGGGTCTGAAAAAGTGTAATCGTCAAGAAAAATGCACGCAATTGACCACTGCCGACCAGTTAAGCACCTGAAACCCTGAAATACGATATCAAATTCCTGAAGCATGTAAATCCCAAATCAAACCGTTGGAGTCAACCCCAGCGTAGGCATTAGCATCAATCCCCGATGGAAATCAAATCGTTGGAGTCAACCCCATCGTACGCATCGGCATCAATCCTCAATAGAAATCAAATTGTTGGAGTCAACCCTAGCATAGGCATCGACATCAATCCTTGATGAAAGTCAAACCGTTGGAGTCAACTACAGCGACGGTGTCGGCATCAATCCCTGATGGAAATTAAACAGTTGGAGTCAACCACAACGTAGGCATCGGCATCAATCCCCGACGGAAGTCAAACCTTTGGAGTCAACCTCAGTGTAGGTGTAGGCATCGGCATCGGCATCAATCCCAGATAGAAATTAAACCGTTGGTGTAAGCCCCAGCGTAGGCATCGGGAATGTCTGGTGGTGTCATTCATTAAAAATTATCCCCAGCAGAGACATCGGGAACGTCCAGTGGTATAAATGTTTGAGTATTATCTTCAGCGAAAAGCATCGGGAATGTCCGATGATACAAGTTGTTGATGTCCACCCCAATGAAGGCATCAATAATATCTGGAGTTGAAAACCGTTGGAACTAACTCCAATAAAGACATCTAGCATTCATGACATCATATCATCTTTCATATAGCATTGCATCATTAAATATACCTTGTCATATTTCAAGTGTAGTAATCTTTGTCGTGTCTAATTCATTGCATTACATAAACATGACAAAGAGGGACATGCATCTGTAGACACTCGAAATTGTACTTTCCTTTTACTAACAATGTAGGAGGGTAAAAGCAATTCTTCAACCCCGGAGACAACCCTGAGGGAAGACAGCATCACAACTCTAACCCCAAGAAGGTAAATATATAGTGTTGATAACACAACACAAACAACAATCGTCCAGCTGAGGACAGGCTCACAAAGAACCACCGCAGCAATCCCGAGTGCAAACTACACAAGAAAGATCCACGAACTACCTTCGGAGTCTTTAAGATGTTATTCTTGTCATGGAACCATCTTTCCGGATTCGTAAAAGGTCAAGCCTGATGTCATTGCTTAGCTCTCAGAAAAAGCTTTTTAGAATGGTATGGCACATCACCCAACGATTCCCGGATTAAAAGATACAGACGTTTCAGCAGACGGCGCAACGATCGAAGGAATAAACTTTGAGGAAGCGGAACCCACTGCCACTGGTTCGAGGCTATAAATCATCCCCCGGCTCATTTGCAAGGGAGATTTTTCAATTTTCCAAGTTTCTAGAGAGAGATATCTGAGAGCTAGAAAGAGAAAGAGAGCAATTCTTCATCTCAAACTTTATAAATCTCAGTTTTATACACTTATATACATATAAATCTTGTTATATCAACTTTCTACCTGTTGAAATCGAGTTTCGAAAGCTTATAGCCCTCCTTTGTGCTGTTCTCACACCATATTATAAGATCTTCTCATATTTGTGCTTATTTACTACTTTAGTATATATATAAGGGCTATATATATACTGCTTGGTTGTGCATAGATCTAGCTTTTTACCAATTATTTTTTATATATAGTTGGTAGTTGCAGTTTTTTGACCAGATCTATCTTAGATCTAGCCTGATCTAGCATTTAACGGGTCTAAAAGCTTCATAGCTTGACCTATTGTGCTAGATAGGCTTAGATCTAGGTAGATCTAGTTTGTTTATAAGTTTTGTAAGTATTTTTGCTACCACGCGACCCTAGATCTATATCTAGAGGAAAAGAGAAGTTTAACTACTTTTATGCAAGGATTTAACCAATAAATCACTTGTTTAGCAAAGTTAGAATGTGTATATATATGATATGTGAAATATACATTGTGCAAGCTTTTAAATGATATCATATGAGCCTAGGAATCACAAGGTTAAAGATTCAATCAATGAATCCAAACTCGGTTCCAGTGATGAACTTCTTTACGTTGTATACAACTTATAATCCATTGTATATGTAATCTTGGGCGTTAAAATGGTTTCATGATTTAAGGCCCCGAAATAGTGAAATCATGTATGTGGGTGCTCGGGCTTGCTTAGATGGCTTTCATGCCCACAAGGAGCCTGACCCTTGTAGTTAGTAATTTTAATTTTGTCATCGATGATGCTTGCATCTAGATTAAAATCAAACGAAGCCACTTCTAGTTAAAATTGGAAGTATCAAAGTGCCTTGATTCCTATTTGGCGAAGGGTTTGAAACCCATCTTTTCAAAACATCACTTTCATATGTTTTAACTGGAAAATGAATTTTTCTTTAAATCAAACACTTTGTATGTAGGTCGAAAGAGACACAACACTGCTTTCAAGATAAAGCACTCAAGCATCCTTTTCAAAAGCTTCACACATACACACATACACGCACACGCACACTTCAGGTGTAGGGAATGAAAAAGTCGCAGTAACTGTGTTTCATGGAAGTCAGGGGGTGCCTAACAACTCTCTCTTGCTTAAGTAAACCCCCGAACTCTATGAATCTCGGGTTCCAAACCAATTAAATGGAGTCACATATTTGGCCATATTGCGAAAACCTTTCAAAAATCCGGATAAGTTGGTACATTCTTTTGAACTCATACCAACTGGTAACTCTGTCTAATTCGGCACAATCATTAAAATCAATCTTTTCAAATCGTCGGCATTTATGTCGGTCTTTTCCTAAAAACTCAACCTTTAACCAAATTAATCAACCTGGCAAAATACGAAGAGTAAGAACAACTAGGAATCAAATTCTCCCAGCATCGACAACCATAACATTATATTAATTATTGTAATAATGTTGCAATGAAGTTTTAAATGAATTCTTGTAAAAGTTAATGCTTAACATTATACTATTATTAATTATTTATTTTTTCTCTTGTAACTGCAATTAGTTAAGATGCAAATTAATGAAAGATGGTTGCAAAGAAGCACAAGAGTAGATGATAAATTAGTATTATCTTTCATTGAAAAGGATGTTAATTTGATATTTTTCTAGGATGTTTAAATTTTGATTTTTATGATCATTGATTAATGATGACGTGTTTGACATTTTTCTACCTTTTATGATTAAGATGTTTAATTAATATGTATGGTTTGAACTTTAAATTGTGATTAGTGACAAGAAATTATTCAATTTTTCCTTTATTTTTATAAATCATTTAAATGATTTTTTTTATTAGGTGACTGATAAATGAAATCGGATACCTGAATATTTGAATAATCTGTTTATTAGAATAAAATAAATGGAAATAGATATTACCAGTACTCAGATATTATTTCGAATACCGGATACGAATATCATTTTTAAAATTCGTCGAATACTGGATACGAATACGGATATCGAATTGATTTTTCATATACGGATATTACTGTATTCGGATCCGTATATATGTTTACACCCCTAATGATATGTATTCATTTATCAATAATTCAGTATATAATTTAAGTATCAACTTCATTTATCATATTTAAAAAATATTAATAATTGATTATTTTAAAATAAAGAAAATATAATATATTTTCATATTGTCATTATTTTAATATATATATATATATATATATATATATATATATATATATATATATATATATATATATATATATATATATTGACTTGATTTAGTTGTTTAAAGTTAAGATGATTACCAAATGAAATCCAACAAAAAATAAAAATAATATATTTTCCTTAACATATATGCCATAGCAATGAGCAAAAAATATTAATAACATTTAATTTTAGCAGTGAATTTGTATATACAATATCCCATGATTTTGGATCTGTGTATGGGGGAAAATCATAAGATTCCTCGGGCACCAATGTGTTACATTTAGATATTTAGTTTTATTTAAATATTGTACATGAATTTTATTTATGTATTTAATTTGTAATTTAAAGCGTCCTAGTCTTAAGTAGAGTGGTAGAAAATATAGGATGTGGAGTAAGAAGTGGAGCAGTGTGTTAGTGATTAAGGGGTTGTTTGTTTAGGACTGAACGACTAAATTGGTCAGTCGTTTAGTGTGTTTATTTTGAAAAACATTATTCGAATGGCTAAATCGGTCAACCATTCATACGATTTGGGCTGAATGTGTAAAGCCCCCAGAATAGGTCCACACAACCTATTTCGAGTCGCCAAATACATGATAAAGAATTCAAATACAAACTTTATTTATACAACTGTCGTGCAAAATACGACAACACATACGTTGTGAGTTTTACTACAAATATTGTCTCGTAGATAATAGTCAAACTCAAATAAATTCCTCATTACAATTATTGTCACACTATTTTACAAAATAGTGAGGACTATTATAAGAACCATCTTGGACCAATACTTCACTCCCCGACTAGTCTCAGCTACATTCTCGCCTCCTGAGAAGAACAATGGAACCAAAAGGAAAAGGGTGAGCTCAACTAACCCAGTAAAGAATATTATGACTAAGATAATGTAGAACAAATTATCTTTAGTCCTCAACAGGGAAAAATCTGATAGAATACAATTGACAACAAGGTTTAGATCAACAACTGCAGCGAAAACATCAATCTATTAGAAGAGTCAAGTAGAGAATGATGTCTACTATCTTCTATGATTTAAAAATTCATCATCAATATTTTATCCTTGTAATACCAATCAATAAACATTTCACATCAACGAATTATCCATGCACTACGGGCCAAGGATATTCATTTGTATCACCAGTGGTCATGATTTGTCTGTAACATTATAGGTCATGATTATACCAATACAAAATTCTTGGTTATAATCATACCAATCAACAGTCCATCTATGCACTACGGGACAAAGATGACTTTTACCACAACATAAGCATGAGGATGATGACAATGATATAAGGAATTAATCAAGTGAGATCAAGGATAAATATTAGAGATTTATAATTCAATTTATCCAGAGTTCAAAAATGTCCAAATGGTCAACATGATAGCTAATTGTGGAGTAAAATTCAAAAATGATATTCATGTATCAAAGATAATTTGGTTAGAAAAGAAACTAATTTTGTCATGAATAGTACCCCGTAAATAGTACTCGAATGAATAGTACCCCGAGTGAATGGTACCCGAGTGAATAGTACCCTATGAATAGTATCCCAAGTGAATAGTACCCCGGATGAAATGATACTAGATGAAGCACAAAACTCAAGGATATTCTACTAATTTCAGGGATTATAGAAGCAATATTTACCATAGTAAGTTTAGATTTAGGAATATGAAAAGAAATAATATACGAAACTGCAAATGAATTTTCATCTGTCATGCGGTAATTCGCATAGACATATCGTTTCCACAAATAAAGAATGAGTATGAATGGTTATTCACCATGCATGCGGTAATCCGCGTAGACAGGTTATTCCCGCAGATTAATGAAGAATGAATACGAAAAATAATATCCCTTACAATACGAAAATAATAATACCACTTACTTTAGTAGAAGATTGGATACTACAATAGTGAAGTAGCAGAATACTCTTCTTCTTTCTCTCTATAGTTTCTCTCTCTATAGTTTCTCTTGTGAGTCTTAGTGAATTGGTGAGAATGAAAAAAGAAATAAGCTTCTATTTATAGGAGAATGGACTAAATAGTAACTGATTCACAGACGGTCCAGATTGATTTACTATTAAAACAGACTGTCTATATTGATTTACTATTCAATAAGTCTAGGGGACATTTTTTAGTGACATTTCTAGTGAAATTTTTTTTGGTTTTTTTTTGTAATACCTCCCAAAAAATGTATAGTATTTATTTCAACTGAAAATTTTGTAAAAAATAGTGTTTTATGTGTAATTTGGATACATACAAGAAACGGGGTTGTACAGACTGTACATGCCTTGTTTCTCCCTATTTCTTGTATGTATCTAAATTACACCTAAAACACTATTTTTTAGAAAAAAAAATCCAGTTGGAATAAATACTATATATTTTTTGGGAGGTACTACCAAAAACAACCAAAAATTTTTTTTAACAAAATTTCACTAGAAATGTCACTAAAAAATGTCCCCCTAGAAGGACTCTTTACTATTAAAACCACAACCGACAGTCCAGATTAATTTACTATTCAAACCACAACTGACGGTCCAGATTGATTTACTATTAAAACCACAACCGACGGTCCATATTAATTTACTATTAAAGCCACAACCGACGTTCTAAAAAATTAGTACATCTCCCCATGGAATAATAAGTCAAACTTACAACAAACGCCTAATGACAAACCCCTCTATTTATATCCAAAAATTGAATAAATATTTATCACAAACCACTTTGTAGGGTTTTTGGCACAAAAACGCAGCGGAAATATAAAATAATCAAAGCAATTTCTGAAACCCAAAACAGGATCCATGCGAAACAGAAATTAATTCAGTGGTTTAGATATTATACCGATTATGAAAAAGCGAAAACGATGCAATGATTCTCCAACGCAATCTAACGAGCAATGCGTCTCTATGGTATCCATATTTAACGCCTGCCGAACAACAGATTATGCGATGCATAAGAAGAAAAGAAATTACAGTACTTAGCCACCAAGGATGAGGATTTTCAAAGCTGTTTTCTAGTCTCTTTCTAAGAGCGATTAGGGTTTTAGGTTATGATTAACTTTCCTAATACTGATATATATCATATATATATATATATATATATATATATATCGAGAAATCGTAATTAATCAAAACCCTAATCTCATTAAAATAAAATCCTAATTTATATATATATATATATATATATATATATATATATCTTAATTAAGTCTTACTTAATTAATATACCTATATATAAATTATCCTATTAATTTAAATACTATCAATCATATTGATATACTTAAATCTTTACAATTTAAATTAATTCCCTTTTTTTTAATTACATTCTATGTGTGTGACCCAATAGGTTATTATTACGTTGGCAATAATTTTAAAATTATATTATAAAATTATAAACAGTGAGCGACATCTAGTAATGCATCACTGCTACCCAAGTATAATAAGATCGATGATTCGATGCAACCTTTTCGTGACCAATGTTTCAATGTAATTTAATCCTTTTAACCTTAATATCCTAGATTAAACTCGAGTCATGGAATGTGTCATACTCTTCATAATTTAATTTGAGTGTTTCTTGATCAATGAGTAGACTATATGAAACAAATCACTATTTGAGCATGGTCATGCATTTCATAGTCCTACTCAATCAAGAGGCCTATGGATATCACCCCTAATATATAGGATGGTTAAATTCCATCTAGATCACTCATAGTCCACCCTATTAAAGGTGACATTTGATGATATCAAAGTACATAAATTTCCGTGTAGAAATATAGTGATTTCAGGTCGGAGGACCATTACATCATTGTCACTATGAGAATTGATAATGACACTTCGCATAATGCTCCACATAGAATTCTCATGGTGGGTCTGTCCAGTACATAGTTCTCTAACATGTACCTATGCATTGACTTAATATCTCATATATTTATGACCAATGAGATTTGGTCATCAGTCAATCCACATACTAGTCTTAATGCATCATTGTTATCCCATCAACAATGATACTCGACTAGGGACATTTAAGAACAATGATACTAATTGTAAATATATAATCTCATGTTCAAGTCACATACTTGAAACTATATAATTTGTATCAATATTCTAAGGATTTTTATTATGTTAACATTTATATAACACAGTAAATAAAACCATAATAAAATCATTCATTTATTCAATCAAATATAATATCAAAACGTTCAGCAATTATATCAAATAATTGACCTCTAGGGCATAAACTCTAACACACTTATCTTTAATAAACACATTTTTAATCTTTTAACCATTATTCATCATTAATATTATAACTCACAATATTGACAACCAGATCATTCCCAAGAAAGAGATGGCTTTTCGATAAGGATTTCTCCTTATTGGCGCGTAATTAAATAACCTAATCCATTTCCTCGACAGAACTTTCTAGACATTGTCAATAATGCAAATAATAATATGAATAATTGTGATGTCTCAATTATTGATTTAATAATATAAAATAGTGTGCAGATGATACTATGACAATAATTGAATCAATAATATAAGATACTATGCAGTAACTGATGTTGCAATAATTGAATAAAATTGAGTGACTTCTTACGTAAGCATCAATAATCAAAGATACTATGCAATACCGTGTGCTACTATGCAATAACGCATATTACTGTTCTTTTATCACCGGTATTTCAACAGTTAATGGTAAAAGTTTTGTCGTTATTTTTATAAAAAGGTTATTTCTGTCGCTTTCTATATCTGACAGTCATTCCGTTGTGGGGTCCACCAATGATTGTGTAATTGTACGAATATTTCCCGACAAAAAGAATATTCTCCAACATAACGAATATTTTATGACAACTTGCTTACTTTGTAAAATTTTCACATATCACCCTTAACTTTAATCTTTTATCAATCTAACCATTTACTAAATAGAATAATAATTATAAGAAAATTGAATACTTTCATTTCATAAAATTTGGGGTCTTATAGAATGATTTAGTGTCATTTTTTTGGCTGAATAAAGTTTTTTTAATACAATATTAACTATTATATTAAGTAATATTAAATAAATTTACAAAAAAAATTAAATTTTTTAGAGAGGTAAAATATTAAAAATATGTTATTCAGATGTTTCAGACATGTCAATTATCAAATAACTTTTTTTATTCAGATTCATATTCAGCTCATTCAGATTTAAATTTTATCAAACACCCCCTAAGGGGGTATTTATTTACATCTGAACAGGTCTGAATCTGACCGAATAAGAAATTAAGACCATTTGTTTTATAGTTTTTAAATTCTAAATGCGTCTGAATGTGTTTGAATGATTCATCTAGAAAAATTGTGGCTAAATCAGTAAGTGGTGTTGAATGATATTTTTACCTACTTACCCTCATAGATAATTAAAAATAACATTAAATATCCATCTTTTTTTTACTATTGTAAACAAGTTTTATTATTTATAAGTTATTTTTTGATTTTTTGCACAAATTGGTCAATAACCAATTTAATGTTGTTATAGTCATTTGATTTGGTTTTATGGAACCAATAGAATGTTATTTTTTTGTTTATTCTTAAAATTATATTACTAATAGTATTCTTCATCAAAATTGTTCACAAGTTTATATTTAATTTTTTAGATAACACTGCTTTATTTATATTTACATAATAAATTTGTTCATAATAGTCCAAAAATTAAAATAGTGAAATACTCATATCTAGATGTTTTAAACTGACAATTATCAAATACATCATCTCATTCTATATTTAGAGCTTCTATTTCATTCAACTCATTTAAATTCTCTTATACATTCATAACTTTTCATTCAATTTTATCAAAATTTAGGTAAAAGTACCTAAATTGTTAATTGTTAGGTTTACTATTTACTTGCTAGTTGTTATCTTGTAATCTCTTTTTAAAGAGAAGTGTAGTAAGATTATAATAAATAAATGCGTAAATTTCAAATCGAAAGGTCACATACAAAAATGGTGAGATCTTAATAATTCTGATAGACATGTAATTCATACATTTTACTATCCCTAATTTTGTCCTTTTAATTATATTAGTTTATTAAATTAATATGTTTTATTTTATTTTGTAGGATTTAATATTTGTTGTAATAAATTCAAAATCTTGGTGATCAAGGGATATTTAATGTTTTTATTCATATAAGGAATATCCAAGAAGAATCCTACAAGGAGTAGGAAAGAGGTTGAACAATCTTAGTGTGCAAATCAAATCCAACAAGAGAAGGGAAAGTATATCTAGAAGATCTTTTTGAGAAGTTAACTGGGAACAAAATTGTCCAAGTTCAATTAACCTAAATTAGGGTTCAAAGTTATTTTTCCCTATAAATAGGCTTCTTATTTTAGAGAGAAGGACACCACTTGTTATTTTATTTTTCTTAGTTTTTGACTAGTGTAGAAGGGAGTAAGATATTTAGAGTTTGTCTTTTCTCTTATTCCAATCATGTGTGGTACTACTGTTAGGGAGTATTTGTAACTTTCTCTTATTTATATAATAGAAATTCTCTTTTTAATTATTGTTCTTATTTCATGCGAATTGTAGTACTAATATTATTTGTTTTTTGTTTTTAATTCCATGGATAGCTAAATTTCTAATACCTAGGTTTATGATGAAACTAAGTATTTCATAATAATATTTTTTTCCGTTCCAAGATTAATGCCTAATTATTTTCGCCTTCATATTTTCCTCTGCATAAATTGTATATGATTTTTATATTGATTGTGAGGTTTTGATAAGTTATAGTTAAGCTGTGAAATTTTCATAACTTATGCTTACCCATATTAATTATACGAGTCATTATTTTTAAAGGGAATGGAGAATAATTTAGGAATTGATTTAGGAAATAAGAAATTATTTATTATGTTAATATTTGGTGGATTCTGATTCCTAGGTATCTTTTCTCATTAATAGTTCCCGTTATTAATTAGTAGTTTGAATAATTTAGTTAATAAATTTTCTCCACAATATTTATTTCTAATTTGCCTAAAATAGATAGTAAGGAAATATTAAAATTAATATAGTCTCTGTGGGTTCGACATGTACTTGTCAGTTCTTCAATTTGACATTGTGCACTTGCGGTTACATATTTTTATCACATCAAATTTTTGGCGCCGTTGCCGGGGACTAGACTTAATTTTATATTCCTTAATTTTTATTTATTAGAATTAGTTGTAACTCTAATTTTTTTTATTTTTTTATTTTTTTTCAAGATTATTGAAGCGGATCGAAGGAGCGAAAAGATAAAGATTTTGTTGTTTCACTTTCTTCGGTACTTCGTATCTCCATATATTTTTAAAAAATATATAAAAAAATAGTAGTTTAGTTTTTTTATATATACTTTTTTTTATTTGTCGCATTCATGCATTCACTCACGTAGAGCACATCCTGTTAGGTTTTTTTTTGTTTTTTTATTTTTTGTCAAATATAAACTGTGGTGATTGCTGGAGGATTGAGGTACGTAAAAATTTCACCTTATTTCGTAATTCACATAGTTTTAAGACATTTTATTTGTTTATAGTTATTTTTTTATTTGTGCATTTTCATCTTTAATCTAACAATAAGGGCACAACCTGTAACAAGATAAGGTGGGGATTTCATCACCCTTCCTTGTCCACAAACAGCCCAATTTGCATTTTGCATAATCATGACCTAATAAAATCAAGTAGACATTGGCCCCTAGGACTCTCGAGCTCAATTAGGATAAAAAACTCCAAGAGGAGTCTGAATTTTAAATTAATCAAACTATTGGTGTCTAGGCAAGTGGTTCAAAAGGTATACGCCTACAGATTGTGTGGTTATTCAATTAGTCACCGCTTCTACGGAGAGACTCCTTTACTTTCTTACACTTACCTGGCTAGTGGTGTGATTAATTTCGAATTTGGTGGACCTTGCGATGTAACTTGGAACAGTTAGGAGCTGTCTAGATTTTATTTAGGTTGACCTTAGAAGTAAATTTATTTATTTTGTTTTTTGTTTTTTGTTTTTTTTTTGTGCTTATCTGCTTATTTGTTAAGTAGTGAATGCAAAAAGTGTGGATTAGGGACGAAACATCCCGATTAGTGAGAAAACTTGATTTTTCGGATTTCACTTTAAATGATCTTACTTTAAAAAAAATGGAGGGCGCACAAACTGTTTCTTCAAAGGATTAATGTTATCCTTCCCGCTCTGCCCAACCTTCATGTATCAGTCTACCACCGGTAACTGATAACAATTTTGAACTTAAGCCGCATTTTATAAATATGTTACCTAGGCTCACAGGGATAGAAGATGCATATTTATTTATTCAGGAATTTGAGAAAGTTTGTGCCCTAATAAAAATTCAACAATTGTCAGATGACTCAATTAGGCTAAGATTTATAACATTTGTTTAAAAAATAATGCTAAAAAATGGTTATATAGCCTACCAAATAATTTCATATCAACATGGGAGGGATTTGTTGTTACATTTCTAAAAAAATATTTTCCAAATCATAAAACTGCTAAAATTATGATTGCAATTCATCAATTTTGCCAACTTGAAAAAGAGTCCTTTTGGAAATATTTTGATAGATTTAAAAATTTGTTATCTCAAAGGCTTCACACCACTTTAAATTGAGAAATGGAGATTGTGTCAAATAGCTTACGAAGGTTTAGACTATCCCACTAAAACAATGTTAGAGTCAATGTGTCAAGGGGATTTTTTGAATAATGATGAGGAAAAAGCTTGGGAGTTTTTAGAAGACTTAGCAGAAAAAATTAAACCATGCAATGGAAAACCACTCGAGAGACCGATAAACCTAGTTCATCTAGGGGTGTTCATATAATTGACAATTCAATTGCTACCGAAGCTAAGTTGGCTGGTGTACTTAAAAGACTTGAAGCTTTAGAAACTAGGGGACATTCACACGTGAATCAAGTCTCAACACCAACACCTTTGTGTCTAAGTAATTCACCAAGCCATGTGATTGAGGAATGTTCTAGAGTCATGCCTAAACCTGAAGAATATGAACAAGTCAATGCAATGTTTCAAAGACCGAGGAATGACCCATTTGCACCCACTTATAATCTAGGTTGGAGAAATCATCCTAATTTTGCATGAAACCAAGGACCTTACCCAAATAATTCTTCAAATCAGGTCAATCAGTCTCTAAATCAATCTTTTCAACCTTACCAAAAGTCAAATCATGGTCCGTACCTAAATTCAAGTTCAACAACCCAATATCGACCAGGTTTTTCTAATGAAAGTGAGAAGAGACTTAACACTTTAGAGAAGAGCATAGAAACT
This sequence comes from Panax quinquefolius, assembly GCA_020205615.1. Lineage (NCBI taxonomy): Eukaryota > Viridiplantae > Streptophyta > Magnoliopsida > Apiales > Araliaceae > Panax > Panax quinquefolius. The sequence continues at coordinate 4,938,015 of CM035174.1, read as the reverse complement.
TTAATGAAATCTCATAATAATTTCATGCAAAACACTAACCAAGTTGTTTCCCGCCTAGAGATCCAAATGAGTCAATAGGCCACTACAGTTAGTGAAAGAGAGAAGGGTAAACTTCCTAGTCAACCTGAGACTAATCCAAAATTTTAAGTCCCTACTCAAAAACCTTATCATGTTAATTCACTTGAAAACAACCAAGTCAATCATGTGAATTTTGTAATCTCTTTAAGGTCTGGAAATTATTTTAACAATCATGTTGGCACTGATAATGAAGAAGAGAAAAAATTAAATGTTGAATCTAACGATCCATCTTCAAAGTCAGCCCAGCCAGAAAAGCCCACAAACTCTGAGTCAGTAGGTCATCCACTAAGCATATGTCAAAACATGATCAAACCACACCTTATGAGTCAACTGAAAAAGTCTTCAAACCAAAAGCCACATTCCCTCGAAAACTTATTTTAAACAAGCAGTCATCCCAATTGGACAAAATTCTAGAAGTGCTCAAACAAGTGAAAATTAATATTCCCCTTCTAGATGTCATTCAACAAGTTCCCTCATATGCTAAATGTCTAAAAGATTTGTGCACACACAAAAGAACCACTCATGTTCCTAATAAAGCTTTTCTAACAACCCATGTTAGTTCTATCTTGTCATGCCAAGTCTCTGTGAAGTATAAGGACCTCGGTTGTCCTACTATTTCATGCATCATAGGTGACACCTTAATTGAAAAAGCTTTACTTGATTTAGGAGCTAGTGTGAACCTTTTATCATTTTCTGTGTACCAAACATTGGGCTTAGGGGAGTTAAAAAAGACAAGTGTCACACTTCAACTAGTTGATCGTTCTATTAACGTGCCAAAGGGAATATCTAAGGATGTACTCATTAAGATTGGTGATTTTGTCTTCCCTGTTGACTTTGTTGTCCTTGAAACCCAGCCTGTTGTCAATCCCAAAGGTCAAACTCCTGTAATTTTAGGTAAACCATTTCTAGCAACTTCTAATGCGTTAATCAATTGTAGAAATAGAATAATGAAATTGACATTTGGAAACATGACAATTGACTTAAATGTGTTTAATGTGAGAGAGCAACCTAGTGATTTGTTTGACCAGTCCGTTGAAGTGAACATGATTAAGAAAATGTTGGGAACTGAACTTACGGAGGAAGATGAAATTATTAACTTTTGTTTAAATCATTTTGGTCAAAATTGGGATGAAACTGAATACTTGAATGAGGTCAATGAAATGTTGGACTCCACAACCCAAAAATCTTACTCTAGATTGGAACCTATAGTTGAATCAAGTTTGACACATTTTGAGCATTTTTAAGAGAATCAAATTGACCTTAAATCCTCTTATGATCATTTTAAGTCTACTTTGGGTCCATCCAAAGAGCCTTCCAGAAACACTAAATGTGATTTAACAAATGAACCAAAGGTTGTGGACAATGATAATCTTCCATGTTTAGATAATGAGATTATATCTCCCATATCAGATAATGCATGTGTTAATCTAGTGGTGCCTAAACATCTTGGTATAACAGTTATTCAAAATGATGAAAATGTTTTAATGCCCCTTGGTAACGAATATGGATGGCAAGTTTGGATAGATTTTATGAAGTTAGAATTTTTTTAAAAGGAACTATCATTTTTCGTTATCATTCCCTGACTCAATTTTAAAAGAATCAGTCGGGTATGCTCACAATTGTTCTGTTGTTGCAAATTCTAACTATTTCCAATTACCTAGACCTCCTGAAAATCATACGAAATCCACTCTAGATTGTTTATAGGTATCACTGATCATTTTCAGTCGCATAGTTTTTAGGATGCATAAAATTTATAGATATATACATTTGTTTTCTTTCTCACCACATTTTCTTGCAGAACAAATGCCCCGTATACAAGGTACAATTTTTTCACATCTTTGTTCTCTTTTCTTCATTTGCATACATTAAGGACAATGCATGATTTAGGTATGGGGGGGAGTTTTGTTTGTATTATTGTATTAGATTTTTTTATTTTTATTTTTTATTTTTTAGGAAAAACACAAAAAAAAACAATAAACAAAAAATTTTGAAAAAATAAAAATAAAAATTTTGTTTGACTTTGTATGGATTGAATTAATTCTAATAAGTGTTTGTGGAGCAAAACTCATGAGTAAGATTGAAAGATTTAGAACTCTTAAATTTTTGATAAGATATAAAATCTTAGTTCGAAACACCATCTGGATTAAAATCGATTTCACAAGCATTTTTGTACTTCACGTTCGCACTAATTCTTAGTTGTGGAGTATAAACCATGATTCGAGTAATTTCAAAATGAAAAAAAAAAGAATGAAAAAAAATTGAAAAAAGAAAAAGTTGATAAAAGGAATAAATAACTGCTTCAATGTCCATTAAACGAATAACTGGGTATCCAAGCCTCATGAAGCATCAATATTCATGCTGAAAAGTGTGATGGATAAAAATATGTTGATTAGTCTTGTTTTGTGGCCTTTGTTACTCGAGTAAGTAAGCCCTTAGGGGTGTCTCTACACCTAGTGCCCTAAAGCCATCTGGTTTGAGAGTCATTGGTCCAACGCTCGCTCTACATGGGTAACTTTGAAAAGCCTAAGAAAATGAAATATTGCACAAGTCAAGAATCAAAATTGAAAAAAATGAGCTTGCTTGATTTTCATGGTAAAAATTCCTACTAAGAGTTACATCATATACACAATGCATGCATCACATGAAATTGATTTAATGAAGGATGGTGTCTTAAATGAAGATTGAATATTTTTGATAAGGTAAAAGTGTGATTTTGAATTTAATCTTGCCTATGTATAATGCCCATAGTTATTTAGAAGTTTTCTTTCAATTCCATAATTTGTTGAATCCAAAATTATTTTTGAATTTTGTGGATATATTCACTACAAACCCTCACGAGACACAACTCGTCCACTTAGGGTAACCTTGGGGTTTAAAGGCTTGTTGCACATGCTAAGTGCAATCGTGTTTCCTACGAAAATGAGGTGGTGTAATTTTTGTTTTATTTTTATTTATTTTACTCGAGGACGAGCAAAAACTAGGTATGGAGGTATTTGATAGACACGTAATTCATACATTTTACTATCCCTAATTTTATCCTTTTAATTATATTAGTTTATTAAATTAATATATTTTATTTTATTTTGTAGGATTTAATATTTGTTGCAATAAAGTCAAAATCTTGGTGATCAAGGGAATATCCAAGAAGAATCCTATAAGGAGTAGGAAAGAGGTTGAACAATCTTGGTGTGCAAGTCAAATCCAACAAGAGAAGAGAAAGTATAGGGAGAAGGTTCAAAAATGCCCCTGACGTTTACTGTGATGTCTATCGAGCACCCTAGACTTTTTTTTGTCCAAAAGTACCCTTAACGTTATACTTTTTGGGTCACCCGTGCCCCTGCCGTTAACAGAAGACAAACGGGGTTTAAATTGGCTGACGTGGTAGACACATGAAGACTTAAAGGGAGAAGGTTCAAAAATGCATCTGACACACGTAAATATGTCATTTAATCAAAACAAAAAATACTAAAATTCAAAATAAAAAAAAAATATAAACATATTTACATCATTTAATCAAAATACTAAAATTCAAATTATTTTGTTAACTAATCAAAACAACTAATTAAATAAACACAAGTTGTATAACATATTTACATCATTTAATCAATATACTAAAATTCAAAACATAACATATTTACATCAAATACTAATTAAAAAAATACTAAAATACTTAAAAATCAAATTAAAAAATAATAAAATACTAAAATTCAAATTATTTTTTAATTAATTAAAAAACAATTAACGCTAATATTTTTAATATTTTTAAATAACGTTATTGAAATTAACGTTGAATATTACAAAATTAACGTTAATATTTTTAGTATTTTGAAAATTCAACTAATATTTTAGTATATTGATGATTAACATTAATATTTTAAAATTCAAAATTCAACTAATTAAAATTTTCAAAATAATTAATGTTAATTCAACTAAAATCATCAAAAAATAATTAGCGTTAATATTTTTTTACTAAATAACATTAATTATTTTGAATTAGTTGAATTTTTGAATATTTTAAAATTCAACTAATTACATCATCAAAAAATATTAACGCTTTATATTAAAAAATATTAACGTCTTTTAATATCAAAAATATTAATAAAATATTAACATTTTTAATATCAAAAATTTTAACATTTTTAATATTTTAATATCAAAAAATTAACGTTTTTAAAATCTTTTAATATTTTTATATCAAAAATATTAACGCTTTAATATTAACCTCATATCAAAAAATTAATATTTTTAAAATATTAACATTTTTAATATCAAAAATATTAATAAAATATTAAAAATATTAACATTTTTAATATAAAAATATTAACATTTTTAATATTAGTTGATATGTTAAAAAACGTTAATATTTTGAGAACGTTAAAATTAGTATTCCAACACTAGATATGCCGTTATTTTGATACTAATTGATAACGTATTTTGATAACGTTAAAAATCAATTATATATTAACGTTAAAAATTGATAACGTTATTTAGTAATATTCAAAATTAGTATGTTTTTTAATTAGTATTTGATGTAAATATGTTATGTTTTGAATTTTAGTATTTTGATTAAATAATATAAATATGTTATACATGTGACGCCCCCAAAATAGGTATACACCACCTATTCTGAGTCGTCAAATACATGTTACAGAATACAAATACAACCTTAAATATACAACATGAGCTGTGAGTTTTAATACAAATATTGTCTTCTAGACAGTATTCAAACTCAAAATAAGTCAATATATTTATTATCACACTATTTCATAGAATAGTGAGGACTACTAATGTTATCATCTGGACCGTCACTCCGTTCCCCGACTAGTCCCTGCTACGTTCTTATTTCCTGAAGAGAACAATGAAAGCAAAAGGGTGAGCTCAACTAGCCCAGTAAGAAATATTATGACTAAGATAATGCAGAATAAATTATCATTAGCCTTCAACAGTGTTAAACTGATAAAATATAACAAACATCAAGTTTAACTGCAGCGGAACAAGCAATCCATTAAGTAGAGAATAAAATCTACTATCTTCTATGATTTAAAAGGGTTTTCATTACATTTATCGCTGAGACTCAGCTTAATAAATAATTCACATCATCCCTGCACTACTACCAAGGATATTCATTAAGATTATCACGACCACAAATTATCCATGCACTACGGGCGAGGATATTCGTGTATTCATCAATGGTCATGATCATGCTAACAATCGTCCATCAATGCACTACTACTAATGAGGATTTTTACCACATCATTTGTAACATTACTGTCCATGATTATACCGAATAATCCTCGTCATAATCATACCAAGTTCATCTACGCACTGAGTGCCACAAATGACTTTCAACATATTATAAACATGAGGATGATGACAATTCAATAAAACAAGTTTAAGAATAAATTTTAAAGATTTATAAGTTAATTTATCCCGAACTCAATAACGACCAAATTGTCAACATGATCATCGCTTTGGAGTAAAATTCAAGAATGCTCGTAAGAATATTTCCATGAAAAGATACTAGATGAAGCGAAATATCAAGGATATTCTACTAATTTCATGGAGTATAAAAGCCAAAACTTTAACCAACCGAGTATAATAGAATATATGAAATCTGCAAATGGATTTTTGCCACCACGCAAGAATCCACGTGAGATGCATTATTCCAATGAATAATAAAGAATGGAATAACGAGAATTAATTCACCAGCGCAGTAATCCGCACGCATGTGTTATTCCAATGAATAATAAAGAATGGAACCAGTCACGCCGTAATCCACACGCATGTGATATTCCAACCTAATAATAACGAATGGAACCAGTCACGCGTAATCCGCATGCAGATAGGATGTTCTAACGGAATAATAAAGAATGGAACAAGTCACGCCAGTAATCCGCATGAGATAGGATGTTCCAACAGAATAATAAAGAATGGAATAACAACAGAATTCAATAGGCATGCGATAAACCGCACAGACAGGTTATTCCGATAGAATAATAAAGAATGGAATAACAGAAGAATTTCAGCATGTATGCGGTACTTCGCATAAACAGGTTATTCCAACATAATAACAAAGAATGGAACAACAACCCTTACGAGTATTGAAAAAAATTAACTCTCTTCATGAATACGAAAGAATAATACCCCTTACCTTAAAAAGAAGAGTATTCCGACTGGTAGGGCGAGGATATTCTTGAAGAAAACTTGTACTATTTTCTACGCTCAAAGCTTTCTTAAACTCTAAAGAAATATGCTCAAGATTATAGAAGAAGAATTCTCTGAATTTCTGGTGTGATTTTCAATTCTAACTAAGCATCCTATTTATAGAAGAATGGAAAGGATACTATGCTACACTATGCAATAAAATATAATATATTCTATTTATAATCAAATAAAACAAAACTTTATAAAAAGTATTACATTTTATATAAAAAGTTTTTACTATCTGAACACTACGCAGAGCCTTCGTGAAAACACTACGCATAATAAAATATAATATATTCTATTTAAGATCTAATAAAACAAATAACTTTATAAAAGTATTCTGTTTTATATAAAAAGATTTTACTATGCAAACACTATGCAGGCACTATACAAACACTATGAATAATAAAATATAATATATTCTATTTAAGATCTAATAAAACAAATAACTTTATAAAAGTATTTTGTTTTATATAAAAAGTTTTCTGTTTTATTACATTTATAAAAATAATAAAACAAACTTTATCATCATTATTATAAGTCACAATATTAATCGACCAGGTCGTTCCCAGGAAAGAGAGGGCTTTCCAATAAAGATTTCTCCCTATTGGTGCACAATTAGGTGACCAAACCTCTCCTTGACAGAACTTCTAGACATCATTAATATTGCAAATAATAATATTAATAACTTTGTCATCTCAATTATTGATTTAATAATATATAAAATATTGACAATAATTGAATCAAATAACGTGAGATCTTATGCAAAGCAATTATTGTAGCAATAATTGAACAAAACCGAGTGACTTCTCACGTAAGCATTAATAATCAATACCGTATGCTACTTATGCAACCACGCCAGATTCTCGTACTTTTTTAACACCGGTGTTTCAACAGTTAACGGTAAAACTTTCGCCGTTATTTTCATAAAGTATTTTTGTCATTTTCTCAATCCGACAATAATTCCGTTGTGGGGTCCACCAATGATTGTGTCATTGTACGAATATTCCCTGTTAAAACGAATATTCCCCGACCAATCGAATATTATATAACAACATGCGTACTTTGAAAAATTTATAAATATTACCCACAACTATAACATTATATCAAATTCATTCCACAATATTCAAAAATGATATTTATTGAAAATTCATCTTTATTCATAAAAGTTGGGGTCTTACAATACAACTTATTTTATTTAATTAGTTGTTTTGATTAGTTAACAAAATAATTTAAATTTTAGTATTTTGATTAAATGATGTAAATATGTTATGCTTTTTTTATTTTTATTTTGAATTTTAGTATTTTTTTGTTTTGATAAAATGACATATTTATATGTGTCAGGGCATTTTTGAACCTTCTCCCTTTAAGCCTCCATGTGTCTGCCACGTCAGCCAATTTTAACCCCGTTTATCTTTTGTTAACGGCAGGGGCATGGGTGACCCAAAAAGTTTAACGTTAAGGGTACTTTTGGACAAAAAAAAAGTATAGAGTGCTCGATAGACATCACGGTAAACGTCAGGGGCATTTTTGAACCTTCTACCCGCTTTAAATGGGAGAAGGTTCAAAAATGCCCTTAACTTTTACCGCGATGTCTACCGAACACCCTATACTTTGTTTTTGTCCAAAAGTACCCTTAACGTTACACTTTAAGGTCACCCGTACTCTTACTTTTAACGAAAAAACGAGGTTAAAAGCGGGCGACGTTAGGTGTACGTATGAAGCTTAAATAAAACATATTCTAAATAAACCAATATATATCATTTAATCAAAAAAAAACTAAAATTCAAAATAAAAAAAGCATAACATATTTACATCATTTAATCAAAATACTAAAATTCAAATTATTTTGTTAACTAATCAAAACAACTAATTAAATAAAATAAGTTGTATAACATATTTACATCATTTAATCAAAATACTAAAATTCAAAACATAACATATTTATATCAAATACTAATTAAAAAACTACTAAAATTCTAATTAAAAAATTACTAAAATATTAGAAAAATCAAATTTAAAAAAATACTAAAATACTAAAATTCAAATTATGTTGTTAATTAATCAAAACAAAAAATTTTAAATTACATCATTAACATACTAAAATCATAACATTAATTATTTTGTAATATTTTGAATATTAAAATCATAACATTAATATTTTGTACGGCATTTTTTTGTTAACGTTAAATTAACGTTAATATTCAAAATATTACTAAAATTGAATATTTTGAATATTAAAAAATTGATAACGTTATTTAGTAATATTCAAAATATTACAAAATATTAATGTTATGATTTTAGTATTTTAATGATGTAATTTGAATATTTGTTTTTTGATTAATTAACAACATAATTTGAATTTTAGTATTTTTTTAATTTTATTTTTTCTAATATTTTAGTATTTTTTTAATTAGTAGTTTAGTATTTTTTTAATTAGTATTTGATGTAAATATGTTATGTTTTTGAATTTTAATGTTTTGATTAAATGATGTAAATATGTTATATAACTTATTTTATTTAATTAGTTGTTTTGATTAGTCAACAAAATAATTTGAATTTTAGTATTTTGATTAAATAATGTAAATATGTTATGCTTTTTTTATTTTAAATTTTAGTATTTTTTTTTGTTTTGATTAAATGATATATATTGTTTTATTTAGAATATGTTTTATATTTAAGCCTCCATGTTCCTGCCACGTCAACCAATTTTAACCCCGTTTGTCTTCTGTTAACGGTAGGGGCACGGATGACCCAAACAGTATAACGTTAAGGGTACTTTTGAACAAAAAAAAGTATAGGGTGTTCGATAGACATCACGGTAAAAATCAGGGGCATTTTTGAACTTTCTCCCATGATTAAATTGAAGGGAGATAAATGTACTTTAACCCTAAATTTCCCAATCCCCTATTATACTAAGGTTGTGTTTGATAAACCTGGGAGTTAAGATCTGAATGATTATGATATCTTAATAAATTAGATCATCTGAATGGTTATGAGGTCTGAATCTAAAAAGTTGTTTGATAATTTAAAAGTAAGTTGTCTCTTAATGACACTATTTTACTATTTTAAAGGGTAAAATTTTATTTAATAATTTTAAATATTCAATTTAATAAAAATGAGTGCATAATATTGTTGAATATATTTATATAAAAAAAAATTATCAAAAAAAATTTCATTAAGATGTACCTCTTAATTATTAAGATTTTATTTTTTGTCTTACCGATTAAGAGGCATTCAGAGGTAACAAAAAAATAAACAAACAACATTATGTCTCTTGGCGAATAAGAGGCATACAATCAGACGTAAAGAAAGAGCACCTAAAGCCACAGTTTCTATCCATTCAACTTCCCTCTTTCAGAATTTTCAAATTTTCAAAAGCCCCGAAATCTTATCTATATCAATAATCAAACTTCTCTTTCTGAACCCTACAGAAAAAATGGAAATTGTCTCAGGTTTGATCACTTCTTGTTCAAAAGATCATCAGAAAATCTATCAACAATGGTTCAATTTTTCCGATTCAGGTATGTTGCTCATTCTCCCTAATCAAGTTACACTCAATTTGTTTCTCTATCTGGATCTTTATAAATTATAAACAAGTTTTCCTCCGTCTAGATGGTGATGGCCGTCTTACTGGAAATGATGCCACGCAGTTCTTCTCTATGTCGAATTTGTCTCGGGCTGAACTCAAACAGGTAAATAATTTTCTGTTTAGAAGTTAATTTTTGATTTTTCTTTTTTAGTTTAATTTAGTTTGGATGATCGATTAATGTTTTATATGGATTTTGCTAGTTTTGTTGTGAATATGAAGTTACAGTTTTACTTGAGAATCCATTGATAATTTTTTGGTTTTGATTGTGCCATGTGTATGTTTAATTATTCCAAGTTTCTTAGAGATTATATGTATTATATATTGATTTTGTTTTTTTTGGATTTATTTTGTTTGGGTATTTGTTCATATCTTGGGGGTATTTTAATGAGGTGTGATAAATGTGAATTGGTTTTTAAAGAATGGTATGAAATTCTCAGTAAGGTTGCAATTTATTTTATTGAATTTTTAACCGGTAATCTTTATGGATTATAAACTCTGCATCATTCAGTTTTTGCAATTTGTGAAATATAGCAGGTGCGTTGTTGTTTAATTAACTCATATGAGAAGTATACTTTTCTATAAACTTTAATTTACATTTCAATGACATTCTTGTGTTATCTGCAACTATGAGTAGTTTCATTTTTTAGACATTTAACATACAAATGTTATGTGCTAGAAACTCGGAGTACTGGCTCTTTGGATGGTTTTGTGGGTTTTATTTTGTTCGGGATTGCACCTTTTTGTGTGTAAATTTCTCTATTTTTTTAAGTGAATGCTTTTTGTTTTGTCGAAGGTTTGGTGATAGACTCCACGGCACGCTTGCGTGAGGTGGTCGTCGCCCCGATCGTTTCTAGCACAGTTGTTGGGTGAATTGCTTGCAACACCTTAACCCTCGCCTATATGTAGATTTGCAATCTTGGTACAATTGCTCATGTCGAATTTTACTGCGTTGAATGGACACCAACGACACCTTGACCCCTCGCTTATATTGAAGCGGTAATCTTGGTACAATCGACGATTGATGCGGTAGAAGACGCCACACACAACTATGAATTGTTGTATGATAAGTCAAATTGAATCTCAAAGAAATAACTAAGAAAAATACTTAGGAATTCTTCAAAGAACCAAAAGTAGAGAATAACCTCACAAATATATTGAATAATAAATAATGATAATGTGTCATATTACATCAACTCAGCACCTCTATTTATACTACTCAAAACAATCCAAATCCTAATAGAAATTTATAAACTATAACCCTAATTCTATAAGAAAATAGAAGTCAATTTGGAAAAGAATTCTAATTAAAAAGAAATCCTAATTACAATAGAATTTAAAATTAAGAATCCAAATAAAATCCTTCACCGCGGGATTTCCATAATACTCCTTTGTAAGTAAATATGTCGACTTTGTTAAGAAGATTAAAATTGGGCTTGTATTAAATCGACCCAAATTAATGTCTTATGTTCTTTTGCCTCCTCTTTGGATTTTCTTACGTTAGCTTCAAATTTCAAATATCTTGGATCAATCCATCGAGACTTTGTTTGAACCTCTTTGTTTCTAGCCTTGCTTGATCCCCACGCCCTTTAGTCTTGTTTGAATCCACGCACGTCACGTCCTCATCATTCCTCTCCTCTTGAAAAGGATTTGTCCTCAAATCGTCACCTACATCAAACGGACTTAGATCAAGAACGCGTAAAATGTAGCACTAACATTATACTCACCGCAAATCCAATTTATAGGCATCATCATTGATACGCCGAGAACTTGAAATGGACCATCTCCCTCAAGCAATTTCAACGTCTTTGAACGGGAATCTTTCTTTCCGCATACGTAACCACACCCAATCTCCGGCTCAAAGATCACTTGATGTCGCCCCTTGTTCAAGCGTGCTTAATGTATTGTTCCGCTTCTCCGCTCAATGTTTAGCTTTGGCTCTTTCATGAATCGCTTAACAAGATCAACCTTTTTCGCTCCATCCATGTTAGTATATTCGTAAATGTAAATTGTGATAAATCCAACTGTGTCAAAGGATTAAAACCATATACAATTTCAAATGAAGAAAAATTAGTAGCAGAATGAATGTAATCGGTTATATGCAAACTCAACATGTGGTAAACATTCTTCCCATCGCTTGATATTCTTTTAATGATAAAAGTAATAATGCCGAATAAAGTCCTATTTACTACTTCAAACTTGGCCGATCAACCGGTTTGTGGATGACAAGTAGAAAATAACAATTTAGTACCCAATTTACCCCACAAGGTCTTCCAAAATAACTTAAGAACTTTCAGATTCTATCGAAACAATAGTTTTAGGCATACCATGCAAACGCACAATCTCCACTAAAGAACAAATCAAAGAATACGATCGATCATCGGTTTTATGACATGGAATAAAATGTGCCATTTTGAAAATCTATCCACGACCACAAATATCGAATCATAACCATGCTTGACTCTAGGTAAACCCAACACAAAGTCCATAGAAAGATCAATCCAAGGTTCATTAGAATAGTAATGGCGATATACAATCCATGGGTCGAACACGAGATTTAGCTTGGCACAAGTAATACATCTATCACATATTCTTTCTACATCCCTTTTCATACGAGGCCAATAAAATGTTCTTTAAAAACAAAGAAAAGTTTTATCAACACTAAAATGTCCCATTAAACCGCCCCACGTGATTCCCTAACCAACAACTCACGCAAAAAGAACACGCAGAATACATAGTTTATTTTCTCGAAACAAGAATCCATCAACTCTAAAGTATTTACCCACAACATTCTTTTCACAAGTTTTAAACTCTTCACCAAAATCAAGGTCATTATCATATAACTCTTTAATTCGCTCAAACCCAAGCAATTTCAGATCAAGAGTATTTAACAAAACATACCATGAGAGAAAAAGCATCGCAACGACGCTCTCCTTACCTTGCTTATATCGAATAACATATGGAAATGTCTCGATAAATTCCATCCATCGTGCGTATGCCTTTGTTCAACTCAGGTTGACCCTTCAAATATTTCAATGATTCACGATCGCAAGGATCACAAACTCCTTAGGCCACAAGTAATGTCATGCCATGTCTCCAAGGCTCTAACCAAAGCGTACATCTCTTCATTATATGTAGGATAGTTCAAAGTCGCCCCACTCAACTTTTCGCTAAAATACGCCACTGGGTTTTCCTTCTCAGATCAACACAGCCCAATCCCTAAACCCAAGCATCACACTCAATCTCAAAAGTTTTAGCAAAGTTAGGCAAAATAAGTAAAGGAGCATTTGTCAATTTATCCTTAATCAAATTAAATGCTTTTTCCCTGCTCATCACCCCACTTGAAGCCCACACTTTTCTCATGACCTCTACCAATGGTGTCGTAATTTCACTAAAATTCAACAAAGCGCTCGGTAGAAACTTGCGAGTCCATGAAAGCTTCAGATTGACTCACATTGGTTGGACTCGGACTCCTACCAATCCCGCATCGCACGTATTTTCTCCTCATCAACTTGGACTCCCAGCGAACTCACAACAAAGCCAAGAAAAACAATTCTATCCGAACAAAACGTGCATTTCTCCACATGTTAGCAAATAACTTTTCTTTCCTAAGTACATCTAAAATGATTTTAAATGCAATGCATGATCTTCAAGTTTTTGCTATAAATCAAGATATCATCAAAATAAACTACGACAAATTTTCCAAAATGAATGGACGAAAACATGGTTCATTAATCTCATGAAAGTGCTTTCGGTGCATTAGTTAAACCAAAAGGTAATACTAACCATTCATAAAGACCAGATTTAGTTTTAAACGTTGCTTTCCATTCATCACCCTCTCAGCATTCTAATTTGATGATAACCACTTTTTAAATCAATTTTTGAAAATATGCAAGACCCATGTAATTCATCTAATACGTCATCTAAAAGAGGAATGGGATGTCGATATTTTACCGTAATGTTATTTACCGCTCGACAATCGATGCACATCCTCCATTTTCCATCCTTTTTCTAAGACTAGATCACCGAATCGCATACGGGCTCATACTTTCTCTCACGAATCCTTTCTCCATCACCGTCAACTTGTCTTTCAGAATCCTTCGCTTCCTGGATTACTCCGATAAGTTTGGACGGTTTGGAATCGCCGCACCGAACAAAATCAATTTGATGCTCAATTCCCGAATAGTGGTAGTCCACGAGAAGCTCCTCGAAATACATCTTTGAATTCCCAGTAAGAGAGATGAAACAACACTAGGTAAAGAATCATTAATAAGTTAGTAGTCAAAAGCGCCTCTTTATACCGAAGTAAAATCATAGTCATTTAGAAATCAAAGCTCTTCTCACATCACTCTTTTTTGCCAAGATATTTGTTTTTTCTCTTCTTTCTTTTCTCTCTCTCTTTTTTTTTTTTTTCTTCTTGATTTTTCTTTTCTTCACTCTCTTTCTTTGTACATAATTTTTCCGCAAAATGAATTTGATCTTCATGTACTTGTTGTGGTGACAAAGGACGAAAGAGATCTTCTTCTTGTCGTGAACGAATGAATATACGCTGGTAAACCCGCATGTTGAACCCTCCTATCAAACCGCCACGGTTCACCCAACAATATATGTCCCGCTCGCATGGGCACCACATCACACAATACCTCATCAATATACCGACCAATAAAGAAATGGAACTAACACTGTTTGGTTACTTTAATGTCCGCAGATTATCATCATCGAGCCATCGCAAACGATACGGTGCATGGATGTTCGGTAGTAGAGTAACCCCAATTTCCCCACCATCGTAGTGTTTCGCCACATTCAGTCAAATTGCCTCCATCTATAACTACGCAACAAATTTTCCCATTCACAAGACATCGAGTATGAAATAGATTTTCCCCTACCGCTTCACCGCTTCCCTCCTTAACTCGCGTGTACTAAGTGCTCTTCTTGTAACTGAATTTCACCACGATTGCATCCTCACCTATCTCCTCTAATGGTGGCATAGAATCTGTCGCTTATCTTCCCCTGGCCTCCACATCTCCATTGTCAAGTAACAACATTTTCCTCCGATTTGGACATCAAGGCTAGAAATATGTCCCCCGCCGACACTTAAAACATACAATATCTCGATTACGACCAAAAGAAGGTTGTTTCGGTTTTACCTCGAGTTTCTACTAGTCGATCCTTGCTTGGGTTCCACCTTCGGCTTGAACGCAATGTTTTTTCTCTCGCTTTGCCAAATCGGGTCTCCATGATGAACTAGCATTAGATTGTCCTCGTTGTCTTCTACTCGCCTCTTGAGTTGTTTCTCTATCTTAGTAGCCGTATGGACCCGCTTCCTCCAACTCTAAATAATGTTGTTGCTCAACCAAGTCTGCAATCTCCCGCTTCAATCCTGCCGAGAACCTAGCCATCGATGTTTCATTGTCCTCAATCAAGTTAGCCGATCCTTCAACATCTCCATCTCCTGTAATATTCATCCACACCGACTTCCCTCTGTTTAAGAGTTTGTAAATTACGAATGATCTCCCGCTGATAGATGTTGAGTACAAACCTCTTTTTCATTATCGCTTTCATCTCCGCCTAAGTTGTAATCGGCCACGTCATTACACCTTCTCCGATTAGTCATCAATTGATCCCACCATATCAATGCATATCCGTAAAATTCAGAATGGCGGTTTGACTTTCTTGAGGTCCGAATAGTTGCGATACCAAAAATTCGCTCCATCTTGTTACCCAATCTAAATAAGCCTCGTGGATCACCCGTGCCTTCGAAAAGTCGGAATCTTCATTTTATGCTATCCAAATTGCCATCTTCTCTGTCCCGACCTCTTCTTTCCCTAAAGACCTCCGCGTGTCTTTGATGTCGGAAATTAGATTCACGATCTTCCGCCGCACCACCATCGTCCTCACCGTAGTGGTCTTCCTTTCTTAGGTCGGGTTTTGTTGTGTCCTCGCTCTTGTTTTTTCATCCCAAGAGTGTTTTGGGATAGCTCAAATGGTGTATTACCTCATCTCTTCTAATTGTTCTCAGATTTGCTTTATAGTCTTTCTCTCAATCTCCGATCCCATTCTTTATGATTGCTTCCATCCGAATTTCAATTCACCGTCGAAGGTCGTTCCTCATGAGTTCCTTTATCCTTTGAGCTGTATATATTTCCTGCAAAATAAGGGGTTAATAAAAACAGCTTCCTCACCACTCTCTTACGTGTTTCGCTTTCGAATCAATGGTCCACTTGTGTATACTCTCAATAAATGGCTTTTACCCTCGATTAATCTCACCACTAAGCCTTTTACCTCAAATATTCTCTCTAATAGGTTCTTATTGAATTCCCTAGCAAAATTCTTGGTTTTACTAATCAATTCAAATTACTTGTCACGAAACAAAATATATAGATGGTGTAGTTATCGAATACCACAAAATCATCGATCGATTGTCTTGTACTCTCTCAGAGGCTTCGGACTCAGAAATTGTAGCTCCGCTTTAATCGATGATGATGGAACCAGTATTTAACTCTTAGTTAGAATTTGATGATTTGATGGTGTGCTAAAATTAAGTTAACCTGATAGAATATGAATTTTTTTTTTTTTTTTTTTTGCAATATATATTTCAAAAAAAAATTAAAGATAAGTAACTTGCTAGAAAGGCTTAGCTTTGATACCAAATGATAGACTCCACTAAGCTTGCCATGAGGTGGTCGTCGCCTCGATCAATTCTAAAGCACGCTTATCATTGGGTGAATTGCTTGCAACACCTTAACCCTCGCCTATATGTGTATTTGTAATCTTAGTACAATTGCTCACGCGCTCGAATTCAAGGCCGAATGGACACCAACGACACCTCGACCCTCGCTATATCAAGCGGTAATCTCGGATAATCGACGATTGATGCGGTAGAAGACGCCACACACAACTATGAATTGTTGTATGATAAGTCAAATCAAATCTCAAAGAAATAACTAAGAAAAATACTTAGAATTCTTCAAAGAACCAAAAGTAGAGAATAACCTCACAAATATATTGAATAATAAATAATGATAATGTGTCATATTACATCAACTTGCACCTCTATTTATACTACTCAAAACAATCCAAATCCTAATAGAAATTTATAAACTATAACCCTAATTCTATAAGAAAATAGAAGTCAATTTGGAAAAGGAATTCTAATTAAAAAGAAATCCTAATTACAATAGAATTTAAAATTAAGAATCCAAATAAAATCCTTCACTGCGTGGGATTTCCATAATACTCCTTTGTAAGTAAATATGTTGACTTTGTTAAGAAGATTAAAATTGGGCTTGTATTAAATTGACCCAAATTAATGTCTCATGTTCTTTTGCCTCCTCTTTGGATTTTCTTACGTTAGCTTCAGCCCAAACATCTTGGATCAATCCATTGAGACTTTGTTTGAACCTCTTTGTTCTAGCCTTGCTTGATCCCCACGTCCCTTTAGTCTTGTTTGAATCCACGCATGTCATGTCCTCATCATTTGGGCAATTGCAGATTCCAAGCGACAAGGTTTTTTAGGTTTCCAAGAGTTCGTCACTGCAGTGCAGGTAAGATCTGAAAGTTTTTTTCTGGCATATTATACAAGTAAATTTTGTTATCTAATCTAGTCACACTCTTGCAATGATAGTTGTTATCTTTGGCACAAGCAGGACATGAACTAAGTCCAGATTTCCTTAAAACTACAGGCAAGTAGAGTTATATGTATGAGTTGCACTTTTTAATGTTGTGTTTTAGCATGTGATGAGCATTTAGGATTGCATATGGAACACACCTTTCAGTTTATTACTTATATATGTATTGTTACTTGCAATGCTAAAAAGAAGGAATCATATGATGTGTTGTGATCTTTTCACTTTCTTAAAATTACTAGTATAACCTTGGGTCACACATAAAATTTTTGTCCTCAAATTCTTGAGCTTGTACTTTGAAATTATCTAATACGAGGTTTTAAGACTTTAAGCTACTCACCATAAACCTCAAGACTATTATATCTTTTTGAAGTAATTTTAAACTGAAAAGTGAAAACTAATAGATTGCCATTAGTTATAGATGAGTCTTATTACAACAATTAGGTGTCATTTTTAAGCACTTTCTAATTTAGTAGTTCAATGCTAAACTAAAGTTGATGCACTTTTTTCACATAGTTGACATCGACACTATAAATCCTCCGTTGATGGAAGGCTTAGATTCTTTATTAGCGGTAAGTAGTCATAACCTCTACCCTTTTACAATTACATTTCTATGTGAAACTGAAATTTCATAGGTTTTTCTTTCTTTGTTTTTTTCTTGTAGAAGAAGAAGGTTTCAACAACCAATGGTGAATTCGAAACAAATGGTCTGTTCAGTTCTTATCTTTTAGTCTGAAATTATTATTTGCTGATCCATTTTTGATTAAGTTGATACTTTGGATATATTGTAGGAATTACGAAATTGCAACCATCTCAATCAATTAATCTGTTCACTCCGAAATCCAGTAAGAAGGTAAGATTATGTGTCCTTTTAGTATGAGAATCAACTTAGTTGGTTGACCCACATTGGCTATACCTTTTCATTGATCCCCAATCTACGTTTTTTTCCACTATTGAAAATCACTTGCATTTTTTATGTATTTGTCAAATTTGTGTTGTAATTTTTCCACATGACTTGTCAAGCTAAATATCTTACGGTGCGTATTGACGTGGTTAATCTGTTAATATGCTTTCATTGCTCCAACTCATTTTAACTGTATGTCTTTAGGATCTTTAATAAAAAATAAAGACTCTGATTTCTGATATGTTCTTTCCTTCTAATTTTATTTTCGTCCAGAGGCCCCAGACATCTCTAAATGCAGTTACTTCAATAACTGATGGCTTGAAAAGATTGTACATTGAAAAGTTAAAGCCTTTGGAAGTGGCTTACCGTTTCAATGATTTTGCATTTCCCTTATTGGTGAGTAGACCGGAAAATAGAAATATTTTGAGTTTGTGTTGGGCATGAAGTTTTCATGAATCTTTATATATTGTTATCTGATGTGTCTATTGTGCAGACAAATAGTGATTTTGATGCTAAACCCATGGTTATGCTCTTGGGTCAGTACTCAACTGGGAAAACAACATTTCTTAAACATTTGCTCAAATGAACTACCCAGGTCAGTTAGGCTGTACATTTCTTGAGACTTCCTGTTTTGTATATAATACTAATTTACAATAGTGCTACAATCTTACAATATCTACTCTTAACATTTTAATTTTTTGGGTGCAGGAGCTCACATTGGACCAGAGCCAACTACTGATCGTTTTGTCGTTGTTATGGTAATATGTCTAATGAGACTTTGTCTACCTTAATTATGGAAATGAGAAAAAGAATTCACCTAAATTGTCTATTTCATATTTATGTTATAATTTTCTTATAATGGATTTACTAGTTATTGTCGTCAATCAGAGTGTTTTTTCTTTTAGCTATTTCTTATTGTTAGATTATTTGATATATCATGCAATCTGATATTTCACTTGTCGTAATCTTGTACTCAGTCTGGACCTGATGAGAGGAGTATACCTGGGAACACAATAGCTGTTCATGCTGATATGCCATTTAGTGGTCTGACAACTTTTGGTGGAGCATTTTTATCAAAATTTGAGTGTTCCCAAATGCCACATAATGTAAGCTATGAACTTTTATATGTACATTTGTTTCATTTAGGAATGGTTACAGTACTTTTCTCTATTAAACAAGTAATTTCTTTCTCATCAATCTGTAGCTGCTAGAACATATTACATTTGTGGATTCTCCCGGGGTTCTATCAGGAGAGAAGCAACGGACAGAACGAAGTTATGACTTTACGGGTGTAATATCGTGGTTTGCTGCAAAATGTGATCTTGTTCTCCTTCTCTTTGACCCTCATAAACTTGATATAAGTGATGAATTCAAGCGTGTGATTTCATCTCTACGTGGTCATGATGACAAGATACGCGTAATCCTTAACAAAGCAGACCAAGTTGATATACAACAAGTATGATTTGTATCGAGTATTGAACAAATATTTTCATTTTAACTAATGACCATTTTTTGTAGATGCATTTGAAGTACATGCTAACCGTTTCTCTTAATCATAGCTTATGAGAGTCTACGGTGCCTTAATGTGGTCACTTGGAAAAGTTTTAAACACTCCGGAGGTTGCACGCGTTTATGTTGGGTATGTTCTTTTCATTTGTAATTAAGATGTACTTGTGGTAATTTTTAGATAGAATGACTTTTGGAAATGAATTAGTTATTTCATACAGTAGCATAAATGAATGTCTTTTGGAAGTGTCATATTTATTTTGTATCATTGAATAATTGTGGTCTAAGTATGTCATATGTATGTACTTTCCTTGTGTTTGGCTGCTATAAGAAACTTTCAAGATAACATTGTTGGGTCTTACTTATTTCACATATATGTATACCTTTTCAAATTGTTTTTTTTTCCATTAATAGGTTGGTTTGGATAGCTTGATATCCAGTAGCCAAATGTTGGTTTAAGACATCTATAAACATGACATTAGATTATGGATTTTCATGGATTTTGCAGCTCGTTCAATGACAAGCCAGTAGAGGAAGCAGCTGTTGGTCCTATAGGAAAGGAACTTTTTGAGAAAGAACAAGATGACTTCCTTGTAGACTTGATGGACATTCCAAAGAAGGCCTGTAATCGTCGAGTATGTTCATTCCATATTATGTGCCTTCGTTTATTTATAATGCTAGTTAAATGAAAATCTAATAGTATTGGTTTTACAGATCAATGAATTTGTTAAACGTGCCAGAGCTGCAAAGATTCATGCCTACATCATTAGCCAATTGAAAAAGGAGATGCCTGCGATGATGGGTAAAGCAAAAACTCAACAGCGGCTAATAGATAATCTTCAAGATGTATATGCAAAGGTCAAACTCTATCTATATCACATGTTTTGTGCCTGTGAAATGTGAATGATGAATGTGAATGTGCGTATCTTGATTACATTTTCTCTAAACACAGGTCCAGAGGGAATTCCATCTACCGGCAGGCGATTTTCCAGATGTGGAGCACTTTAGGAAGGTTCTCAGCACTTACAGTATCGATAAATTCGAGAAATTGAAGCCTAAAATGATTCAAGCGGTGGATGACATGCTTGGTTACGACATCCCACAGCTCCTGACAAATTTCAGAAATCCCTGCGAGTAAGATTTTGCTTTGAATCATGGAATTTGAAAGAATGTGGTATATTTGCTGCTACTACTTATCATAGCATGCTTGTGTATATTACAGATTTAAGTTTTTGGATTATAAGTGAGACATATTGTGATATTTATTTTGCTTTTCTGAAAATATATTACAGATTTAAGTTTTTGGATTATAAGTGAGTTATATAATTATTAATTTGAGCGTTTTACATAACTTTTCTGCTGTAAATGATGGTGTTTAAGCCATTTCCATGAGAGAATAACACGTGTTATAAAACTTGGTGCTGGTTGTGACTTGTGAACATCTCAAAAAGTAAATTATTTTAAAGTTTACAATTGTTGGTATCATTATACAGTTGAAAAATAGAGTTATAGAAGTCAATTTTTGTAACCATTTTTTGTACATTTAGCATTAGTCATTTAGAGCTTTTAACATAAATTTTTGAGCTGTATATGAAGGTGTTTAAACCACCCATGAGAGAACGACAGTTGTGAACTTCTCAAAAAAGTAACTTAGTTAGCAGAAGTTATTTACAATGATACCAAACAAGTAAATATAGGTGATATGATTGGGGAATTGTTAAATCCACAATAGAAATGTTATTTTCACAATAAAAGTGTCGCTATAGATCTTATAGCGACGGTTTTCACCATCACTATACATTTACATCGACACTTTTGTTGTGTAAATAACAAAAAGTGTTGTAGATTTAATAATTCCCTTAAAATTGCAAGTACTTGACATTGGACACCTTTCTGACATTACATGGCACATTCCACAAAAAATGGCCTTATATTTTATTCTTTTTATAGCCAATTTGCAAATTTTAAAACTCAAAGTCAAAATTGATTTGATTAATTTAATAACTATTGTTATAATTACATAAAAACTATTACCAAGTACAAAATAGATGTCTTGAAATTAAAATTAATTCACTTTCACATTTTAAATATATAAGTTTTTACAAAATAATTAAGAATAAAGTCAAATGAAACCCTTCATAATTTAGATACAAGGGACTAAGGTAGTGATATATATGTTAAAATATGTTACTACTAATTACGTAGCGGAATATGGTTAGATCGTAACGTTTTAACATAAACGTAATTTAAAAGTTTAAATATACCGACAAGAACGTAAGATAAATTCTTAAATTCACAAGAAATAATGAACTGACAATAGAACAAAAGATAATAATATTAATTGATAAAACGTTCTATGTAAATAAACCCTAACACATTTATCGTTAAAAACTACTTTCCTATGACTAATTGAAAAGAAAAATAATTAAAACATAAAATAAAAAAATTATTAAAACTAAAGCCAAAAAAACATAAATGGGCTAAATATAAATTTAGCTACTAAATTTTCTTAATGACTAAATAAAATATATCAAATAAATTAAAGTTTCATAAATATTAAAATATATGGAAATCAATATTTTTCTAGTTATTTTCCACCGTATCAAATCTCCACTTCTTAGAAAAAAAATTCATCCTCGAATTTTAAAGCAAAAGAATATCAAGTAACAAGAACGAATCTTCAATATCCGTGGGATCAAAATTGTATGACTTTTCTTCTCAATAGATAATCTTTAAAACAAGTGAGAAAACACCAACATCTTGTAATTAACCTACATTGCAAATAAATTTTTAGGAATAACAAAATCAATAATTTCGATGTCTTTGAATAACTGCACATGAACAAATTATGAACCAATGGTATTTGTTGTAGTATCCTCATCCACAAATTTTTCCATACTCGCGTCAATACCATGTGACTCAACAAAGACGTGTGATTCTTCAACCGTATTACCTTCAATCTCGGGTTTTATTTCCTCCAAAACAATATGTTAGTACAATGTATATCTTTAGATTTGATGATGATATGTGAAATTAATGTATGTTTGTAATTAATAACTTTTGTATAGTCCTTAAAATGAAATTGATGTAAAAGGACTTAATTTAGATATCAAACTTGTTAGGTTGATCAATTTCGCAGAGTCAACCTGGTGTATAAATATTAAGTTTGAAATTGATCGTAAAGCAAGTAGTTGAATATCGTGGAGCTCACTGATCATAATTCTGAGTTTGCAGAGTTAGCAAGTCAAACCTCAGAGTTCATAGAGTACAAGCAATGATCGAAGAATCAAAGCAAAGCTGGAGATCATAAAGCTACGCAGAGATAAGACTTAGTCTTTCAAGACTAAATAGAACATTGTAGAGTGCACTGAAGTTAAGTGTAAAACGTAGAGTCTGTCTAGCCAAATACTCTATGATTGAACACTCAACTCTATTATTAGGAAAATCGTACAATGCATCAGCTCTGACATAGACTGAAAATGTCGATCTTCGTAGAGTGAAGACCCCAAGGTAGTTTGTTAAAACTTTTGAGGCTAAGGAGAATGACAGTTGAAAATGTGTCTACCAACTATATTGATGAAAAGACAGCACCCACGTGCGTGTCTCTGTAGCAGCCAGTACTGTGAAAGGACATGTCATAGTTGAAAGATGACACACCTTTCCTCTAAAGTCAACAATTAGAGATCTACAAGTGTCTAAATATTAATGGAGTAACAGTAACTTCCAAACGAGAAGATTTCGAGGAAGATCTATAAAAGGCATGCAAATTCAAACTAACAAAAAGCAAGAAAAAACAATCAAAAAGTCAAATTGTTACCATTTCAAAAAGGCTTTTACTCTACGATTTTGAACATCTTATTATGTTGCTAAGTTATAATTGTTCTTCATGAACAGATCGTGGTAATCATCCATCCTTAGTGGATTATACCTACTCAAGGAGTAAAAGAGTGAATTAGGAGATCTTTGTGCTCCGAAGCACTTCAAATATCTTGTCTCATTTACTTTTAGCATTTATTTTCCTGTTGTATTATTTTAAATGCTCTACGATTTAGTCTGTGATTTAGTTCCACATTTGATTGCTAAATTTAGAGTTATTATTTCTCTATAATCTTTGAAGCTAAACTATCATTATGTTGTGTAAAACCATTTAATTAACTTGTCTAATTGTAAGTTGGTAATAACTCTTTAAAAGAAATTTTTTTTAAAAGATTTATTCAACACCCCTTCTAGATCTCTTAGTGCCTTGGGGAATAACAAGTTGTATCAAAGCTACGTTCTCTTGAGAAGCTTAATCGCTTGAGTAGATCCATGCCATTAAACAAAACCAGTATGAGCTTAGCGATGGAAACTAGCCACCTCTGTACAATAAAGATAAATTCTCTAACTGAAAAGTGCGTATACAGACGTATATGGATGCAATAGATGAGGAGCTATTCGATGCAGTGATCAATGTCCCCTATATTCCTACAAAGCTCGTACCAACAACTGATGATCCGAATAAAGTAGTTGTCAAGCAAAGGGCATAATGGACCAACATCGAGAAGAAGCTGAAGCAACTTGAGAAGAGAGCTAAGAACATCATGTTCATTGTAAGACCCCAACTTTTTATGAATAAAGATTTCGTTTTCTCTAAATATTATTTTGAATAATAAGGTGTGATTTGATATAATGCTATAGTTATGGGTGATATGTGCAAAATTTTGCAAGTAAACAAGTTGTCATAAAATATTCGTTTGGTCGAGGAATATTCTTTTTTGCCAGAAAATATCCGTACGACGACACAATCATTGGTGGACCCCACAACGAAATAACTGCCAGATATAGAAAGTGACAGAAATAACATTTTTTATAAAAATAACGGCAAAACTGTTACCGTTAAACTGTTGAAATATCCGGTGATAAAAGTACAGTAATACGCATTGTTGAACAGTAGCACACGGTATTGCACAGTATCTTTGATTATTGATGCTTACGTAAGAAGTCACTCAGTTTATTTAATAATTGCCACAGTAGTTGCTGCATAGTATCTCATATTATTGATTCAATTATTGTCATAGTATCATCTGCACAATATTTTATATTATTAAATCAATAATTGAGACAACACATTTATTCATATTATTATTTGCATTACTGAGAATGTCTAGAAAGTTATGTCGAGGAAAGGGGTTAGGTTATTTAATTGCGCGCTAATAAGGAGAAATCCTTATCGAAAAGCCCCCTCTTTACTGGAAACGATCTGGTTGTCAATATTGTGAGTTATAATATTAATGATGAATAATTGTTAAAAGATTAAAAATGTGTTTATTGAAGATAAGTGATTTGTGGTAAATATTTATTCAATTTTTGATATAAATAGAGGGGTTTGTCATGAGGCGTTTTGTAAGACCCCAACTTTTATGAATAAAGATGAATTTTCTATAAATATTATTTTTGATTATTATGGAATGAATTTGTTATAATATTATAGTTGTGGGTAATATTTATAAATTATGCAAAGTACGCAAGTTGTTATATAATATTCGATTGGTCGGGGAATATTCGTTTTAACAGGGATATTTGTACGATGGCACAATCATTGGTGGACCCCACAACGGAATTATTGTTGGATTGAGAAAACGACAAAAATATCTTTTTATAAAATAACGGCGAAAGTTTTACCGTTAACACTGTTGGAATACCTGGTGGTTAAAATACAGTAATACGCGTTGTTGCACAATAGCACACGGTATTGCACAGTATTTTTGAATTATTGATTCTTACGTAAGAAGGCACTACTCAATAATTGTTACAATAATTACTGTTCAATATTTTATTTTATTGGTTCAATAATTGTTGCGTTGATATTTTATATTATTGTTGTTTCAATAATTGTCACTGCACATTATTTTCCATTATCAGATCAATAATTCATATTATTTTAATAATATTATTAGATAGCATTATTTGCAATGTCTAGAAAGTTCTGTCAAGGAGAGGTTTGGTCACCTAATTGTGCGCCAGTAAGGAGAATTCCTTATTGGAAAGCCCCCTCTTTTCTGGGAACGGCCTGATTGTCATTATTGTGAATCTGTAATATTATTTGTGAATAATTAATTATTAATTTATATGATAAGGAAATATTTATTTTATGTGGACACAAATGATAGATAAGAAAATATTTATTCGAAGTGGATTTAAACTAAGGAATTTTTAGCATGTGACATTTGTTAAAAGTTGGTATTTTATCTTTTCCGATAAAATAATTCATTCAAATATATTATTATAATATTACATTATAGTAGTATGATGTGATTATATAATTGTACATTTTTTTATAATTTGAATGGTAGCATTATTATAGTAAATTCATGGTATAAAAGTAAAAGGAGGTGGAAGAGAACAAATTGAATTTGAATTCCTGTGATGCAAGCGATGATGTCATCGGATGATGAGGTAAGCGATGATGTCATTGGACGATGAGGTATGCAATGATGTATTATGATCGATGACGTCAACGGTGATGTCATAAATTATGGCGAAAAGACTATTTTATCCTTACTCTGCCAAGCCTATAAATAGAAGCTTATTTCTTCATTATTTTTGACCAATTTATTCAAGCTATAGAGAGAGAAAGTATAGAGAGAATAAGAGAGAAAGAAGAAGAGTATTCTGTTACTACACTATTGCAGTATCCAATCTCCTACTAAGGTAAGGGGTATTATTCTTTCGTATTCATGAAGAGAGTTATTTTCTTTCAATACTCGTAAGGGTTGTTATTTCATTCTTTATTATTCTGTTGGAATAACCTGTTTGTGCGGTCTATCGCATGTCTGGTGAATTTTGTTGTTATTCCATTCTTTATTATTACATTTGGAACATCTTGTGCATCTGCGGATTACGCGTGACACGTTCCATTCTTTATTATTATTCATTGGAACATCCTGTCTGTGTGGATTACGCACGACTTTGTTTCATTCTTTATTACTCGTTGAAATGATGCATCTACGTGGATTATCGCATGGCGGGCAAAAATCTATTTGCGGTTTCATATATTCTATTATACTCAAATGGTTAAAGTTTTGGCTTCTATACTCCATGAAATTAGTAGAATATCCTTGATATTTAAGCTTCATCCAAAGATATCTTTTCATGGAAATATTCTTCCGAGCATTCTTGAATTTTACTCCACAAAACAAAGATCATGTTGACAATTTGATGTTATTGATTTACGGATAAATTAAATTATAAGTCTTTAAAATTTATCCTTGAACTTGTTTTATTGAATTCTTATATCATTGTCTTCATCCTCATGTTTATAATATGTTGAAAGTCATCTCATGGCTCATAGTGCATAGATGGACTTGGTATGATTATGACCGTGGATTATTCTTGTATAATCATGACCGTAATGTTACAAATGATGTGGTAAAAATCCTCATCGGTCAGTAGTGCATTGATGGACGATTTGTTGGCATGATCATGACCATCGATGAATACATACACAATATCCTTGGCCCAGAGTGCATGGATAATTTGTGGTCGTGATACTAATGAATATCTTTGGTAGAAAGTGCGGGGATGATGTGGATTATTTATTGAAATGAGTCTCGGCAATAAAATAATAATGAAAACCTTTTAAATCATAGAAGATAGTAGATTTTATTCTCAACTCGACTCTTCTAATGGATTTCTTGTTCACCGCAGCTTAAACTTGATGTTTGTTATATTTTATCGGTTTAACAATCATTGAAGGCTAATGATAATTTATTCGCATTATCTTAGTCATAATATTTCTTACTGGGCTAGTTGAGCTCACCCTTTTGCTTTCATTGTTCTCTTCAGGAAATAAGAACGTAGCAGGGACTAGTCGGGGAACGGAGTGACGGTCCAGATGATAGCATTACTAGTCCTCACTATTATATGAAATAGTGTGATAATAAATGTATTGAGGACTTATTTTGAGTTTGAATACTGTCTAGAAGATAATATTTGTATTAAAACTCACAGCTCATGTTGTATATTTAAGGTTGTATTTGTATTCTGTACTATGTATTTGGCGACTCAGAATAAGTGATGTATACCTATTTTGGGGGCGTCACAGTTGGTATCAAAACTTAGGGATATGATCCTTGGCTAAGATGTGAGACTAGAACTAGGAGGGAAGAGACGGGGAATTCCTTCGCTAGTATGACCTACCTAAGTTTATTTGGTATTTAATTGGTCGGTCAGAGTATAAGAATAATATGTTACATGTCAATTAACCCTTGTTTTGTGGCAGTATCTGAAAATGACATCCGAGAATGTTGAGAATAGCAATGGAGCACAGGAGACCGTTGAGTCTCCACATATCAATAATCAGGATAATGTGCATCAGGAAGGCAAAAATCCTCATGCAAACAACAATACTGACCAAATGATGAATGATGGAATGTTCAGAGGCTTTATACAATTCATGCAACATCAGGCGAGAGCGGTTCCTGTCCAAAATATAGGTGGAAACACTAGCAACTCTCGGACGGTCACCGCTAAACAGTTCAAGGAGCTGGGACCACCAGAGTTTATTGGATAGCCAAAACCACTTAAGGCGGAAGCATGGATAAAGCAGATCACCAAGATATTTGATGTCTTGGGATGCTCTGAGGAGCAAAAGGTTCCTTTTGCCACCATTATGTTGTGAGGAGAGGCAGATTACTGGTGGGAATCGGTAAAGCGTACTCAACCTACCGCACTGAAGATGTCTTAGGAGAAGTTCCAAGAACTATTCAACGACAAGTACTTTCCCAAAAGTATTCGTCACATGAAAGAGGTAGAGTTCATCAAGTTGGAGCAGAACAATATGACCGTGTCGCAGTACGAAGCTAAGTTTGCCGAGTTGTCTCGGTTTGCGTCTCACTTGGTTGATAATGAAGAGAGAATGACGCGGATGTTTCTAAGTGGTTTGAAACCCGAGATACGTCAATATCTAATTTCTCATAAACTGTGTTTGTATTCAGATGTTGTAAATAAGGCTCAGTTATTGGAGCGCGATAACGAGTCAACGCAACCAAGAGAAAGCAGCCGGCAAAATAATAATACCAGTGATAACAGTCATCGAAGCGGTGACAACAAATGTGGAGGGAATCAACATGCCAGAAATGGTAACCACTTCGGTGGTAATCATGGCCAAGACAATAAGAATGGACATTTCAAGAAGAGGAGATTCAACAATGATGGAAAGACGTCAGCACCAACACCCGTTGTTAAGGAAGGAGAACGACCACCTATCATATGCTTCAAATACTGAGGGGAGGGACATATCAGTCCAAACTGCGCGATGCCATCCAAAGCGTGTTATCATTGTGGAAGAGAAGGTCACCTAGCCCGATTTTGTCGTGCATCGAAGACAAGTCCAGTTGGAATGGTGACACAAAATGTTGTCCCAGACAAGTCAAAACCAGTAGTTCAAGGGAGAGCTTTTGTTGTGACCTCCCAGAAAGCAAGGAACCCGAACGAGGTCATTGACAAGTGGTATTTATACCTACTTATTGAATACCAATTCACCCTTGAAGGTTGAGTAAGTGAAACAAGAGAAGAAACTCATATTTCATTCTCTCAAGATTTGTGTGTTCACTTAATCAAAACATTCATTTCTAACTACCCAATTATAATAAATTGAATAATAAAACCCCTCAAGATTTTGTGTTCACTTAATCAAAACATTCTTTTATATTAAACTAATAAATAAAAAAATCTCCCAAAGTTTATCTAACCTTTAACAACAATCATTCAAATGCGGAAATTAAATAAACTTCATTACAATCTTTAAACCAAAGTCCGAAAGTAAACTATCAAATCTATTACAAGTCTTCAAGATTGCTATTTATTCATCTTTCCTTTTCCTTTATCAAAAGCTAGGTACGCCACCGCTTTCAACTTTAGTCGTAAGAAATTTTACATGCAAGAGTGAGCAAACAAGGCCCACTTGAAATAACAATAAATAAATCTTTAAACTTTTACATCAATTGCCAATATTAGGCTCAATAGAACCGAACAATATATTCTATTAACTTTCTAAAATTATAACATTCACCGAGGGTCTAATGACCACTTAATCATGTCCACAGCTATAAGTAATCTTTCAACTTTAACTTTAACAAATATAAGACTATAAGGACTCCACGCATTTTGGGGGATCAACCTTTCGCATAAATGTATTGTGCATAACCATTTCAACGCTAAGCGTAAACCTCTATTAAAAGAGTTGTTCATCTCAAGATTTAGAATACAAGTCCGCACTAAAGTAAGTTTGGTTTGGATACATTATGTAAATTTAGATTTCAATTAAGAATCAACTAAGGATTAGTTGATTACAAAAGAAATAATCAGATGCTATGGAATAATCATAACCGAATTGATATTTGTAAATTAACATTATGCTTTAGGAATAATCTAATAGCATAAGCATTGAATAATCATAACATTCAAGGTTATTGAGAATTTGGGTACTAAACATGCATAATGAATAGTAATTTGAACGATAGAGTTGTTCAATACTAGAATATTAAAATAGAACAACTCGCATGCTAAATCACAAGTTACATATTAAAGAACTTTTTCAATAATAAAATATAAGATTTGGAATACTTGCATTCTCATGAACCAATAGATACAAGAGCTTTATCAATAATAAACAATCTAACTCTACGAAAGTGTAAAGTTAACAACTTGTATAATTGAAATGGAATTAAAAGCAATAATGTGCTCAATGAAATTAAACTTGTATAACAAAAGTTTTAGAGTTAGAAAACTTGCCTTTAGCACAAGCTAAAACTCAAACTTTACAACTTGAATCAATACCCTATACATATGTCATCATGACATAATTAGTCATTACCAACATTTTATATCTATATAAACAAATATATACATCATGTAGGTTAAATTACCAATTCACATAATCAAACTATGTTAATACTAATTAACTCTTGATAACATGCTCATTCATAGTTTAATACTACTCAAATCATCATTTAACATTCATATTATTAACACATAACATTTATTTTCAAAATTTGTATACTTAAACAAAACTGCTGTAACTCATCGCTAACTCATATGCATGCATACCACAGCTTTACATCATGGGTTCAATTGCAAGTACACGAAGTCAAGGCCATGGCTCGGTCACAGCATTTCATTTGTTAAGATTTGATAAGCGCATGCCAGCCAAGCAGGCATTCGAGATTTGTATCATTGTCAAGTCATGCAAGCACGCTGCAGACTCGTAATCCGCCACCAAGCTCTCTAAATAAGATGAACAAAAGCCAAATCGCCTAAAAGCTCAATCTAATAGACCGATTAACATGTAATACATATATAGACTTCATATAAACATATTGTAAAGACTTCTAACATGTTTCTACTCATAAAATAACATAAACATCAAATTTACAACACCCAATTTCAATGTTTTTGGCAAAAACTCCATTTTTGATGATTTTTTAATGAAAATCAACACTGTGATTTTGTTTTTCAATCAAAATGTAAATTTCAAAACATCATAGTTATGATTATACATACTCTATCAATTTCCATAATCAATTTATCAATTTAACAACTAATTAAACCTTAATTTCTATTTTAAATTAAGCCATACTCATATATATTTTTCATGTAAACACTCAGATATATTTTCTTCACAAAACACATACATACATACATGAATTAATTAATTCTATAATCATATATAAATTCATGAGATAACCTTATAATCAATAATCATACAAAACTATATATACATAACAACAATTTATCTTTTATAAAATTTTCACAGAGAACTTTTTTGGGGAGAGAAAAACTAAACTTTTAAAGAAAAGGTTAAGCTCTACCTTTGATTAAGAAGATGATGGCTACTTTTGATTATCAATTTTTTTTCTCAATTCCTTTATCAAAACCTCATTAGATTTCTCTCAAATTCTCTCTAGTTTTCTTCTTCTTCTTCTTCTTCTTCTTCTTCTTCTTCTTCTTTTCTTCTTCTTCTTCTTCTTTCTTCTAACTCTTTCTTCCTAACTCTAACTACGAGAATAATATAACGATATATATAATAATATATATTAAATATATAATATAATACTAACTTAAATCGACATCGCTTATAAACTTTTGAAAATCAAAAGCCATAAGGCTTGTTTGGTTAAGCTTAATAAAAATAACTCATTAACCCTTACACCTTGTTTGGTAAATCTAACTAAAACAAATGGATTAATCCTTATACCTTGTTTGATAAAACACTATTAGATTAAAGACTTATTATGCAATAAGACATGTTTGGCAAAAACTAAATTAAAGTCCTTTAATTTATTTTAATAACTCCTTTATAAAGCAAGGTTATTAGTCACACTTTTATTTAATTAATAAATCAATTAAAATTTAAATATTAATCTATTAAATTACTTTAACACATAATTTAATATCACATAACTATAATTTCTTTTATAATTATAATTTTATTCAACCAACTAATATTTTAAATTACAATTTCCCATTTAAAATATTATAATTTATTTAAATCACTATAAGCTCTCTCTAGCTTACTTATTAAATTAAATTGTATATATAATCTCATAACAATTAATTTTCTTAGCTCCTTAATTATTTATTCAACAAATAATTAACTAAATCACATCAACTCAAATTGCCATTAAATACTTATATAATTCAATAAATATTTAATATTGCAAATAAATATTTAATATTTAATATTTAATTATTTATTCAACAAATAATTAACTAAACCACATCAACTCAAATTGAACAATTATTTATTCAACAATAAACATATCCATTAAATACTTATATAAATCAATAAATATTTAATATTACACTTTAAAATTCTAAATGTTACATCATTCCTCCTTACAAGGATTCTCGCCCTCGTAATCACAACTCAAACAAATCATTCATTACATTCTTCCCTACTTACAAAGATTCTCATCCCTCGTAATCAAGACACAGATTAAACAAATAACTCGTGGTACTTCTTTCAACATTTTCTCTTCGAGTTCCCACGTAGCTTCTTCAAAAATTGTTGGGTTCCTCCATATCACCTTCACGTAAGGTATCACTTTATTCCCGAGCACTTGTTCTTTCCTCGTCGACTATCCGGATAGAACCTCTTCATAAGACAAATCTTTCTCGAATCGCAACGGTTCATACTCGATCACATGTTTGTAGTCGGGTTTATATGGTCGTAATATCAAATGTGAAAAAAACATTATGAATGTTTTCCAACTCGAGGTAGAGCTACCGTAAGCCACTTCTCCCACTCTTCGCAAAGACTTCAAAGGGTCCAATAAACCTCGCTTAGCTTTCCTTTTTACCAAAAAACAAATTTTCCTTCCAGGAGAAACTTTTAGGAATACAAAAGTTCCTACGCCGAATGCACGATCTTGTCTCATGTTGATCAAAGATACTTTTTTCTCTCTCGTCTTGGTCTTGGGTCACTACTAATCTTGTCCTCGATGAGTTTAACAACGCCGCCAGCTTTGTTGTACCAGCTTCTGGTCCTAATAAATGGCGCTCACCGACTTCATCCCAAAGATGTTGGAGTTCTCGCACTTTTTCACCGCATAATGCCTCGTAAGGTGGCATGCCGATGCTCAGCGTGATAACTTTGTTGTAAGCAAATTCCACCAACGGTAATTGTTCTTCCCAGCCTTCCTTTAAAGTCCATGACACATGCTCTCAAAGATATCTTCCAATGTCTCAATTGTTCGCTCGCTTTCGCCATCTGCTTGTGGATGATAAGTCGTACATCATTCGCAATCGTGTCCCCCATGCATTCTTGTAGTCTCTTCCGTAAATTTGACGTGAATCGCGGATCTCTATCTGGACACAATTGATAATGCACTCCATGCCTCAAACGATCTCTTTAATGTACAATCTTGCCAACCGATCAAGATCAATCTAATCTTTATTGGTAAAAGTGCACCGATTTCACGTACCGTCCACTATCACCCAAATCGCATCGCATCCTCTCTCGAGTAGTTGGAAGACCCACCACAAAATCCATCGTGATGTGTTCCCACTTCCATTCCGGTATTTCCAACGGTGGACGGTAGAGTAATCCGCTACCGGGTCTTTGATGTTCGCTTTTTACTCTCGACACATGTCAAGCATTTCGCCACGATTCATTCAAAGAACCCCCTTTTCATGTTTGGCCACCAAAAATTCGGCAAAAATCTTGATACATTTTCGTGCTTCCCGGATGAATTCAATATTTTGAGTTGTGTGCTTCGGTTAGAAATTTCTTCTTTCAGCTTCTAGTCAATCCGCCGAACCCAAATTCTTCCTCGAACCGTAGTAATCCTTCTAGATCGACCTTGTATTTTACATCACCGCCTTCAACCAAATTCTCTTTGATTTTCCCACACTCTTCATCTCAGAAGTTGAGCATTCTTCACTTTGTCCACTAAAGTCGACCAAATTTTCTATCCGAATAGTTGTTCGTCGATTTCTTTTGAAAATTTGATTTCCAACTCCAGCTTTGTCATCATTAAATGAGCTCCTCCCGAAGTTGTTATCAAGATCAACTTTTCTCGACCTTTCCTCGCTAAAGCATCTCGCCACCACATTCGCTTTTCCTTGATGATAAAAGATTTCACAATCATAATCTTTTATCAATTCCATCCACCTTCTTTGACGCATGTTCAAATCCTTCCGAGTGAAAATATACTTTTTACTTTTTGTGGTCTGTGTAGATCTCACATTTCTCTCCATAAAGATAGTGTCTCCATATCTTCGTGAGCAAATACAATCGCAGCCTAATTCCAAATCATGAGTCTGACACCCTTTCTCATAATCCTTCAAATTGTCTTGATGCATAGGCAATAACTTTGTCGCTCGCATAAGAACACAACACAACCCAACCCTTTGTGTGAGGCATCACTATACACCACAAAATTTCCAGATTATCCGGTAATGTCAACACAAAAAGCCATACTTAACTTTTTCTTCAAATCTTGAAACTCTTTCACATTTCTCCGCCCAAACGAATTTTACATCTTTCCTTGTCAAATTTGTTAATGGAGTGGCTATCTTAGAAAAATCTTGAATGAATCTTCTATAATAACCTACCAAATTCCCAAGAAACTCCTCACTTCGATTTGTGTTCTTGGTTGTTCCCAATTGATTACAAATTTCCACTTTTGATGGATCCACCGAAATCCCATCTTTGTCAATCACATGACCCAAAAATTGTACACGATCGAGCCAAAATTCGACTTAGAGAATTTCACATAACTTTTCCTTCCTTAGTGTTTCCAATGTCAAACGAAATGTTCCACGTGTTCTTCTTGAGTTTTGGAATACACTAGAATGTCATCAATAAATACCACTACAAACTTGTCTAAGAATGGTTTAAACACCTGCTCATCAAATCCATGAACGCAAAGAGGGGCATTTGTTAAACCAAAAGACATCACCGTAAACTCGTAATGTCCATACCGAGTTCAATGCCGCTCTAGGTATATCCTCCTTTCTTACCTTCAATCAGTGATACCCACTTCTCAAATCTATTTTCGAGAAATATTTAGCACCTTTCAACCGATCAAACAAGTCATCTATTCTAGGCAACTGATACCTATTCTTAATAAAGGACTTTGTTTAACTCCTCTATAATCAATGCAAAGACGCATTGATCCATCCTTCTTCTTAACGAATAAAATCAAGCGCCCCCTTACACACGACGATACGCTTGGTTGAATATATTTCTTCCAAAGAACTCTTGCAAATCGTACCATCGCCTTCATTTCTACCGAGCCATTCTCAGACGGGCCTTCGATATTGGTGTTGTTCCCTGCCGCTAAGTCGATCACGAACTCAATTTCTCCGTCAAAGTAAGTCCCGCAAATCTTCCGAAACACGCCTTCAATTCTCTCACTACCGTATTTCTTCTAGTTTCACACCCTTCTTCCGAGTATCGACTATGTAAGCTAAATAGCCCACACAACCTCGACTCAACAATTTCGCCTCGCATAGTCGCATGACATTTCATTTGTCTCAGCGACTTGCTACTATAAAATACTACCTTTGACGAGAGTCAAGGTTTTACACACTTCTTGTGACAATCGACATCGCCCCATATTTGAACAACCAATCCATCCCCAAAATTACATCAAATTCTTAGTCTAATCTAATCAAATCTACCAACAAGATATTTTCCTTAATGTTCACCCTACGCTTCAGATACTAAATCTAACAGGATTACTTCCTTATTCGCAATTTCTATGTTCAAAGGAAAATTCAGCTTTTCTCTAGGCAATTCTAACCTCTTAGCAAATTCATCGATATAAACGAACAAGTAGCACCTTAATCAAATAATACATAAGCATTTATATATCATTGATTGGGATAATACCGACACTACATCTTTTGATTGCACAAAGATCTCGCATACCATGTCAAGGTTCCGCCGTGGGTTTGTTTGATGTCAGCAGTCCCGTGAATGGCCCATGTACTTCCATTGTTACCTCCATTGCTTCGGGTTGTCACTCCTTCCTCTTCTTAGGGCATTCACGAGCAAAGTGATCCTCGATCCGCACGTGAAGCATACATTCTTCTTCTATTGAGTGCAATTTGGGGCGATGTGACCTCCCCCGCCACAATTGAAGCAAACTCGCTTCCCCATCAAGCACGCACCTTTGTGAATTTTCCACATGTCGCATACATGCTTCAAACTTTTGTTTTTTGCTGTTACCCCGATGGTTTCCAAAGACCCATGCTCCCATTCCACTTCCTCTTCAAGTTGTTGTTGTTGTTGTTGTTGTTGTTGTTGTTTCCACCGCTACCACCTCCATTCTTAATCTCATTCTCATTCTTCTTCTTCTTCTTTGTTCCTCGATCAACTTTGTCACCGCCGCCTCCACCTTCAACGAGTAATCGCTTTCTCCATCACCGCAAATGTCTTCAATCGAACAGGGAAACCCTATCGCATACCCAGTGGCTTCACCCCCTGCTCAAATCTTTCGCTTTACGCTCATCTCAGGCTTTAACTCGATATGGCGCAAACCTCGCCAATTCATTGAATTTCGCGGCATATTTAGATACCATCATCGCTCCTTGCTTTAGTTCCAAAATCGCACTTCCAAATCGACTCTTCAACTCTCCGGAAAATAGGTCTCAAAAACAACTCTCGAACCTATCCTGTGTCATCACTCCCGCCCTTCCCGAGTTTTATCGGGCCGCCACCAATAACTAGCTTCTTCGCTTTCAACATGAATGTCATGAAAGCGCCTTCCGATCATCCCCTACCCTAGCGACATCGAACACTTTTTCTATCTCCATAATCCAGTTTGTGCTTCAATCGATTCATGGACCCACGAATTCGTGTGGTCCAACCGCCTTTGAAATCCTTAAACGTTGTACCATGGTTTTGTGGTTGATTCTCAACGCCCCGCCAAGAGTGTCACTAGTTGTTGAACGGGTTACCGCCAACATTGTCAAGTATATTGGTAGTTCTCTCATTGCTTTCTCTTGCGGGTGGTTCACGCCCGGGAGGCATTTTCTCATAAAACAAAACATCTATTAGACTATTACTCAAATTTTTCTTTAAGTATTTTCTAATTAACTTGCCTCCATAAAAGAAATAACCACATAACACATAACACTTTGAATAAAGTAACAACTTTTATTTATTCAAAACCTTTTGAAAAACATAAAACAATAAAGCATCATCGCTATCTACATTACTTTCCTCGAACTACAAAAGTTTCAGACAACATCATAGTCATATCCCATAGGTTACATAACACTTGGGATTTATAATTTATTTAACCTTTCACTCATCGTATAACAACTACGATGTTCTATTAAGATACTTCTTAGCCCTATCACGCTCTTCCTCCATGACTCAAACATTGTCCCGCGATCTAATACATATGATGGCAAATACTCGAATCTAATCGGATATCCCATGACCCGATCTTGAGCTCGATTAATTGCATGTGTCAAATACTTTATCCATCTCTTCCATCTTCATCCTTTTCGCCCGCGAGTTCCTTATCGCTTCTTCCAGCTTCGCTGATAAGCTTCCTCAGATGCATCTTCAGCTTTTGCCTTCTTAGCAGCTTCTTCTCTCAAATTTTTTCTTCGCTCAAAGAACCATCTCGATCAATTGTTCTTTCTCTCCTTCACCAGATTAGTTTCTCCTCGACATTTGTCAATCGCTCTCTCACGATCCTCGATCTCTCCGCCTTTTGTGTCATTGCAGCTTGTTGTTCAAATTACTATCTCCTCGCAACTCCTCAACTATATCCTCAAGTTCCACGTTACTGGTCATGCACCTCATCGTATATACTACCAACCATCGAAGTTAAGTGGAATCCTTTCTCTCCTCGCCCTCATCATCCTCATCCTCCTCGTGGTAACTCAACGGGATCCTCCTCATCCGCTTCCACATCATCATCCTCATCTTCAACTATCGCGACCAACGGGCCGACTCCCGTGGCAAGCAGAGTTGTTCCTAAACTACTCAATGTCGCGAGGCTCCTCCTCTATAGGCATTTGAGGTCCCTCCTCCCTAGCCTGACTGGATTCTCCGACATTAGTCATCCTGACAACAAAGTTTTAAAGTTTTAATTATTAATCATTACTACTCGACACTCACGAGTACATAAACTATAAACACATAAGCACATAAGTGTTTTATTACTTCTTTCTTAAAACTCGATAAGAGTTATCTCCACTATCTTTTCAAAGGTTACTTCCTAAGGCTTTTCCCCCACCTAAGGTTCATAACCTAAAGCTTTGATACCAACCTGTGACACCCCCAAATCCTGGTACTTCATTTCCTCAAGATTTGTGTTCACTTAATCAAAACATTCATTTCAAACTACCCAATTATAATAAAATTGAATAATAAAACCTCCCCCATACAGATTAAACTTAAATAAAAATCTCCTGTGTTATCTAACCTTTAACAACAATCATTCAAATGCGAAAATTAAATAAACTTCATTACAATCTTTAAACCAAAGTCCGATAATAAAACTATCAAATCTATTACAAGTCTTCAAAGATTTGTTCATCTTTCCTTTTCCTCATCGGTGCTAGGTAGGTACGCCACCAATTTCAACTTTAGTCAGTAAGAAATTTTACAGCAAGAGTGAGCAAACAAGGCCCACTTGAAATAACAATAAATAAATCTTTAAACTTTTACATCAATTGCCAATATTAGGCTCAATAGAACCGAACAATATATTCTATTAACTTTCTCTAAAATTATAACATTCATCGAGGGTCTAATGACCACTTAATCATGTCCACAATTATAAGTAATCTTTCAACTTTAACTTTAATAAATATAAGACTATAAGGACTCCACGCATTTAGGGGGATCAACCTTCGTATAAATGTATTGTGCACAACCATTTCAACGCTAAGCGTAAACCTCTATTAAAAGAGTTGTTCATCTCAAGATTTAGAATACAAGTCCGCACTAAAAGTAAGTTTGGTTTGATACATTACAGGTAATTTAGATTTAACGAAATCAACTAAGGATTAGTTGATTACAAAAGAAATAATCAGATGCTATGGAATAATCATAACCAATTGATATTTGTAAATTAACATCATGCTTTAGGAATAATCTAATAAATAAGCATCAATAATCATAACATTCAAGGTTATTGAGAATTTGGGTACTAAACATGCATAATGAATAGTAATTTGAACGATAGAGTTGCTCAATACTAGAATATTAAAATAGAACAACTTCAGATGCTAAATCACAAGTTACATATTAAAGAACTTGCTCAATAATAAAATATAAGATTTGGAATACTTGTATTCTCATGAACCAATAGATACAAGAGCTTTATCAATAATAAACAATCTAACTCTACGAAAGTGTAGAGTTAGCAACTTGTATAAATTGAAATGGAATTAAAAGCAATAATGTGCTCAACGAAATTAAACTTGTACAACAAAGTTTTAGAGTTAGAAAACTTGCCTTTAGCACAAGCTAAACCTTTACAACTTGAATCAATACCCTATACATATGTCATCATGACATAATTAGTCATTACCAACATTTTATATCTATATAAACAAAATATATACATCATGTAGGTTAAATTACCAATTCACATAATCAAACTATGTTAATACTAATTAACTCTTGATAACATGCTCATTCATAGTTTAATACTACTCAAATCATCATTTAACATTCATATTATTAACACATAACATTTATTTTCAAAATTTGTATACTTAAACAAAACTGCTGTAACTTCTCGCTAACTCATCATTACTACTGCCCACACGCATTTACATCAGTGTTCATACATAACATATTGAAGGCAAGGCCATAGCTCATCACACAACATATTTGTCATTGGTTGGGCCAAGCCATGGCACATGCAATGGTCACAAGATCATGAAGATTTGTAGAGTTGGGCATGCATGCACAGCAAGACTCGTAATCTGCGACCAAGCTCTTGCAAACAAGATGAACAAAAGCCAAATCGCCTAAAAAGCTCTAATCTAATAGACTCGATTAACATGTAATACATATATATAGACTTCATATAAACATATTAGAAGACTTCTAACATGTTTCTACTCATAAAATAACATAAACATCAAATTTACAACACCCAATTTCAATGTTTTTGGCAAAACTCCATTGTTGACATTTTTAATGAAAATCAACACCGTGATTTTGTTTTTCAATCAAAATGAAATTTCAAAACATCATAGTTATGATTATACATACTCTATCAATTTCCATAATCAATTTATCAATTTAACAACTAATTAAACCTTAATTTCTATTTTAAATTAAGCCATACTCATATATATTTTTCATATAAACACTCTATAATATATTTTCTTCACAAAACACATACATACATGAATTAATTTATCTATAATCATATATAAAACTCATGAGAATAACCT
This sequence comes from Panax quinquefolius, assembly GCA_020205615.1. Lineage (NCBI taxonomy): Eukaryota > Viridiplantae > Streptophyta > Magnoliopsida > Apiales > Araliaceae > Panax > Panax quinquefolius. The sequence goes on along the minus strand of CM035174.1, from coordinate 4,897,187 downwards.
TATAATCAATAATCATACAAAACTTATATACATAACAACAATTTATCTTTTATAAAAATTCACAGAGAAACTTTTTGGGAAGAGAAAAACTAAACTTTTAAAGAAAAAGGTTAAGCTCCTACCTTTGATTAAGAAGATGATGGCTACTTTTGATTATCAATTTCTTTTTCTCCAATTCCTTTCTCAAAACCTCGTTAGGATTTCTCTCAAATTCTCTCTTTTTTTCTTCTTCTTCTTCTTCTTCTTCTTCTTCTTTTTTCTTCACCGAGTCTTTCTTCCTAACTCTAACGATAATAATAATATAACGATATAGTAATAATAGATATATTAAATATATAATATAATACTAACTTAACTACATCGCTTATAAACTTTTAAAAATCAAAAGTCATAAGGCTTGTTTGGTTAAGCTTAATAAAAATAACTCATTAACCCTTACACCTTGTTTGGGTAAATCTAACTAAAACAAATGGATTAATCTTTATACCTTGTTTGATAAAACACTATTAGATTAAAGACTTATTATGCAATAAGACATGTTTGGCAAAAACTAAATTAAAGTCCTTTAATTTATTTTAATAACTCCTTTATAGCAAGGTTATTAGTCACACTTTTATTTAATTAATAAATCAATTAAAATATTAATCTATTAAATTACTTTAACACACATAATTTAATATCACAAAACTATAATTTCTTTTATAATTATAATTTTATTCGACCAACTAATATTTTAAATTACAATTTCCCATTTAAAATATTATAATTTATTTAAATCACTATAAGCTCTCTAGCTTACTTATTAAATTAAATTGGTATATAATCTCATAACAATTAATTTTCTTAGCTCCTTAATTATTTATTCAACAAATAATTAACTAAATCACATCAACTCAAATTGCCATTAAATAAATATAATTCAATAAATATTTAATATTGCAAATAAATATTTAATATTTAATATTTAATTATTTATTCAACAAATAATTAACTAAACAACATCAACTCAAATTGAACAATTATTTATTCAGAAATAAACATATCCATTAAATACTTATGTAAATCAATAAATATTTAATATTACAATTATTTATTCATTAATTGTTATGAGATAAATTCAAATATCCATTAAATACTTATATAAATTTGATCATATAATGGAATATTTAATATTACACTTTAAAGGACTTGGGTTCAAATGTTTTCTTAGCTCATGTCACGATTTAAACTAAAATACGCCGATTTGAATGATATTTCTATTGTTAATAAATTTCTGACGTATTCCACAAGAACTTCCTGCCTACCCCTAGGCGTGAAATTGAATTTTGTATCGACCTTGAACCCAGATTGAAAACCCATTTCTAAAGCCCCATATCGAATGGCTCTATTGAACTTCGAGGAGTTAAAGACCCAATTACTGGAATTGTTAGACATTGGTTTCATTCGTCTGTCAAGACG